>CM060844.1:83642128-84242128 GCA_030762175.1 Metallyticus violacea
TTGAAAGAACGGCCAGAATAGATTGAGACGTTGATGACCTGAGCTGTTAAAGAGCGTCCACAAAAAAAAAAAAAAAAAAAAAAAAAAAAAAAAAAAAAAAAAAAAAAAAAAAAAACACCAACAACACTGCAGATACATAGGAGAGGCAAAACACTGTTCTTTTCCTTCTGTTTTTTATATTTTAATGTGTACCTTAAACAACAACATACCAATGTGCATACGCTTGTTTACAACAGAATATTTATATTTCAAGTGAGTGAACATATCATGTTAGATCATTTTCCACATTGCAAAACCACACCATTTTTTTTTTTAATCAAAGTTTAATCGTTTATCGGTAGCAGCTGAAATATTATGTCTGTCTCAGATCCAATAGTTTGAAGCAGGTAGCTTCTCTAAGAACACAGTAACACTCCGAGTACAAAGCAAGGTATTTTATTTGGCGAATGGATGAAAGCACATACAAATTCAAAGATATAAATATAAAAGAAAAGTGGACACATACTGTTCTACTGAAATGCAGTATATATTCTCTACCGTTGAAGTAAATGTAGATAATAGAGACCTGTTGTGGGAGGTGATTAAATTTATAGCTTCCTATGGAGTGCCATCAAGGGTGGATGTAAATCGGGGATTATTACACGGTTAAAATAAAATTAGATCTGAATATTCAAGAAGACATTGCATTCACCAGGAAAACTTTTGTGCCAAAAGTATCAGTCTGAACGGCGTTGCTGTAAAAGCGATTAATTTAATTAGAGTTCACCGAACTGAATCAATGGTCAATTAATTCGGGTTCTGTGGTCCGCTGGAAGCATCCAATGGTGAATTGTATTTGTGCAAGGAATGGACACGATATTCATGCAATAAATGCGCAAATGCTACCCTGAATTTGCAGAGGGTTCAACGATTACATATTCTCCCTCGTTTTGACATTAATCTATTCAAGAAACTGAGGAAAACACCTGCGAAGTTGACGATTTTGGCACTGTCGAAGATGAAAAGCTCAATAAGCCATTTTCTATCGTATGGATCAATGCACGAATGACTTTGGTGATTATATGCTCACCCATTGCAGCATCAAGGACATATCTGTTACAGTAACATCCTTAGAAAAGTTGCAAGGTCATGCGACGGAATTGACGAGGATTCCTCATGAAAGATGTGTTGGTCTTGCACGACAACGCGCGGCCTCATATTGCCGCAAAATTCGTGCGCAAAGTTCTCGAGCATTCTTCATCTGGCTTTCCCCGATCATGCAACAAGTGACTTCCATTTGTTCAGCCCCCCTAAACTTCTTTCGGGTTAATGATGAAGATATAAACAGGGAAGTAACCGCCTGGTTTCGACAGTTCAAAGAATTTAATGCTGCTGGGTTTCAGGGGCTTGTAAAGCGAGGGGACAACTGCCTCAATGTGCAGGGAAATTATGATGAGGAATAATGCATTTCTCAAATCAATACTCTTATTTGTTTAAGTTCTATATGAATTTATAATTCACATTTTTTTTTTGAATGGTGTTCAACGCACTGATGATACATGAGATGAAGTTATACGTCAACAAAGATTTTTTTAAAGGAAGGAAACGTTTCAGGCTTAAGTTTAGGGTACCTTCGCGGCATTTGCCATTTATGATGAATGAGGAAAACCTCAGTCAGGGAGTACGGTCCTGGCGGGATTCGAACCCCAGTTCCGCTTTAACGACCTCGGCCACTAGTGGCGGTATAACTTACTTAATGGCTTACCCTCGTACTTAAGGCTGGTAAGCAGTGTAAGAATGCATCTACAAAATAAGTAACAATAAATATTTTTTTCAGTTAAACTGCTGAAACTGAGAATTCAAGCTTTGATTTGGTGGCTAGTAAATTCATATGCAGTGAAGACCTTGCATATGAATTAATAACTTTTATTTTTTACTAATATACAAAATATTTAATAAAACTTTTTTTTTTGCTCAGAAAACTAAGCGCACAATTATTATTTTTAAGCTTTATTTTTAAATTCTCCAAATATTTCATTTTAGAAAGCAAAAAACAAAAATTTTCCTTGCCCGGAAGTGAAAATACAAAGACAAACGCATTAAATGAAACTAGTTAAAGGAAAAGAGATGTTGTATCAAAGAGTGTCCTGTCTAAATGATACTATCATCGTAACGTAGGAAAGAAAAAACTGCAGCTAAATTTTCATTACTAATAGCTTTTTTTCAGCGAACCCCAGAAGATACGACCGTTCTTATACCTACGGTTATTAGACAGCGGGATAATGGGCATTTACCCTTCCATGCTTTTAAGAGCGTACGAGTTTCTGGCTAGTACATAGGAAGGCACTTCTAGAACAGCAAGTAATATGATACTCAAAGCGTTGCAGAGAACACGCCTCCGCCGCTCTGTGTCCAGGATCCGTGAAGACGTCAACACCGCAACAAGAAGCTACTGGAGGAGAGTGGTACTTCATTTATCATTAATGGCAGTATCCCTTCAAACCACCACAACCAAGAAGTCCTCTCAAATATCCTGAATAATGTAATGCAGACCTGCTCAGAATACACACGTGGTGACTCCTGCTCTATGCACGTGCCGAAAGTGTTGGTACTTGTAAAAAGCACTTTTAGGGAGCAAGGAACGAGATAAAGGAGGAAGAGCAACGTTAGGTGGAGAAAGAAGACCTGTAGAAAACAAAGAGCTGTTTTCATGGAAGTCATTAAGAGATAGAGAGAAGGATTTCACGTTGAATATTGTCCAAAAGGTTTACAGGTCAAATTCTTCATATCTCTACAAAGTGTAGTAACTACTGCCAGTACTGACAGGTAAATAAACAACGAACAAATGAAGCCAAGATTATCGTAAACAAATTACGTTGTGCTAGCGTTGCTACAACAAAATGGAGCCAAGATTATCGTTTGAACAGCGGAAAACAATTTTGAAGTGGTATTGGAAAACCGAGAATGTTGTTGAAGTTCAAAGGCAATGGAGACGTGTGTACAGAACAGAACCGCCAACGCGAGTAACAATTGCACGCATTCGAGACAAATTTGAGACTCATGGTACCGTACGCGGTGTTCACAAGGGCAGATCTGGGAGACCTCGCACAGCAACAAGCCCCGCGTCCTCGGCTATGGTTTTGGAATGTTTTGAGCACTAACCGCAGAAATCTACAAAACAATGTGCACGTGGCACTGGGATTAGCAGAACCAGCGTACGTCGCATTATTAAAACAGCAAAGTGGAAAGTTTTTTATCCCAAGACTTTCGCATGCATTAAATGAAGATGACCGTGATCGGAGAATGGGCAGTACTGTGGGGTGGTTTCGTAACTAGGTGCAAGAGGATGAGGCCTTCATAGGGAAAGTTGTTTGGTCCCATGAAGCACAATTTAAGTTGAACGGAACTGTTAACCGGCATAACTGTGTCTACTGGTGTGCAAACAATGCACATGTTATTTTTGGAAAAGGCTGTTAATTTATCTGGAATTAATGTTTAGTGTGGGTTGTCATCTAGGGGTCTAATTGAACCATTCTTTTTTGACAGACCCAGTGTACCTGAACATGATACGCACATTTGTCTTATCCACCAGTCATACACTCTACGGTAACGAGGAATTTTATTTTCAACAGGATGGTGTACAACCGCAGAGATGTACGTGCGTACCTTGATGACAATCTTCCAAGGCACTGGATAGGACGAAGAGGTCCGATTGAGTTTCCACCCCGTTCTCCGGATCTAATTCCGTTGGACTTCTACCTGTGGGGAACTCTTAAGGATGTTGTATACCGTAGAAAACCAGCTACACTGACAGCACTTCGGGAAGAAATTGAAACGGCATGTGCTGCAATCGCTGAGGACACTTTCGCAAACGTCGCTCAGTCATTGGTTCAACGTACTCAGAAGTGTATCGACGCCGATGGTGGACATTTTGAGCGACTGTTGTAACTGTAAAAGTCTAAGATGATTAGTGCTCATCACTTTCTGTTGTGTGAATTCAGTTTTGTTATGTTAACACAGTTTTTTCTTTGCTCGAAGTGTTGTATACCCGGCTCTGATAAAAAGTAGGAGGTTTTCGACGACAAAGTAAAGTATTAATAGCACACGAAGTCTTGTGACTTTCAGCATAGCTTAATAGTTGGGAGTCACCTTTCCAGCAACATAGTAGGGAAAACTTTTACCTTTCTACAGTTTCCCCAATCGCTGAAGATCATATCACCGAGCAATGGTAAAATCCAAAGTCAATAACAGCATATCCAGGAACTTATTGATCACAGTAGTGACGGAGAGGGACCGCCCAATGCTCAAGAGTTTAGTGCTAAAAATCTCTTGTGGTCAGATAAAACGCTCACCTCTAATTCCAATGTCTCTCCGGAAGCAAAACCAATACAAGATAATTGTCGTTTGTACTACTGAACAGTGGAAACACACTCTCTGGAGTGACGAATATCTCTGAACTTTAGTTAGTTTGACGGGCAAATATGGAGCATTTAAGATGTACATTTTATTGCTATGAAATTTGGCGCAGTAAGGCCTGACCGTTGTTCCATAATGACAATGCACCTCTCCATGGTGCGAGATCGGCACGGCAATGATTTGAAGACATGGGAGTTGAACTTATATATTGCCCTGATCTGCATCCCTTATTATGAAATGAATTGGAGCTTCTAATGTTCAAAATCTGTGTCTTACTTATAAAAATAAATGTTTTCGTGCAAGAAATTCCTTCTGAAACTTATCAGCCTTCCAGCGGCAGTCATTCTTTCACTCCATAGTAATTACTTTCTACTTGAGAGATATGTGAAAGAAACTATATATATTTACGTAAAAAAATCCAAAGAAAAACTATTTTAACTAATAATTAGTAATTGGTAGAAATTCGCATCCATAAATATATAAAAGCAATTTAAATGTTTTACAGGATGTGAAAAACCACTAGGGAATTGCTAAGAGGATATAAAAAAAGGAAATTTTGATTAAACCAACATTTTTCATTCCAGTCATCATGCATCAAGCACTGTATCATGGCCTGTCTTACTCTCTTCCATATTTCAGGTAGTTGCCGTTTCTGCAGACTTCCGATTTCGATACGTTTGAGGACTGGAGTACAAAATGACTTTTGAATGACATTCATTTTATGTAGAAATCCAAAATACTGAGGTCAGGAGAGCGAGCAGGCCAGGTTATCGGTCCCCCATTATCTATCCAATTATTTGGTAATCGTTGATCAAGAATAGCTCTAGCAGCGCACTAGAAAATGAAATGGTTCACCATTATGCATGAACGCATACGGAAAATTAATTTTAGTTCGCACAATTTTGATATGTTAAATTCAAGGTTGAAATCCATTTCCCTTATTACGAAAGGGTTTTAAACCAACCGCAATTTTTTTTTAAATGAAATAAATTTTTATGAAATAAATTTAAAAAAATGTCATATTTCTATCTAATAAACAAAACGGGTATCTACGTACTTTTAAAAAGGTTCGGGTTTGAAGTTTTTTTTTTTTTTTTTTTTTTTTTTGTGGAAGGAAGCCTATATTGATGTATTTCTCTCTTCAAGCACCAGCAGTAGTCCGCCAGCATCGCTCCGTTCCACTATCCCTGATACCGTCTTTCCATCTCCTTAATTTCTTGATGAACTCTTTCACCTTGTTCATCACTAATGAGTCACAAATTAGTCAGGTGAGAGTTCAAGAAATGAAGTTTCAAACTCATATTGCAACCGAAAACTAGCAGTCTTCTTAACATATTTCGTCCATTTTCTTTGTATTTCTAAGGAACTTATTGATAACGTCCTTGAAAGCACACCATGCCTCAATTTCTATATCGTTCATAGTGTTCAAAATGCCAGTATCCTTCCTTCATTAGTTGTCTGGTCTGAGGTCCATTAAATCTTTTATTTTAGCCTGAGACAAACGTGGAAATTTACAGTATAAATACTTGAAGCACAAGCCATTCTTGTCTAGTGTTTTGACGAATGTAATATGAAGCGGAGACAATAACATCTTTTTAGGGTCAACTAGACTGACACATATTTTTTTTTTTTTAACTTTAAAACATTAAACTTTTTCTCTTAGGTCATTCTTTCGTTGAACGGTGTTTGTACCTACATTTACTGTCCCATTCGGGCAAAAAGCAACGGAATTTTATATACCCTGTTGACAAACAAACTTTTAGACCTCCAAACAGTAGCTATTGAAGTTCGGGTATTTAATTTTTTCTAAAACGGATTTCCAAACTGGGCTTTAAAATGTGCAAAATACACTTTGTTAATAAATGGAGCAATATTATTCTTTTGTTTTTTAACAAGTACGAACCAAATGTGAAAGAGATAATATTTGGATTGTGCACACACAGGCATTCTACAGCTTGAAGCCATGTTATTACTAATTCCCTGGGACTTTGTACACAACACAAAGAAAATAACACTAAACAATAACTACACTAGCGACTACTTTGGCTAATGAATTTTAACTGACATCATTGTGCTTTTAGACTTTAAACGCAATCACTTCCCCTTTACTTCCTGGCCATGCGTTGATAAGCTCGTCACGTTGGGATCTTTAAATACATGGCAGAGGAACTGATAAGAAAGTAAACAAGGGTTGCTTTGCTTTCTGCATTATTCGAGGCGTGTCCGGAAAGTAAATACCATTTCATTCTACCGCCACCGTAACGCTAGTGTCGCAGTTCCACGCATGCCCACTTGTCTCTCTGGCTCATTGTCTGTCCACTGACTCCATTACAGTCGGATCGTGTTATGTTTACAGTTGCTTGTGATCGTTCGAAATGTTTGAGACAATTTCTGATGCCGCCGACTGTGAAGTGCGTTCCGTAATACGGTTTTTGAACCGCAAGGAATGTTAAGCCAGCTGATATTCATCGTCAACTTGTAGAGATTTATGGTGAAAATGTAATGACAGATGAACTGGTCAGAAAGTGGGTTAGGCAATTCAATGATGGACGATCCAATGTTCATGACGAAGTATGGAGAGGGCGGTCTTCTGTTGTCACTGATGGTTTGGTTAAACAAGTGAATGAGGCGATTCATGAAAACAGGTGGCTCACAATGAGAATGCTTTCTAATATGTTTCCACAAATATGAAAAACTGTTGTGCATGAGATTGTCATAAAGCGCTTAAATTACCACAAACTGTGTTCCCGTTGGATTCCGTAGATAATTACGGAAGGTCACAAAACTAAGCGACTTGACATTTCTTACCCGATACAAGGAGATGAATTCTTAAGCAGGATAGTGACCGGTGATGAAACTTGGGTTTGTCATGTCACTCCAGAATCAAAACAACAGTCGATGGAGTGGAGGCACACAGGATCCCCCAAACGGCAAACATTCAAAACAACGTTTTC
The DNA here is from genome assembly GCA_030762175.1 of Metallyticus violacea. Taxonomy (NCBI): domain Eukaryota; kingdom Metazoa; phylum Arthropoda; class Insecta; order Mantodea; family Metallyticidae; genus Metallyticus; species Metallyticus violacea. The sequence continues at coordinate 83,649,478 of CM060844.1, forward strand.
AGCACGAAAAGTCATGTGCATTGTGTTCTGGGACAGATGGGGCATTCTGTTTGTTGAGTTCCTTCCCAGAGATGCAACTATCAATGCGGTTCGATACTGTGAGACGTTGAGAACTCTTCGGCGCGCAAATGAAAACAAGCGGCGTGGAAAGCTCAGTCAAGGCATTGTGTTGCTTTATGACAACGCACGTTCCCATTCTGCTGGTGTCACACTAAACAATATTCAACAATTGGGTTTTGAGCAGTTCAATCACCCGCCATACAGCCATGATCTCGCGCCTAATTGTTCTTGAATATGAAGCGTGGTGCTTTGACAACGATAACGACGCAAAAAACGGCGTTCAGCAGTGGCTCTCTTCACTGGCGGCATCTTTCTTTGAAGAAGGCATACAAAAGTTGATTTACCGCTATGACAAACGCCTGAACAATGGCGAAAAGTAGGTTATGAATGCTCTTTCGTGTAAATAAATGTTGTGAAAACAAACATTTTATGCTTTTTTTTTCCAAATCGGTACTTACTTTCCGAACACGCCTTGTATTCTATATAATACATAGCTTGTGTGTGCTAAAGTTATTCATGTTTTGCTCTTGTATCATTATCACCGCAATACAACGGTATAATCAATAGAACGTCAGATTACAAAAAATCTGTACGTGTGATGAAAAAAAAAAAACTGACACCATTATAGAAATCAGAAGGCCGTTTTTTCCATATAAATTGTTTATTTTCACTAAGACAACAAAATCACCGCAGGCCTGTGTAATATAAACTACCTGTTAAAAATTCACTGTATGATGCTGGCGTCAATTTTCAAAGTAAAATAAAAGGGGCGATTATTGTGTCGTCAATTACGTTGTTGGTGTCTTGTTTCCAAAGTACACGAGGCAAAGAGGGCAGATTACAAATGGCTCACTGCAAATCAGAACACAGTCATTTACAACCCATTTGTCAAGATGACTTGATTATCAACATAGCAACAAAACGACTTACTAAAAATCTAAGCAAAATTGTCCATACGTTTATATGAAATTATTTGCCTCTATACCTTTCCCAGGAGTTTCCAACATATGATGTAATATCTTGTATATTTAATAACTACATTTTCAATATTTACATACATTTTAATACGCTTCTGTAACCAACGAATTAGACAACGAAAACAAACGTGAGAGTGAAAAAAGCAATATCATACAGAACATAAAAAATAGCAACTAAGTTGTTATACATTTCAGAAACTGAACTAAATTTCGCTTTAATTACACAGAATACTGATAGAATATGAAATATGACTCATAACTTTATGTATTTTAGTTTCACAGCAAAAATTTCAACAAATGTTAAAAGAGAAAAATAAGTGTTCTAGATTTGGGAATGAAGCCAAGAAAATAGGGAGTTTTCATAGAACATTTTATTGTTATAGATATTAGAAATGTCTAGTATTCACGACCAGGCAAATGTCTCTTGTCCTCTGCACAATATTCGTTTCATTTCTTCTCCAATTTTTGCTTTTAAGTCTTCAGTGGTGTTTGGTTTGTCACGATACACCCTGCACTTCAAATGGCCTATAACATAAAATACAAGGAGGGCTGAAGTCAAGTATTCCTGTATCCACTTGTTCCGATCTATTTACTAGGTAACATTTCGTTCATGAAATCTATTACTCCTATCATAATGCGGAGGAACACCATCTTGCTTAAACCAGGCTTTCTCTTGAAGAACAACAGCAAGCAACTGTCTGTAAGCTGTGATAATATCATCATCTAAAATTGTAGATAAATATCAGAGTTTATGTTTCCTTCAATAAAAATTGAAAACACAACTTTAAGCGTGCCTATGTAGAGACTTTCTGAGAAAGTTAGGTCTTCCAGTAAGAGTTGAGGTGAGACAGTGGGGATATTTATGACGATTAAGTTACCTCAACCTGGATATTGTGTATTTTTCATAATGTGCATTTTCATTAATCTTTTCAGTGAGAAATTCTGCTGTCAAAATCATCTTAACTTAACTGTACTATTTCAATGCTTTGAATAAAACGTGTACAGATGCATGACTGACATTCATTCAAGTCAACCTTCGTTTTCTTTGTGTTATTCGAAAAAGACACAAATGTAAATATTTAAGAATTGTTGAATGTTATTAAATGTGAAAATATGCGAAGAGTGGAGATACTGATATATTTTCATGAAGAAATTGCTTTATGTAAATGAAATATATGGGGCGATGGATCGGTTACAAATGAGTTTATCTGTAAAATTTTATGTATTAGTTTCCTGCATAGCCTGACTTAGAAGTTGATAACCCAGAACTGCACATAACTGCTAAATTTATAAACGGCGTCGCAAATCATGGAGTCCAAATGTGGCTGAATGCAAATAGCCACATGTGACACATAACAATTTCGGATTTCATTACCACAGTGGTTTTTAGCGTGTTGTTTAAAACCCAGAAGCGATTTAAATTTGTTTTCCACTTATTTAAGTTTCTTTTTCTTTATGAAAATGTATTACGCTAAACATTTCAAACCGGGAAAAGGAATGATATATGACGCTAAAATCTTGAATAACTTTGGTACCACAGCAAGTTGCGGGCGTCTGAAAAACCTAAGAAAAAGTGAAAAACTTTTGACGCATCTTCTTTTCATATTAAAAAACGAGCCGGGAGGGAACAGGAAAGTTGTGCGTGTTATGAATTTTATGTTTGGTTTCCTTTCTCTCCCTCTTTATTTTTTTCCCTTGTTTCTGCGTTCCTTGCCTTGTGCGTTTATAGGTGGTAAAGAAGAATGGTGACAACCAGAGTTACATATATCAATTTCACTACTTTTTATCATTGATTTGCACAAAACAGAAGTTTTACATTTTGTATTTATGGAAGAAGAAAAAGACTCACTCCAAAGTTTTGTTTTATACTCAGCAGTTGTTGTCAGCTGCAACCATTTTGCGTAAAGATGCCAAAAGAGCGCCGGCAGTATGCGAAAAATATGGGGCGCATCTTGGAGTCTCATAACTTTTTGATAGAGATAAACTATGAGCATTATCCTTACAAACGATTTTTCTTCTTATGATAGACTTACATTTTTTTATTTCCGTTAATCTCCTCTTCATATGCTCTCTTAAAAACTTATGTGGAGTCCATTGTGATATTTTAATTCCTTGCTAATACACTAGACTTGTATTTATTCGTTTGTTGAGCAGATACCTTTACTTTAACGTGATCCGATTTCATGCAATACGAATCTCTTTGTTATTTGTGGGTGTCCTAACTGCCTATCAAGACATTTCGTTAAATATTTCCATCCTTTTTTTTTTCGTTACATTATTTTAAATACAGAAATAAAGCCAGTTATTATTTGCATGTAATACATAATGTTCTTGTTATATACAATTTTCATTTCATTTAAAGCTCTTATTGTCACGTAATTGTGCTTTTTAAAAAATGTAATGCTTCTGCAATTTATGTTAACCCTTTTATTAATTAATATGAAACCAGGAAGATATGGAAAAATATGAGATCAGCATTTTGATTTTAATTATTTCAAATTTGTTTCCATTTTAATCATTTCAATGCAAAAACTAGGTCATTATTCTTTTAAGATAAGACAAGTGCCAACCTAAGAGTTATTAACGAATATTTTAATTTAACTCAGTCAAATGGTAGAATAACGAACTGATACAGATATTGTTTTTTCTATTACGGGACTGAACGGAAAATAAATTCAATACGCCAGGCTATTGCTGCACTGTGTTTCCCAAAGGCTACTTTATCACATTTTCTTCGCCCAGATTTCTCGCATCCACATTAGTATGTGCTTCTTAAAGATGTAGGTACAATTAAATTAGACACACTTCTTTGTAATGACAAATATGTTGATAGATTAGTCCTGGAAAGCGGGCAAACCTTAGCATTGTTTAAAAGAATTAAGATTACATGTGCAGGTTTTTTAATTATGTTATGTCTTAGGAGAAGCTTTATAATTTTACAGCAAACATTACCTATATTAGCAGCAAGGTTGCAATTATTGCCGGATTGCAGTAATAACATATTCCGTTCGGAACCGTAACAGAAAATGACTAAGTAAAGATTAAGACTTGTTAGTAGTTGCTCAGATACCCGTATAATGTTAAATTACTCAAATTTAACACTCACTACTTAAAATGAAACAAACAATTATAATCACCAAAGCAAGAAATTTATAATAAAACGACTTTTTATGTACAATAATTCTAAATTAATCCAAACCAAGGATAATAAAGCTATTAAAATTCTTTAAGGATACAATATATAATGTAAAGCTAACTTACATGAAATATAACCTGAAATTATCTAACTTCATCTATAACTAATGTAACAAAAATGTACTAAATGTTCCCAATGACAAAATGCACTGAAATTGAACAGAAACATTAAGAAACCTAATCTCTTCATTTGTTGTTGTATATATACCTAACTGGAACAATGTTTTCCTTTAATCTAGTATTAACAAGCGAAATACTTTAATTATATTGTCAAAATTCATAACGAAATAATCGCATATACTGTAAACATAACATAATTTCATCAAAAGTGAAACCAAGAAAAGGTTTATCTACATAATTTCAACTTTTATAAGCTTAAGCCATTCCTAAACTAACAGAACTCAAACATATATTGATGAATATATCACGCAGGGTACAATTAACATAGAATCAGCCTATGTTGCCTATTATACAATCTTAACAATAAAAATATAATACATAATATTCCCTTATGTGCCGAAGGACAAAATGTACAGACATAAATGTGGTCTCAAAATGAACACAAACAGAAAGAAATGTGAGATAAATCATAACATCATAAAAATGTAACATAAATTGACCCAATTTTACACTTAATGTGCTTTTTGAAAGAATTCCTCAACATTTAATATAATAGAATCTACAAAAGACATAATGCAACAAAAATAATTTAAATCAACCACATTTATTGTGAGTTTAATTTAAATTTAGTTCATTTAGCCTATAATACAATAGCTATTAAATTTCTCTGATTCAATCTTTAATATACCAAACCAAAACTATAATGCTACCATCTAATTAATTCATGTATGGCGAAATTTATTTAAATTTATTGGCTATATAAATTATGGCAAACAAATTCCCGATTAAGTTTCTATTATTTATAAATTTATAGTTAAAACGAGAGAAGTACTGCATCAAGTGAAACGGACAGAGAATGCAGTCACACGTTTAAAAAAGCAGGCACGCTAATAGCTTTCATTTACATAAAACTGTAATCTCCAAATAAAGAATACCTTCCTGAAGAACTGAATGGAGAAATGTGACAACATGAAGAAACATGTAACGCGAGGACTTTCTTTGTCCAAAATTCACCTTTGGTACATGGCAAAGCAATGATAGTAATAATTCTTTCATCCAAAGTAATTTACTGCATGCATACGTGCAAATACTACAAATTGTGCATTGTCAACTGAGAAGCGTCTTCTATCTTGGAAATAACTTTGCTCTTTTTGCTAGAAGACGGGGAAACTGCACGAAGAATGGAATCCCTGAAGGAAAATGCAAGATAGATTTGTCTTGCAGGAGAAGGATTGTCTGACGCAGTGGTCGTGGTTTTTTTTTTTTCCTGGCTTTTCCTGTCACAGACCTTCTTGCATTTCCTATATAACCCCTTTTCAAAAAAAACTGCCCTGCTCCTAAAAAGGGAAACAAAAACAACATCCCTTCTCTTGGATGTCTCTCGTCTGTGATGAAATACTCGCAAACTTTTAGACAAATTTATATGTTGATTTAAATCTAATAAAAAGTAGAATACATTTTAATGATAAGAAATACTGACGCAACAAGGAATAGGATTTTCGAGAAGGTAGATCACATATGATTTAGTGTTTATGCTACCACCATTGGTACTAAAAAAATACCAAACAAAGACGGTGTCTGATGTAAATTACGAAGGTAAGTCCATACGTTTCCGGTCTCCCCAATAAGGATTATCGCCTTCACTAATGTCAAAGCTTATCTGTTAAGTAAATAATTGCTTATTATTTACTTATTCCAAATGATTGGACGGTGTATATGGGGAAGCATTCCCCTCATATTCTACCGTAAAAGAATGGGTCGAGAAAGCATTGTAGACGAAGAGCGTGTAGGTCGGCCTTGGAGGTGCTCACTTCTGAAAACCTCGCTCTTGTGGAAGAAGAAATTATGGAAGACCGGCGACTCAAAGTTACAGAAATAGCAGCAAGGTTTGGCCTTTCTAAAACAACAGTTCTTCCAATTATTCATGAACATTTAAACATGAATAAGGTTAGTAGAAGATAAGTGCCTAGACTTCTTTCCTCAGTTAAAAAGCAGCAACGAGTCATCTGTTGTCAGGCATTTTGGAGCTATGCGATGACAACGAGAGAGAAGTTCTGCAAACCATTGTTACAGGAGATGAAACTATGATCTCTACTTTGATCGTTTGTCCAAAAGAGAATCAATGGAGTGGCGTAAACTTGGCGAAGCACCGCCTCTAAAGGCCAAGATCACTCAGTCAACCAAGAAGATCACGGCCACAATATTATGGGACTGTGAAGGAATACTCTTCATTGACTTCAAGGAGAGGAATACGACAGTAAAGGAGGAGTACTATGCTGACCTACAAGCTTCCATCAAAGCAAAAAGTCGAGGAAAGCTGAGTGGTGGTGTGTGTCTTCACGACAACGTGCTTGTGCACACAGCTCTTGTTGCAAAGGAAGCTGTGAAGAAATGTGACTTCAAGGAGATCGACCATCCACCCTATAGCCCAGATCCAGCGCCCAGTGACTATTTCCTCTTCTCAAAACTCAAGAATGATCTTCGAGGAAGGAAATTTAAGTGTGACGAAGAAGTGATGGATGCTGTTTATGCCCAATTTGCAGGCAAGACTATTTGGGGGGGGGGTTGAAATGTTATTCAAAGATGTGAGAAGTGTATTGCAATAAAGGGTAACTATATTGAAAAGTGAAATATAGTGTTTGTCTTTATCATATGTAGAAAAAGGTTAGGCCGGAAACTTATGGACTTACCCTCGTAGATTCTCTAATGACAGGTCTTGGAGTATGCAACAGTTATTTTTGAGTGTGGTTTCAATGCAGGGAGATTGAATGGGATCTCAGGGTAAATTTGGACTGTTTTTAATGACTTAAAGTCAATAGGGGGGGGGGAAGGAGATTGTTCAATGTATTAATAAAGTCCGGCACTGGTTGAACATTTAGTTTATTTTACAACTTGGCAGCTTACTTCCTGATTGCTCGTCGCTGATTTCACTTCTCACTTAGACTGACTTTAGAAAATGACTTACACTGATTGCTTTCGAATGACTTGGGCTGCCTGCTTCCGTATATCTCTTGAGTGAATCCTCTCGTGTGTCTCTCGTCAGCGACTGCCCCGCATCTCTCGCGACTCTTTCGTATGTCTCCCGCTTCTGATTCTGTACTCCAGTATTCAACAACATCGCCACGCCTCTCGCTAAATTAAATTCCCTCGTATATTGTCCTATTTTGGTATTATATGTTCATCGTTGGCTATCTTAAAAATATTTATTTGTATCTAAGTTCTCCTTATTGTTTGACTTTTATCCGATGCCCATTGGCTACAATTATTCTCTCCCTCCTGATCTACAATGTCTTCCCACGAGCCTGAATTTTCCAAGAACAGCCTGTCATGAATTTCAGCACTTTCCTTACATGCTGATTTCTATTGTAAAATCTTTTGCCTCCCTTAGTTGTAGATGCTGAATGTCTCAGAGATAACGCACGCAGTTATGGGCGGTTTTAATACCTTGTACCCCCGGCTTTGCTGTAATAAAACATTTTCGTCTCCGTTCTGACATTTCCATTTTCTCTTAAATTATTGCTATGTCTGACTTTGTTCAAATGCTGTCCCATTACAGCCATATGTTTTCTTACTGTGAACTTTCCAAGTAATTCCTGGGCAGAAGTTTCGTGACCTAACAAAATATAGTTTACCCTTTCCTCAGCATTGTCTAAGGAGCGGTCAGCGGACGAGGCGTCAGGTATATATCTGTCTCTTTCTCACATATTTTACCACAAAATGTATATAAAACCCATTTGTAGGTTACAATCACCTGCCACATGACATACATATAAGTACGAGTTACAAATTATATCAATTCCTGTTATACCTATCTCTAAATGATTTCATTATACATATACATAATAATTATCCATATCAAATGTGATGCCTTTAGAAATATAAATCTGCAGTCTCAAGTTATTAAATTAATAATGGCAGCCTTATTTCCGGCTTCAAGTATGTGGAGGATCTACATCTTATCGAATGCAAGAAGCTTATTAAGAAAGGGACCCTTCCGCTGAAGTGGCAACAATGTAAAAACAAGCGTCAGCTCGCATAGAACCCAGTAACCGAGCTTATATCTTTTCCTAGCTGAGCAAGATAATTTGTGGAATGACGTTGAATTGCTTTGGCACGTCCTCATAAAGCGCATCCTCGTGAGTTTCGTTGCCTTTCCGATAATTCGAACCACATTTGCACAATCCGTATCAGTACCACCGGAAACTGGCATATTTTCCGCACAGTTGCAGTTGCGTTGATCGCCAGTTTAAAAATTCACACAGCATACATGACTGAATGTAATAGGTGATAAATTGTAAATTTGTTTATCAGATAATCAGCTACTAAAACCATCTTCAGGGTGCTCATCTTTGATCAATTTTGGCTAACACTAAGAGATAAACTGAATCTACCAGCTTAACAGTCTAATTCTCGCTAACAATTTATTCCCGCCAAAATGTTATTTGTTGCGCATGTAATTGTTGCATCGTTTATAATTTGAGCATCGCAAAAACACCGACAGAACTTTTTCGGTCAGCAAAAGCATGAGAGAGAAACTTTTCGCGCAAGCCCAGACCATTTTAAATTGTAGGCGATGCAATTCCTATGATAACTCTCGATTTGGTTTTTCATATATTGCAACTCAACAACAATGTTACACCGGGCTTTAGTCTAAACAGTTTATACAATCTTACCTTACAGAAATTCCAGAATTACGTTCTGCCTGACTAAATAGAATCTAGAATATTATTGATATGATTAATTTTAGTCAACATAATGTTTTGGATTTGCTTGCTTTTCTTTGCATTCCGAAATGTTCACTTGTGCTATTTGTCAAGCTTTTCCTCTGTTAAAATGACACATTTCTCCTTGTTATCTTTGTTTCGCACTGAACCAGTATATTCATTTGCGCACAGTATCCTGAATTGCAATTAGAGCTCTAAATAAGAATGATAAATGGTGACAATATTAAAGAAAAGAGCCGCCCAGGACTGAAGATATGGCAGAGGAAGTAACATTGAAAAGGCGATTTTCCAGTATGACTTTGCCCCATGTCATGCGTCAAAGAATATTAAAAACTTCATGGCGGAAAATAGTTTTCAGTATTTGAACTCCCTATACAGAATCTTTGAGCGGGTCAAGAAACGGACGAGGAACGTGGAGTGCAGCACCAAAGAAAAGATTATTTGTGCTGTGATATAAAAGTGTGTTTTCACGACCCAGAAATTAGTGAAATATGTAAGAAACTCATTAACTCTACGCCCAAACGAATGAAAATGATAATTAAAATTAAGGTCGTGTAGCCGAAAATTATAGTTCCCGAGTAGTAATTTCATACATGTTAATATTAGCATAAAAATTAATGTTTCGTAGATGAGAATATTCGAGCTCATATGTTTTGTGTAGGATAGAAAACTTAACTGAATAATTGCCAACAGGGAAGGTAGAAGTAGAGTTTATTTAAATGATAATAACAGAAGTATTATTCGCGAAAGGCGTGGCTTATTGATTGTAAAGTCAGACCCCAGAGATCACGAAGAAGTCAGTCAGTAAAGAGGACGGAGAGATTCGAGCAGAGAAGTAAAAATTCAAAGTTTATTGAGGAAGTAAGAATTCGAGTTCAAGAAGAAGTCATTAAGAGATAAAGAAGGCTCAAGTGTTGTTTAATACTCCAATAGCTAGAACTTAGGTCCCAGCGGACAGTCTTTTCAAGACTTTACATGGTGTTGTTAATAAACTGTGTTTAGAGACTTGTACTTTTCTCTGTGACTAGTGTTCGAAACCTTCTCGTTCCGTTGACTCCAAAAGGAGCCGAAAGCTATAGCTTCTGGATAATAAGTCCATATATGTTAATGTTAGTTTAAAAATTAATGTTTCATGGATGAATATTTTGTGCAAAACAGAATTCTTGGTTGAGACATTCTTTTGCCAAAGTATGTTAACTTATCTGCAAGCATTATGATAGAAGAAGGATTTATTGGTGTTGTACAAGGGTTGCATTGTATAAGACTGACGCACTGTCCCGGGAGAAGACGCTGAGTTGAGGCAGGTAGAGAAGGAGATAGAAATAGGTTGAGCATTGTTCCTTAATATCTGTAAATGCTTTAGAGCGAACATTGACGGCGATTTTTTTAAAAATGGTCAATTCCATTTTTACGCTACATTGTGTACCTAGCGTAACTAAGCATAAAAGACATAGGAAGTGCAGAATTATGGGAATACTTCGGAGTTGGAAGATGCGAAATAATTCAGGGCACAATAATACAGTTAACCGAAAAATTCCCAGGAAGTAAACATAGCGAACAGATGCCTGAAACATATTTGAATTAAAATTAAGCGCTTACATATCTAAAGTGATGAAAAGATAAAACGCTAACATAATGGAGTAGCATAAAAGGTGACAGCCAGAATTTATGATAAGGATGCTTCTTGGGAAAGGCCAGAAAGAGACAATAAAATTGTAGGAGGGGAGAGAAATGGATAACCAATAAGCATCGTCCACAAGTGTACGAATCGGAACACGCATGTATAGAAATCTATATTGAATAATCGCCAATAGGGTAGCAAAAGGCTGAATTCACGGAATTAAGAGAAGTATTTTTCGAAAAAGGCGTGACTTATTGATAGTAAAGCTAGAACCAGAGATCAGAGAGGGCAGTCAGGCAGTCATTAAGTTTTAGTTAGTCAGTCAATCAGTAAGAGGGTTTAAGTGTTGTTTAATACTCCCATAGCTAGAGCTCAGGTCTCCGCGGACAGTATTTACTAGTGCTTATATAGTTTTGTTCATAAACTATTAGTTAAAGAGACTGTTGTACTTTTCTCTGTGACTAGTATTCGAAAACTTCTCGTCCCGTTGACTCCAAGTCACAAAACATCCATTATAGTAAAGCTTAAGATCCTAATATCCACAACAGAAACGGAACAGCAGTGAACAACAGTGAAACGACTACTCAGGGGTCAGCCGCATCCGCCGTACAACACCCACACACTAAAAGATCCCTTCTTCAAATTGGCGCCCAACGTGGGGCACTAAACAATCAATAATATCTATGTTAACATTCATTTACACAAGGATATGTATGAATTATATTATTTGTTTTATTTTTATTTTTTTATTTATGAGAGAAACTTTTAAAATAATAAAAAGTATAAATGCTTTATGTTATTTTACTAGCCTAGAAAATTAGGTAGTTATCGCGAGTTAGATAATAAGCCCGACAACGCAGGTTATACTAATCTGAACCTTTTCTAGGAATGAACTATAAACTCGTGTTCCTTATTCTGGGCCTTGCTTAGCTGGAGAATATCAGCAGTTAAAATGCCGTAGATAATATAAGTACTGAAAACAGCTGCACAGCGCCCCTTATAGATCTCCTGTTAATAATTCAGTTGGCAGGAAATGTTATTGAATATGAGCTCTTAGCAAACATTTGACGCCAAAATGTTGGTATAGCAGTTGCCTTCATCTCATAACTGATTTTCCTCAACGGGGAAGGGAAAATGCTGCCAACTAAACGGATTAATATTCCACAGGCGTTCAAGAGCAATTCCTGTCCGAAATTATCACCGCTTCCTGTTTATCCTTACCGGAGATTTCAGTTTTATTACGAAAACGTGGTGAGACGTAGCAAACGGGAATAAACACAGCCATTTTGAAGAGCGTAGGCTGTTGCAGTCAGAACGATTTTCCTAGCAAACGTCTATTAGCAAAGTAGGAAGCTTTATATGCTTTTGAGGGTAAAAATATATGTTCACTTTGTATCATTTTGACGGCGCCATTAAAACAGCTGAATAGTTTAGACTAGTGGTTGTCAAATTTTCCTTAAACACAAACCCCCTTTAAAGGGAATATGAAAGGCCTATCCTTGTAAAAGTTCAATTTAAAAATTTCAGTTCCCATTTTCTCAAGAAATATCAAAGTTAACCACATGAAACTTTTCCAGCATACAAATGCACATAATTGAAAATTGCTGATCTACTTTCACTACTATACCACGGCTATGAATCAAATTATAAATTATGTTCAATTGTTTGATTATTTTCTACTTCCCCCCACATTTTTTCCTAGCTTAACTATAATAAATATGCATAACCACTATAGAATCAGTGGTAAAATTTGAAAGTGATAGCTTAAACAGATTCTAAACGTATGAAAAAAAATCGTAGATTTTCAACAATTTCATCATAAAAAAAAATACAAAAAAATTTACTTTTGGAGAAACACACCAGTTAAAACCCTCCAACACTGTAAAACAACAAAGGATGATGTCAGGTAACAAATGCTGCCAACTCTTATGAAGCACAACTTTTCTATCACCCAAGACAAACTGCAGGCTTCTAGAGCAAAGAGTTATTGAGATTTTGACTCAACAAGGGTTCTCGAAAAAAAAAAATGCTTTTGCAGTGACATAATTAAACTTATGCAAGAAAAAAATGTAGATTTTCAACAATTTTAGCAAAAAAAGTTTTTTCAAAAAAATTACTTTACTTTTGAAAAGAAACACCAGCACTGTAAAACAACAAAGGATGATGCCAAGGAAAGAAATGCTGCCAATTTATGAAACACAACTTTTCTATTACTCAAGACAACCTTCTAGAGCAAAGCGTTCCTCAGATTTTAATTTACAAGGGCTCTCGAAAAACAAAATTGCTTCTGCAGTGACAATTAAAATTTAAAAAAAAAAATATTTAGAACCAAGGGACGCCAAAATTAGCAGAAAATTCCACATATTAAAATGGTACAAAACAAAAAATATGATTTTTTGACCCCTGTTCGTTTTAATACTTCCCTTACAGATCTCTCGTTGTCGCAAACTCCCAATTTTTAATTCAAATTTTAAAACCCTAAAACTGCATATTACATGTTTTTAAAGCCGTTTATCTCTGGTTTATGCACTTTAAATATGTAAAAAATAAACAAATAAAATAAATAAATGCATACATATACCCATATTTACCATTTTGTTGTCGTATATACTTACACAATACAATAATATTATATTAAAAGTACATTAAATGTATAAACCTTTAATATTTATAGTGAATAAAACATTGATGGTATATCACTACTAGCCTGAATGAGAGGAGAGGTATTCATTTCCCTTATAGCCGGATTTAATACCAGAACATTTTATTTGTATTTCATGGTCGTCTTCGATACTCCGGGAAAATAAGTTCACTGGCCATATATTGTTCCAGTGCAACTATAAGCATACATATGAGGTGGTATCCACAATATTCGGAACTGGCGCTGTTCTCTCGACAGTAGTTGCAGAAGAGTTTTGTACCGCTAGGTGGTAACACTAGCACATCTGATGAGTGAATGTTTAAATTTTCATGCAGCTGAGTAGATGTGTTGAGATTCTGTAGTACTTTTCATGATACTCTGTGTGTAGTGCGTGGCGATTTTACGATAGATCCAAGATTAGAAAGAGAGTGCGCATCAAATTCTGTGCAAATCTCGGGGAAAATCCTACGGAGACTCTCAAAATGATTCAACAAGAAGTTGGGGACAAAGCATGAGCCGTACACGTGTGTTTGAGTGGCAATTTCGGTTCAGGGCCGGCCGTAAGGCTATTGAAGACGATGCTCACACCGGTAGGCCCGTCAGCTGCACAAACGCCTTACATTGTTGCCGAAGTTGAACACCTCGTTCGTGAGGATCGACGTCGAACCATTGAAGATAGATCTTGCTCGTGAAGTGGGAATTGGTTATGGGACATGCCAACGAATTTTAACTGAAGAATTCGGCATGCATCGTGTCGCCACAAAATTTGTGCCAAAGATCCTGACTGCTGATCAGAAGGCGCAGCATGTTGAAGTTTGCACGGAGGTTCGTTCCAGGGTCATAACCGGCGACGAGAGCTGGATGTACAAATCCTACCGGTGAAAGAGCCCGAACTAATCTCCCCCCCCCCCACAAGCGAGACAAGTGAAGAGCAAATTAAGAGCATGATCCTCGTTTTCTTTGATACCAAGGGGATTGTGCACAAAGAATTCGTCCCACCAAATAAAACAGTGAATTACACGAACGACTGTGACGTTTTGCGACGGCTGCGAGAAAATGTGCGAACTTTGGCGACAAGGGAATTGGCTGTTGCATCACAATAATGCGCCTTGTCACAATTCCTTGTGCACCAGGAGCTTTTTGACGAAAAACAACATGATGGTTGTCTTCCACCCACCGCACCGTAAAGTTTTATGTAAAGTTAACTGTACTTCGTTTTAAAATTGAAAGTTAAGGAAGGTATCTCTCGGGAATACTGGTTTCATTTCGCAGTGCTGAAATGTTTGGGTAAGGGTCAAATTATCCAAAATTATATTTTGAATTTATTGTTGGAAAAGCTGGTTTTCGACTGAGAAAAAAGTGCTACAATCTAACAGTAGCAGATATCCAAGAAACCCGCCGAGTAAGACCAGAGCAGATAGATATATGTAACAAATTCTTAGGCTCGTTCAAGAAATATCTGGCAGTTAAGAAGTAAACGATATATGTGAATAGATTTCAGAGGACGGTGAAAGATGAGGAACTTGTGGCTATGGTGGAGCAAGACTGTGGGAATGATGAAACAGCTTGTGTCATATTCAGATGCCACTGCCGCCTTTGAAGTTGCATTAAGCTACTCGAGAAACACGCCGTTGCTATAACGTCATCTGCAATCCATTCGCATATGTCATTTGCTTCCTCGCTGCCAGGAATTTGTTGAACAAGCGTAAGAGGCTGTAACCTGCTTTGGGCTTACGATGCAGGCAGGTTCCATGAATATCTGCTAATGCAGAACTGTACGATTATAGTACTTATTATTTTTCAATTGGAAATCATTGCTTCAGAGCCGGTTCACCTAGTGCGGTCCATTGTTTAGACTGCTATTTCGCTTCCGGTGTATAGTAAGTTACCGCTTTCATTCAACTCCAGCGGGCAGCCTTTGTGTTGTAAGCAAACGCTATCCTCTTACTACCAACCTCCTTAAAAGACATAAACGATACATGTAAGGTCACGGTTTATTTATTAACTCTATACAGAAATGGGTGCAAAACAATTTATACTACGGCCATTTTCCTAGTTAAAGTGTATAATAATACACGACAATGCACAATGCCAGCTGATTATTTGCAGTGGGTGCAATATATCTTTAATTCGCCATACCTTTACTCATCGTCGATATTCTCTTCCATATGAATCACAAAACACCACTCGTTGTTATCTGTGTAGTGATTATAGTATCGTCTATCAATCGTGTAGGTATGTGGAACGTACGGTGTCCAAAGCTGGGAGTAAATTCGCTCTGCACCATCCCGCAGCAGTCGGTCCTGGTGATGTAGTGGTAACCATAAAGATAAAGATAGGCTATTATGTCCCTTAAGAGCAAAGATCTACTACAAGTAGGGAAAGGTCGCTTTTTCCTAACGTAGTGAGCTATTCCTCGCTGGTTGTTCGTATGCTATTTAAGACACTCTGAGGGATTTCTTCTTCGGTTACTCCATTTCTCACTGCACTAGTTGTTTCTCGAGAGATTTGCATTTTTATCTTCCTCTTGCTACTCTTGACCAATCTGGACCTGCATGTTCCTTGAAGAGGTATGACCATCTTCTTCTGGGTCTGCCATGCGTCCTTTTTTCTATCCGGATGTCCCACATGGAGATCTTGTAGGTCCATCTATTGTCCTGCATTCTTGCGACGTGATCGCCCCATTGCCATTTGCTTCTGGTAGCTATTTGTGCGATGTCTGTTGTCTAAGATAACTGATTTATTAATACTATAGATATTTTGTTCTTTAAAGTTATTCCCAGGATCTTGAGTTGCATTTTTCTTTGGCACGTTTGAATTTTATTCTTTTGAGCGTAAAAATTCGAAGTATAGCTTCTTTCGGAAGGGAAGTAAAGGCGTGGGGTACATTTACGGCACGAAAAAGAACATCAAACCTGAAAGAAGAGGCCTCTGAGCAAAATTTTTCCCTCAATTGAATGGGGCGTTGATGACCTGAGATGTTAAATACACCAACCCAAAAAACCATCCCGCAGCAGTTGACAAACACTATCATTACATAGTTTTTTTCTAACAAATAATATCCTCCGCCCTGTGTACCAGTTACCATTAAACTGTTGAGGGATGGTGCAATTTGTGACTGATACAACAATGAGCACTAAAGCACAGAACATTGTTTCGTTCATGGAGCAACTTAAGACCTCAGTACCAATTCCGGTTCCAATAAAAGCGTTAAACCGTTAACATATCCACTACATATAAAATCTACTGGATATCAGTCACGAATGGTAACTGTCATTGTCCATGATGATTTTTTGAAGTAGTTTTCAAGAACTTGTGCCCTCATTTCATCACGGCTATCAGCTTTACAGTTTAACTGACAGCTACAAACAGTTTGGGACCCAGCACTGACTGCCTTCAGAATGAAGCAACTCTTGCTGATGGTGACTTAAAAACACAATTGTAGATGCCATTGCCCCACGCTTTCTGAATGACATCGTGGGTGCCGGCAAGTTCCATTCAGGTAAATGAGATGGCAGCTCTCTGATGCAATCTCAGATATCGATAGCGCCCTGCCGCGATTCCCACCGATTCCATTATTACCGTTTTCTTTCTCAAGCGACAAAAATGAGACCCCAAGTTTCTTTCAGCAGTTGCCGAACCGTTGTTTCTTGGTAAGAAAATTCCAAAACACTTTTCAATTGATTTAATAATTAAATACAGTTGGGGATACCCTTTATATAAAAGAGGCAAATTTCGCGCATAATAAAATCACAAAAAACTCGTTCATTTTTTATTGCCGAGATTGTTTGAAGTGATGAGCTCCTTTGTACGATTTTTCCCACTGTGCAAAATTTTGGCTGTCTCTAAAATTGCTACTTTTCCTAAGTTTTTTTCCCACATAATCGTGCATGTTGCATAGGAAACTGTTGACTTTACTTAACAAGTTTTGGCTTACTTAAGATCAACAAGATTTTCTGCAGAAAGTGACCCTTGATTTGTGTTCTAAGGTATACATATCTTGATATTAGTATTAAATTACCTAATATATACACTGCACTGCACAAAACAACCAAACAATACAAATACTACACAAAGACTTGAATTAGAACACATGTGTACTGCCACGCTTCCGAGAAAAGGAGGATAGTCTTTAACGCCCGTTTTTACTACTGAGGCACCATAGGCTATGAACACGAGATGAAATGATATATTACGAAAGGATTTTTTTAAGGAAGGAAACGTTCCAGGTTAAGTTTGGGGTACCTCCCCGGCATTTGCCATTTATGAAGACCGAGGAAAACCCGGAAAAAACCTCAGTCAGGGAGGATGGTCCTGGCGGGATTCGAACCCCAGATCTCCCGCTCACGAGTCCGCGCCTTAACAACCTCGGCCACCCGTGGCGGTAGACAAGAGATGGAAAAAGAATGTTTTGCAACATTGCTTGTTTTGAAGTATAAACATCATAAATGTCATGCGGACAAGAGGAAGGGCTCGTAGACCTTTCACTCCATATTCATGAGACTTGCCGTTACAAGCAGACAAATCCTGGGCTGGAGTTACGCCACCTTTCACGAACGGCAACGGAGAGAGTCGAGCCCAAGTAGTGGTGAGTAGCATATGCAGGGGTATGGGACAGTCATAACGCAAGGAAACTAGAAATAGTACGCCAAACATTAACTTTTTAGCATTCATTTTAATAGTTATTCACAATCCGTATACGATGAAATCAAATGGGAACTATGATATAGCAATATAATATGTAAAGTAAATAATAATAATAATAATAATAATAATAATAATAACACAGGAAAAACACATGTGC
The DNA here is from genome assembly GCA_030762175.1 of Metallyticus violacea. Classification (NCBI taxonomy): domain Eukaryota; kingdom Metazoa; phylum Arthropoda; class Insecta; order Mantodea; family Metallyticidae; genus Metallyticus; species Metallyticus violacea. The sequence goes on from CM060844.1 coordinate 83,667,620, forward strand.
TCTTAACACTATAAGTTTTGCATAAGATATTTTTTTAAAACCTAACCTAACCTAAATTGTTAACCCTATTAGTTTTGCATATATTTTTTTTAAACTAAGCTAAGCTTACCTAAGGTAAATTTGCAATGTATGGCGCAAAGAAAAAATGAGGTGCAGCGAATGCAGTTGTTAAGCAACAGCGAAATTTATTTTATTTGAGCATTTACAGTAAATACATGAAATAAAAGTAAAATTGCAACCTATACGTTATCCTGTTTATTAAATAACACACAAAGTGGTAGTAATGGACGTTTTATTCCACCAGTTTTAGAATACATTCGAATAAATACAACTGTCGCATGGGCATTACGGCCGCACACGATGAAGCCACGCTAGCCACCCCTTGGATCCGACTTTGGAGGCAGTTGAAAGCAGTCTTTGACGCTTCTCAAAAATAGAGTTAGTGTTCCATTCATGTTTATGTATTTGTATATTTGTAGTATGCATATGGTTATTTTGATTGTTATAAGGGCGACATTAGCATGTATGACCATAAGGACCATGCGACAGTTGTATTTATTCGAATGCATTCTAAAACTGGTACAATAAAACGTCCATTACTAAAAAAAGTAACGTGTAATATATTAAGACAGAGTAGATAAATTATGAAGATGGAAAAAAATAATCCCTGGGGCTCTACGCTATACCAACTGAACTACCAGGCCGACATGGACATCATGATATGTTCAAGTAACACTACCTGTAACTGGGCTCTCTGCGTTGCCGTTCGTGAAAGGGGGCATGTCTCCCAGCTTCGATTCGTCTGTCTATAGGGTTAAATGTTCATGCGACGCTGATTTAATATTCCACCATCTAACACGTTCCAATCGTGGTGGAAAAAGAAAATAATAGACCTTGTAAAGAAAAGTAACCAATGAGTGGTTTTTTGTGATGTGTTGTAATCTTTTGTGTTGAATTGTTACATGAATCTTGATTCTGAAATGAATTCTTACATTTAATTAATGTTTCCGCAATGTATTCAAATTTCAATTTGTATTAACGATATTTTTTGGATTACCGAGTTCCGGATTAAAGGAACTCCACTATACTTAAAATGTATGATATGATAGGAGAAAAATAGAGATAAAGTAAGAAAGATAGGGACCGCCACGGTGGCCGAGGTCGTTAAGGTGCAGACTCGTGAGCGGGAGGTCTGGGGTTCGAATACCGGCAGGACCGTCCTCCCTGACTGAGGTTTATTCCAAGTTTTCCTCAGTCCTCATAAACGGCAAATGCCGGGGAGGCACCCTAAACTTAGGTCGCGAAACGTTTACTTTCTTAAAAAAAAAATCCTTTCCCAGTTTATCATTTCATGTCATGTATCATCAGTGTCCACCGCCTGTGGTGCCGCTGTAATTAAAACGGGCGTTAAACACCGTTCAAAGAAAAGAAAGAAAGATGGTACACTAAACAACAGTTTAAAGAGGAGAGAACTAAAATGAAATTTTATAAACAATGACAATCTGAGCATCACCACGTGGTTTTGATATGACATAAACACAATCCGATAAAAGAAAAATGCAAACATTTGAGATGCAGCAACTAGAGTCTAACAGATATAAAAGGATATATATATTAAGGATGCCTAAAAATCGTATCCCTAAAATTAGGGTCGAAAAAATGTGAAAAGACGAAGGTTATGCCACATTCTTTAATGGAGAGCAGAACGGATCATGAGAGCCCAAATGGAAGGGGTGGATCGTCATACATATAAATACTTTTGATTTACCACCAGGAGGGTTAAACTTAGAGAAAGCTCATATTAGAGTTTTAAAATTTAGATTTACTATTCTTGAGGATAAAGGCATTGCGTAACAGGAAAACTGTTTCTCAAAATCAATACACCCGAGTTAAACATCCCGAGTACTGGGTGGACCATACTAGGTATCGACCAGTCACACAAGTGCTTAGCCGTCAAGAAATGACAGTGAAGGTTCATTGATTGTGTGACGTGTAACTGCAAAGCCGGATATGTTAAATACATTTTAGATAAAAAATGAAATAAAATGCAATTTAGAAAAGAAGGTTTGTTCCAAACAAACGCTAGAGCAACATAATATGTCATAATATGTCAGCAAATTTCCACCATTAACATGAACTACAGCAAATGATTGATGGGTATGTACCGAGGGTGCCAAAAATGTACACTTTCACAGCATATAACTATTTAATATATTTCCAAGTAGCACCGAAAAACAACAGTAATGTGTAGTATGATGTTCTGTAAACAGATGTGACTTACATACATTATGATAGCGTTGCTACAACAAAATGGAGTCAAGATTATCGTTTGAACAGCTGAAAGCAATTTTGAAGTGATATTGGAAAACCGAAAATGTTGTTGAAGCTCAAAGGCAATGGAGATGTCTGTGCCGTTGGTGGCCTTCTACCTATGGGGAACTCTTAAGGATGTTGTATACCGTAGAAAGCCAGCTACACTGGCAGCAAGAAATTGAAACGGCATGTGCTGCAATCGCTGAGAACACTTTCGCAAACGTTGCTCAATCAGTAGTTCAACGTACTCAGAAGTTTATCGACGCCGATGGTGGGCATTTTGAGCAACTGTTGTAAATGTAAAAGTGTAAGGTGATTAGTGCTCATCGTTTTCTGTTTGTGTGAATTCAGTTTTGTTATGTTAACACAGTTTATTCTTTGAAGTGTAAATACATTTTTGGCACCCCTTGTATTTTAAGAGGTACCGTAAAATATGTTACATTCCTATAGACAACTGTTGTGGATAATTTCAGCTTCGTTTCCAATACTGGTTAAGTTATATATTTAGATATTTATTGGAAATCTGTAATATTCGTAGGTGCCCGTAACCCTCACATAGCAGCGCATTCAACTCACCTAAGTGTGCAATTTTAATATGTACCTGCATGTATGTAGTCAGTTGCAGTTTGCTGTCTCAACAGCAAGCATTATTTTCGTATTTGTCTCATTATAACTCCATTTTTACTATTATTTTTCTTTCTTTTTTTCAGTCCCGGGTCCCTCGATACAACGAAGGTTTAAAGAGACGACAATGATTATTTGAATAAGCCCCGAGGCCATAATACGCTTACTTGGCATTCCCTTTTCAAATTAAGGAAACATTCCGGAAAAAGCGTTATTCAGGCAACTGACCTAATGGGATTAGAATTCAGTATCTCACGATTTACAGGCAGATACGCTCACCACAATATCACGGAGGCGGTCAATTGACGGCTAAGATATCAGTATAATTAAAATCTTTGTGGTATTACAGCTTATTGGTGCATTAGAGAAGTAAAGTTTACTATAAGAATGACAGCGTTTCTTAAACTCCGCGAAATATTTAGTACTCTGTGAAAAAATTGGAAGAATAAAGACACAACCAGATCATAAAATTGTGATTTTTTATGGCCACGAGGCGTGTGTCGGTAAAAATGGAATAGAAAGAATTGAAGTGCATTCTTGACCTTCCGTAGGAAACAATGGAAGTCGAACGCTGCCGCAAGACGATAAGCCTTTCGACGGTTTTTTTGTTGTTGTGAACCTTTGCCCGCCAATAACTTCTCGGAACCACGTGGAGGCGGCCGGAAGCACAGCATGCCGCGAAACCAGATACAAAGACACAAATGCTACGCATGAAGTTTCCATTGCATTTTAAACTTTCTAGTTACTTCGCCCCTTCAGTTAGAATCATATGAGAGTTGATACACAACAGTGTTTTTATTTACCAATGGTTTTGGTGCTTCTTTTTACTATAGTTGAGTTTCGTGCAATGGATTCGTCGCTGAAGATTGGACCCTTAAAATAAACCTCAAAACTTACATCTCAGTACCTCCAATAGCGGTGGAAGAAGTCAGAAAATATGTTCAAATACTTTATTATTAAAATTACTTTAGATAATGTTAGATGCATTTTTATTAGTTTTTTAGCACTATCGCAACCATATGGTTGGCTTATTAGGCTAGTTTTGTACTTCTGCTCCTACACATGAAACAACTTATTAATCGTCATACATGTGCAGTTTAAATTAATACAAAGGATTTTGAAGAGCATCTCTTAATACTTGTCAAATATAGTCAAAATTGGAGGGGGGGATGAAAAAATACTGTTTTTTGTCTCTATTTCTTAGGACATGTACAAAGTTGTACAGAATTAAACAATTAATTATTAGTTTCCTTGCTGTTTTTCAATACTTCATGCAAACATTTTGTGATTGGTCGACCAAGTTAATTGTGTAAGAACTGAATTTCAGAGCCAGCGTACATTTGCACGTTGTTTATTAATATTTTAGACAATATAGTGAAAATAACAATATTATTATTACTATATTTCTAAATTTAAGGCCAACTTCATGTCAATTATTGACTGCTCAAAATCAGGCTGCCCCTTACATTCACATAAAGCTGACACAATTTTAGACTATGAAAAGGAAACACATTACCGCTACTACAAACCGATATTTTTATCAAACTAATCAAGCTACCATTATATTCATACAACAACCTCACCTCATAATTAACAAGTTCAAAGGTAACCAATGCAAACATTTACGACGCTGTCATTCGCCCCCATCCATGGTCTTTGTATCGTCACTTGATTTGCCACTGCAGTCTGTCTGAGCGAGGCGTCAATTTTGTTTTTGCAACACCGAACGTATAGCCGGTTTGACGGTTTGCATATTCTTCGGCGTGTAAGATAACATTTCTTTTAAAACACGCATGGATTGACATTCTTTTCAACTAAACATGATAATTCTCATTGTTGTTCTCAGACACTCCCAACCGGTACTTTCAACAATGCACGCTTAGTACAGACGACTCGAAATCATGATAATAGCAGAAGATGAGATATTAAGTTCGTTACTTAAGGTAGACTTTTTATTTTCGCGATCTGACCGTAACTTTTCATTTTTGTATCATACGAGGGTAGGCCCTTAAGTTTCCGGCCTAACCACTTTCTAGGTGTGATAAAGACGAAAACTATATTTCACTTTTCATTATAGTTACCCTTTATAGCAATGCACTTCTCACATCCTTGAATTAACATTTCAACCCCCCCCCCCAATAGAAGTCTTTCCTGTAAAATGGGCATAAACAGCACCTATCACTTGAGGTTCCTTCTTGAGTTTTGAGAAGAGGAAATAGTCTCTGCGAGCTAGATCTGGGATGTTGGGTGGATGGTCGATCTACTTGAAGCCACATTTCTTCACAGCTTCCTTTGCACAAGAGTTGCGTGCACAAGCGCATTGTAGCGAAGAAGGCGCACACCACCACTCAGTTTCCTCGCCTTTTCTCTTTGATGGAAGCACGTAGTCTGTGCAGCAGGCCAGTATAGTACTCCCCATTTACTGTGGTATTCCTCTCCTTGAAGTCAATGAAGAGTATTCCTTCACAGTCCCAAAAGATTGTGGCCATGATCATCTTGGTTGACTGAGTGACCTTGGCCTTTAGAGGCGGTGCTTTGCCAGGTTACGCCACTCCATTGATTCTCTTTTGGACAAGGGATCATAGTAGAGGACCATAGTTTCATCTGCTGTAACAATGGCTTGCAGAACATATCTCTTGTTGCTACGGCAGAGCTCCAAAAAGGCCTGACAACAGATGACTTGTTGCTGCTTTTGCACTGAGGAAAGAAGTGTAGGCACCCATCTTGCACTAACCTTATTCATGTTTAAATGTTCATGAATAATTCGAAGGACTGTTGTTTTAGAAAGGCACAACCTTGCTGTTATTTCTGTAACTTTGAGCCGCCGGTCTTCCATAATTTATCCCTCCACAAGAGCGATGTTTTCAGAAGTGAGCACCTCCAAGGGCCGACCTGTATGCTCTTCGTCTTCAATGCTTTCTTGACTCATTTGAAAAAGTTTGGCCTATTTTTTTTTTTACGGTAGAATATGAGGGGGATGCTTCCCCATATACACCGTCCAATCGCTGTTTAATTTCATTTGTAGTAAGTGCTTCTTTTGTGAAAAACTTAACAGCTCGATACTCTATTTTGAGCATGTCACAATCTTCTACACATAGCCTTCTTTATGCAACTATATCTGACAAGTGAACACAGTTACAGTTGCAATTATGTACTTAACAGATAAGGTTTGACACCAGATAAGGGTTTTATGAAAGCGATACTCCGTGTCGGCGTGGCCGGAAACTTATGGACCTTCCCTCGTACGATGTACATGAAGCGCAGTCTTTTGGAGCGTTTAACTGATAGCTCCATTACCGCAGAGTTAATCAGCTATTCTGTTGGGAGACCGCAGATGGCTCTCTAGGGGATGAGTAGTGTGGTAGGTAGGCCACGTGGAGTAGTTGCGGATCTTCTGAATTACACGCATATTCACATAAAGAGGAAATATGTGACTGATACACAAAGAGGCACTTCAGTCGGATGAACGGAAAGATGGGGATACAGGTAACAACAAAAGGGAGTAGGCGGATTCTGAAAAGAGGACCTGCTCACTTCACCAGCAGAATATGAGAAGATGTGTAACAAATTCTTGCAAGACCACTGGGGTAAACTTTCTGAATACTCAAACTGCAATATTAAAGCATTTTTTACAACTTATCGGCGTATTTAAATGGGACGACGGAAGATGCGACCAGTCTCATAAATACCAAGAGTGGCAAAAAACGTATACACACTTTCTCAGTAGAGATATATTTAATATATTTCAAAGTTGAAGCGAAAAACAACAGAAATGTTTAGTATGATGTTCTGTAAACAGATGTAACTCATTATGATAGCGTTGCTACAACAAAATGAAGCCAAGATTATCGTTTGAATACCGGAAAGCAATTTCGAAGTGGTATTGGAAAACCAAGAATGTTGTTGAATTTCAAAGACAATGGAGACGTGTGTACAGAGCAGAACCGCCAACGCGAGTAACAAATTTGAGACTCGTGGTACCGTATGCGATGTTCACAAGGGAAGATCTGAGAGACCTCGCATAGCAACAAGCCCTGCGTCCTCGGGTATGGTTTTGGAACGTTTTGAGCACCCACCGCAGAAATCTACGCACGTGAGACTGGGATTAGCAGAACCAGCGTACGTCGTATTATTAAAACAGCAAAGTTGAAAGTTTTCATCCCAAGATTTTTGTATACATTAAATGAAGATGACCCTGATCGGAAAATGCAGTACTGTGAGTGGTTTCGGAACATGGTGCAAGAGGATGAGGTCTTCGACATTTTCATTGTAAAGATAAATATTATTTTATAAATTAATTATTCAAAGATAAATTCATCACAGGGAAAGTTGTTAAATCCGACGAAGCACAATTTAAGTTGAAAGGAACTGTTAACCGGCATAACTGTGTCTACTGGTGTTCAAACAATCCACATGTTATTTTGGAAAAGGCTGTTTATTAAATTTACCTGGAATTAATGTTTTGTGTGAGTTGTCATCTAGGGATCTAATTAGACCATTCATTTTTGAAGGAACAGTAACTGACCCAGTGTAGCTGAACACGATACGCACATCCGTCTTACCCGGCATTCATAAACTCTATGGAAATGAGGAACTTTACCTCCAACAAGATGGTGGATCACCACATTACCACCGAGATGCACATGGTACCTTGATGACAATCTTCCATGGCACTGGATAGGACGAAGAGGTCCGATTGAGTTTTCACCGCGTTCTATGGACCTAACTCCGTTGGACTTCTACCTATGGGGAACTCTTAAGGATGTTGTATACCGCAAAAAACCAGCTACACTGACAGCACTTCGGGAAGAAATTGAAACGACATGTGCTGCAATCGTTGAGGACACTTTCACAAACGTTACTCAATCAGTAGTTCAACGTACTCAGAAGTGTATCGACGTCGATGGTGGGCATTTTGAGCAACTGTTGTAACTGTAAAAGTTTAAGATGATTAGTATTCATCGTTTTCTGTTTGTGCGAATTCAGTTTTGTTACGTTAACACAGCTTTTTCTTTGCTTGAGTATGTAATACATTTTTGGCACTCTCTGTATTTACGTGGACGGTAGACACTGATGATAGATGAGAGGAAATGATATATTGGGAAAGGACTTTTTAAGGAAGGAAACGTTCCTAAGTTCAGGGTACCTTCCCGGCATTTACCAGCTATGAGGATTGAGGAAAACCTGGACAAATCCTCAGTCAGGGAGGACAGTCCTGGCGGGATTCGAACGCCAGACCTGCCGTTCACGAGTCCGCGCCTTAACGACCTCGGCCACCCGTGGCGGTGTTTCCTTGTAATGGTTAACATTATTTATTGCTAATGCATACCTTAGGTGGTTCGTTAGTATATCCCATGAAACGATATTGAAAATAGCATAAAGATAAATATACAACATTATAAGATTTTTTTACGATATCGTTTCCACAAGTTTTCTGCGCTAATGGGAGTGTATCTACGGATATCAGAAGACACCGTCCCATCCCTCCTTAACCGACTAGCAGAACCCCGACTTTAAATGACCAGAAAGCCCACACCCCCATTCACAAAATTCCTTCCTAATCGCGATGGAGGCTGTTTGGATAACCAGAGGGCACCCACTCACCTCCGGCCTTCAGATAACCAGAAGGCATGGGTTTCCTTGATCTCATTTTCTTTTCTTTTACATTTATTTTAAACTTCTTCCTTACTGTGGCCATAAGAAATAAAAATTATATACTAATATAAAAATACACATGACTTTCGTCTTAAGACTTGACCCCTCACGTAGTTTTTTGCGTTAACTACTAAGCACATCGCTGCAGACGGCGCGGTACTTCAACTATGCTTCCCTATTCTGCCGCTCTCACGACAATATACATGATGATTGCACATTTGACTCTAGATGAATGTGTAAACTTTTTTTAAAATACGATCAATTGCCTTCTTTCAGAACTGCAATTTGCTATATGTGCACAAATATGAATATTCTGCTCCAAAGCGAAAACGTAAGAACTAGATGAAATTAGCATACATTTTATCGTTAAGGCGTGAACTCGTGAGCGAGAGGTCTGGGGTTCGAATCCCAACAAGACCGTCCTCCTGATTGAGTTTTTTTTCAGGTTTTCCTCAGTCCTCATAAATGGCAAATGCCGGGGAGGTACCCTAAACTTAGGTCTGGAACGTTTCCTTCCTTAAAATCATTCCCAAATTTATCATTTCATCTCATGTATGATCAGTGTCCACCGCCTGTGATACTTCAGTAGTAAAAACGGGCGTTTATTCACAAAAAAAAAAAAAAGCATACATTTTGAACATTTACTAACAAAACAATTGCCGAAATTAGCACAAATTGAACTTTCGGGATGCAAAGAAAAATGTTATCAATGAAGTTAGAATTATTACTGTGAACCAACTTAATTATTTTTTCCCCCCGATGCAATGCCTGTTTAGCCACAGGAGCAGGACAAAAGTGCGACATATATTATTATTATTATTATTATTATTTAAGAACCCAAACACGTATTAGGAAGCGCAGTTGGTCTCTGACGCCTGCTGCAGCACTCTTAGAAACCGAAAGGTAAAGCACTGGGTAAGCGGACAAGTTTTATCGCTAACGCTCGATATAAAATAGATAATTTGAAAGACAAAGGCATTTCTGTTCTGTACATCTGTAAGAGGCAACTTTCTACTATGAGATACTTTCAGAAAGCATGTACAAACCACAACACACCAAAGGGACTAAACTACCTCTAATGGAACTGTTTACCACTACGATATTTCGGCAGTTACAATGCAGCTGTCGTCCCAACAAGCTGCAACCTCTTGCAACAAATGAATAGATAGCAATCTTTTTATCGTTTCAACAAAGGCAAAAGCCCTGCTTAAGTACCAACATGGCATCTTGGAGTCGAACGTGTGGTTAGTGTTGAAAAGAATAATGTAGTCGCAACTCAAACAGAAAAAAACAGTAATTTGGAGCACTGCATGATTAGCCGAAGGCCGCCGCAAGCCAAAGTGTATGTTGCTTTGTGTAGTGGAGGCCATGGTTTGACTTGTGTGTGGTTCTCTGCAGCTTACAAGAAACTTGTCTTCGGAAGCCTGGCCTTGGGGTTTGAGGGTGGGGTAGAGAGACTGAACTTCGACAGACAGCCAACATCTGCCTCTGAGAAAGAGAATGACGCTAAACGAAGATGCAAGTTTGGCGACAAAGATACATGTCAGCAAATATTCTTGTTATTTATTCTTGTCAATTACATGTGATAATGTACCCCAAAACAATGAACGTAGTTGTATGCCGGTGTGTCTACAGCCCCTCACACCCAATAAAATAGCTTTGTTAACATAATAGGCAGTCAGTACTGAAATATGCGTTCATTCAGGGATGCTGAAATATAAAATATTAGCTATCATATGTTTTTTGTGACAAGTTTAAGCATAATAATTTTTATTGTTTTGTTTCACTCCTTTGCTATCAGTTTCACTTGTTTTTAAATGTGTATTTAGCCAGTTAAACACTTTATAAAGAAACATAGGATTAGATTAGTTAACATTTTACTATATTTTGAAATGATATGCGATGATATTTATTCCAACAAGAAATAATACAATTCGGGATACACAATTTAAACAGATTCTGAAACAATTTAACAAAATTAAAACTTGAAGCTGTCCATGTATCCCCATCAATTACAGAGTAATGAAAATAATTAATATTTGTAATTTTAGAATCAACAACTCAGTAATTATGTGCAAGTATATTGTGCATTTTCTTTATGTGGAGAAACTTTAATGACATGACTCCTATATGTAGAATATTGTATAGGGTTTAAATTAAAGAGATGACATGTAGTTATATAACAAGGTAAGGTAAAAACCCTCGTCTTTCTCCACACGCAGAAAGACTCGGCAAAAGTCAGACAATGCAAGGTAATCCCTTCTGTTATGCAGCTAGGGTCGAAAATGTCCCCCGCCTCAGGGCATAAACTGGCCTGTTGGTGACAAAGTTGCACGTGTCCGAGTAACAGAGTCGTTGACAGTAACGTATGAAATATGTTTAAAATTCACCTTACTGACGAACAGAGAAGCATTTGACTTGACCAACGTTTTGCGGCGAATAGAAATGAAATTCAGTGAGGTAAGCTTTCACCTATGAGTGTCGTCAACACAAAATTGGCGGGAGTATTTCGCGCCGTTGCCCGTGGATAGCGTCATTTGGTATCGTGTATAAAAGGACAGTCTCAGATACGTGTGGCTGTCATCGCCCGGAGATCATCAGAAGAGTGGCCTACCACTTCCGGCGACGAAGTTTGAGCGTGAGTCACAACGCGAATTGCCGATACATCATTGAGCTGCATTAAGAATTCAGTTAAATCATCAATTTCCTCGCTCTCGGCACCATTTGGTGAACACAATAAACGTACGCGTTTGCCAAGATAACCTTGCCCGTGGTTCGACATGAGACATGAGTTTGCCTGAATGTTCATGTTAGTAGAATAAACTATATCAACAAGTAAATAACGAACAGTTATTTGTCATCACCACCGGAGTCCCGCCTGGCACACAGCCGCCAAAATCCAGCGAAACGCCCTCGAGAGAGTCTCATCGAAGAAGAGTGGGGGTGGTCTGCAGCAGCCGTGGCGAAACCTGCGATCAGCGGGCTTAAATTATTTACCGCAGCAACCATACAGCTCACTTCCCACTCCCACCAACATTTTTTCTTCAAACTAATCTTAAGACATCAACTTACTGACTCAAAAGTATTAATTAAACGCAAAGCACAGCATAACTGTATGTAGTTAACAGTAAAGAATTTGTATTTGACAGTAATGGAACGTTTTGTACAAATTAAATTTATCATATCATAAATATTATAAATAAACACTTTCATATCTGACAGTAACATTAACAGCTTTAAACTAAATAATTTTGTAACATAAGATGTAACGCTATGGTTATGTTTACTTGACAATAAAATAAAAACATTTCCAACTGCGATATTTGTTGTATTAAACGAAAACAATCACAATATTTATAAAGAATTCATACTCAATAAAAAAATACGCCTGCGATAGATTCCTGATGCTATGTGAATACCGCCACCGAACTCTGCGTGTTTCGAAACAATGCATGCCAAACGGTGCATTCCTTCTCTTGCGGGGCAGTACAGTCCTGAATGCCTACGTCACACGGCAATCACTTCGCGGACACTATGCGCAGGGACTAATATTTTTATTGCACTATCTCTAAGATGAGACGGAAAGGTTTTAAAATTAGCTTCTAGGCTAAAACTTTCATAGCTATTTTAGCAGACCGTATACAATACACATATTATATACTACAACAGATACACATAATTCAATACCGGTTACAGTACAACGAAAACAATTTAAACGTTATTTTAGGGAACTATGTCCTTTTTCACAGCGTAGAGCTCACTTTTGGAATATCAGCTTGGCTTTTTGTCTGGTATTCAAGAGGTGATCTATACACTGTGAAGAAGGTTACTTACTTAGCTATAAAAAATATCGTGTGAATTTGTCTTTATATTTTACATTCAAAACAATAAAATATTACAACATTTTTAACATGTTACATAAGCATTTAAGTCTAGATTCCATGTTGTTTTGGAAAGTAGTCAGAAAAAGTATTTCAGATATCAAAATGATCATGGTAGAATTGGCAACATTTGTACAAATAAACTTACGGTAACCAAGGACTGTAAATTTAGCAGATAATGCAGCAATATGTTTTGCACTGTATTTCAGAAATTTATAAAACCATCAGTATAAAATGTTTATAGGATATTAAGTATACTTTACTAAAGATGAGCTCTAAATTTTAATTTTTTAATACACATAAAAAGTTTTTAAACAAAAATAAATCTTATTTCCCTTAACTTAAAATCTTGACATAAATGAGCATTTTTCTCGGTATTGGCTGGACCAATCTTGTTGAAAATTTGCACTGACATAACGTATGCAAATGTGAAGTGTGATAACTAGAATTATTTAAATATGACTATCAGTTGATAAAAATCAATACCACTAAGAAACTAACAATAGTCGTATTTTTTTTCTTCAAAATTTTAAAATTAATTTCTTTTAAAGCTACTAGCATAGATATATTACTCTAGTTCCTAGGATGTGTTCTTTACAGTTAAAGTAAAAAAAAGCATTCTACACTTCCACCAATATAAGAAAAATGCATGATTATGTCACAGTGTTTTCAGTTTTTAACAAAATTTTATTTTGGTTTAAAGCTTTTTAAAAACATTTATATGTACATTAGAGAATTATAATTTACAGAGCATCTTTAGTTAAGTTTTCTTAATATCTCTCAAAATTTTCATACTGCTAGCTTTAAAACTTTCTGTGATACAGTGTAATATATATATTTTGCATTATTTGCTAAATTTACACTTCCTGGTTACCTTAAATAGGATGTCGCATGCAATAGGATGATTGGGTAGGCAAAGTAGTAAAAGTAAAATTATTATTAAGAATTTTAAGAGTTTTTTTTCCTACCTACAGTTAAGAAATTTCTTTCTGATACTAAAAAGCAAGAAATACATGATAAATATCATAAACTGCGAGTAATACATAAACTGAAATCAGCTACAGAAATATTCATAAGCTAAGTGTTTGATTAAACTAATTCTAGAAAGGGCATACACAAATAAAATTCCACTGAAAGTTGCTAAAGTCAGGAATATTACAAAATATTTTTTTCCCACCCAAAGTCTATCCCGTTCTCTTGAACTGGTCATAGGGGTATTGTATCTAAGTCGGGCTACCATTAAGGTGAAGCTAATTCGACCCGGTTGGAACAATGATGATTAAATTATATAACTATGTATTTCAGGATTCAGGAAGTGAAATGTGGGACTTTAAATAGGGAAGGAAAGAGACGTGGAAGCTAAAATTTGTTGTTGGTATCGTGTAGAAAATAAAGAGTAAATTTGTGCATGGTGACAAGCTTTATCAAACATTGTTGTAAACTAAATGAGATTATTCCTCATTCAAAACAAAATACAATTTCCGAAATCAATACTGTGCCGTCTTTGCAAGGACTCATTGGTTGTTTCTCTTCCTGCTTCCATATGTAGCCGACTACCCGTGTCCTTTCATTCATTGGTCTAGAATGGTGTGGAATCATTGAGTATGATGATGTCATAACCCTGCTCTGGGATTACGGACAGCGTGTCTCTGATGATACAGGCAGGAGTGGTAGTTTTTCGGCCAGCATGTCCAACATTTTAGGATCGTTACTGCTATACGCCCCTTTCAGTGACCAAGGCATTTCTGCAAGTTATGTATTAGGGAATCTAATTATTTAAATTTTAATGGAATTTTTCTATTATATTTTATTTTTAAACCTTAAATATTTGTAATTAGAACACCAGCAATTTCTATTTTAATATTTCAATGTTTAGTTGACTGTTCTACTTTGCTATGCCAGTAAATATTTAATTTGGGGGCAACCACGAGGTAATATTAATGTTTTATTTATTCAGTTGTATTTGGCCATTAGGCTCTTGTTTATACTTACAGTAATGTTTAATGTATTGTGTTGTGTATTATACGAGGGTAGTTCATAAGTTTCCGGACTAAGCATTTTCTAAGTATCTAAATACAAAAAATATAATTCACTTTTCAATACAGTTACCCTTTATGGAATACACTTCTCACATTTTGAATTAACATTTCAACCCCCCCCCCCCAAATTGTCAGAAATCTTGTGTGCAAAATGGGCATAAACAATATCCATCACTCCTTCGTCACACTTAAATTTCTTTCCTCGAAGGTCCCTCTTGAGTTTTGAGAAGAAGAAATAGTCCCTGGCAGATAGATCTGGGTTGTGGGTTGGATGGTCGATCTCCTTGAAGCCACCTTTCTTCACAGCTGTATGCACAGGCGCGTTGTAGTGAAGAAGGTGCACACCACCACTCAGCTTTCCTCGCCTTTTCTCTTTGATGGAAGCACGTAGTCTGTGCAGTAGGCCAGCATAGTATTCCCCATTTACTGTGATGTTTCCCTCCTTGAAGTCAATGAAGAGTATTCCTTCACAGTCCCAAAAGATTGTGACCATGATCTTCTTGGTTGACTGAGTGTTCTTCACCTTTAGAGGCGGTGCTTCGCCAGGTTTACGCCACTCCATTGATTCTCTTTTGGACAACGGATCATAGTAGAGGACCACAGTTTCATTTCTTGTAACAATGGTTGGCAGAACTTCTCTCTATTGCCACGGCAGAGTTCCAAAAATGCCTGAAAACAGATGACTCGTTGCTGCTTTTGGATTGAGGAAACAAGTCTAGGCACCCATCTTGCACTAACCTTATTCATCTATATTTATTCATGAATAATTAGAAGGACTGTTATTTTAGAAAGACCCAACCTGGCTGCTATTGTTGTATTCTTGAACCGCCGGTCTTCCATAATTTCTCCTTCCACAAGAGCGATGTTTTCAGGAGTGAGCATTTCCAAGGGCCGACCAGTACACTCTTCGTCTTCAATGCTTTCTCGACTCATGCGAAAAAGTTTGGCCCATTCTTTTACGGAAGAATATGAGGGGGATGCTTCCCCATATACCCGTCCAATCTCAGTTTAATTTTATTTTGGATAAGTATTTCTTTTGTGAAGGAATTAATAACAGCTGAAAACTCCATTTTTAACATGTCACAATCTTCTGCACATAGCCTTCTTTATGCAACTGTATCGGAACAACTGAACACAGCGGATCTGCAATTATTTACTTAACAGATAAGGTATGACACCAGATAAGGATTTTGTGAAAGCGATAATCCTCATCGGCGAGGCCGGAAACTTATGAACCTATCCTCGTATGTTTCAATATTTCTTTATTACAATAAATGTATGTTTATTATGACTATTCTCCTAAAAATGAAACTACCTTTCCCGGCCACACTCAGAGTGTCATTCCGAGCACGATTCCTAAATCAGACTTGATGCACAAGGATCAACGGGAGAATGCTGTATAAACGTTAAAAGATTTAAAGAAAAAATAAAGCGCATGTCAGTTGTTTTGTAGGCTTCTACCTCGTTGTTTGGGTAGTCTCTTCTCTTTCATTTGATCGTGAGTTGTTTAATTTCTAGGTTTTGGCTCTGTAAATCCTTGGAATTATACTATAACGATATCTGTTTACTTTTGCTCCTCTCTCATAATGCATGGTGCATATAAATTTGTCATGCACTCACTAGAGCGGAAAGTACATTTGGAACGCTAAATGCCAGGATTCTGACAGTAAATGTGCAATACATTACATATAGACAGTACAGGACAAACTTATTGATATATCTGTTTGTCACGGAGTCTGTTAGAACTGGTGACTCGCTGGTCACTGTAAGTGTTTAAAAGAGTTATTTCTGTTGTGTACTTGTATGCAAGTTTAATTGTTTAGAGGTTATGAAATTTAACACTATATGGTATCGATCTTAGCCAAAGTCGAAAAGCAAATTACAAATGATTTTCCATAGTGGTAAACTATTGTGTTAAAACCTTAAGGAAACCGCACGATGTCCGTGCGGCATACACAACTGACCTGGGAGAACTTGCCACACAATAGAAATTCCATTCTGATGAGAACAGAAAACCTTGAGAGCACAGCTGGGAATGCTGGGCCGATAACATCTACCGTGCAAAACATGATGTAACCATAGTCCTTTTTTGTTCTGTGCGTGGATAATAAGGCACGTTCCCACCTAACTGTAAAGTGCATTGTTCTTAAATGCTTTTAAATTGGCATGAAACATCGTGAATCACAGCGAAAATGTTTGAAGCTGGCAAGGAAGGGACAGCCGTAAGATAGAAGAAAAGAGAAAATAAGGAAATGTTGGCTGTGTAAACAAAACAACTGAAGACAAAAGAAAAGCAGCGAGGAAGAAGAAAGACATAGGACGGTCATGTCGACAGCATTTGCTGCTTAAGTCCTCATGAGCGGACACTCTGATCATTGTTTCCGTAACACCGTGCTGCAAAAGGAAATCCGTATCTCTGTCATCGTTGCATCGTGAAAGTATGTAGTTTTCCTGAGAGAAGTGTACTATTTAAACTTGTAGTACTCCATGAAGCCTTAGCTATTCATATTGGAGAATCTGTTTGCATCAATTTTCATTTTGAGAATTGATGGTGAATTTCTTTATGCTCCACCCTCATCCATTTCGTGTCATAAGAATGTCTGAATATTATAAACGCCGCACACATATCTGTAACAGATGTTGAAAATAGATCATGTCAACAAAGTGTTGTGGTTAAATAGCTGGAAATGGAAGGAATGTTCCCTTAAAATAGCCAATAAATGCCAGCAAATGTGCTGCTTCTTATGGTGTGATGAAATGATACTGCCATTAATGGTAGAAAACTCTACGAAAATGAAAATGGCGGTGGTCGTTGAAAAATTGTCACAACAAATGACAACATAAATAAGGCGCATGCTTTAGAGTTGCAAAATCGTCAAGTGACAAGTAATGACAACAAAGATCTCCTACTACAGTGTAAACACACACATTATCTGAAGAATTGCATATGAAAAATATTTTATATCTGCTCAAAAACAGTTGAAAGTAATTTAAGACATTTTTGGATCAACAAACACAATTTTCTTCATTGATGTCTAACTATGGATTAGTCATGGGACATCAACATGATCGTGAAACCAAAAAGTTTATCACAATCTGAAATTAATTCGACATAAATTCAAACTACCTATTTAACCCACTGATTAATAGTGAAATCTATATTCAGTTACAACCCAAAATTCGTGATTACATTTGTTGTTACTTAAATCAATATTCTATAATTTATAAAGTGGCTATAAAGTAAACAAAAGTTATGGTTGCAATTTTAATTATATAATATCTATACATCACAAATTAAAATAAACAAGCATAAAAATTAATGCATATACATCTAAGGAATTAGGAACGCAGAGAAGAAAAATCGGTATGGTAAAATAGCAAATGATAAGTGTCAATTAATTTTATCAATCTTAAATGAAAATCGATCTATTAAGTAGGAATTGAAGTTTAGTTTTAAACAATGACATTGGCCAACAACTCCTTATTTCCGAGAGGGTGTTCCAACTCTAAGAAACGGAGATGGTATACGATAAAGAGTACAAAGATGTCTTTTGTTGATTTTATAGGGGTCTTTTCTTTCGGGCTTTTACTTCCCGTAAATGTACGACACGTGACCCATGGCTTTACTTCCCTTCTGAAGTTGCCATACTTAGGATTTTTACATCTTGTGACCAGGTATGAGGAGCAGATCTACATAGTGCGACCTGGTGCCTAATTGTTTATGTGCCGAATGCTGGATAGCGGTATGCAGAATTTGGAAATGAATATCAAGCGAATGCAAAACTATGGGATTGTTTAGTCTTAATCAAGAAAGGAAACATAATCATGTTTATTAATACAGCATACATAACAAATACACGCGTTCTGTGCATGGTGTATTCTGTTGCTCAGTTTTGCTTTAAGAACAGTTAACAGAACATCATAATAGTCTAAGTGGGATATTGTGTATTTGTACTAGAATTAATTTTAATTTATTTGGAAGAAAATCTGTCCAGCGAGTGAGTGATAAAAAATAATTTTTGCAACTATAGAGATATTTTTTGAAGATACATTTTCCAGCACAGGAATTTTTAAATTTTTAAATTTTGTTTCAGCTCATTTGTGTTTGAAACTTAATTTTGGCCAATGTTAATTTTAGAACCTCTATACACTCTTAACATATCGAACAATGTTTCCACTTTATAATTTTATAAGAAATAATCCACTATAAGTCTTATCTCCCCTTTTGAAGACTTCACAATCGTATTACTTCCCTTGAAGATTTTTTACATTTATTTCGTTTTGGGGAACATTTTGAAGTGGCAAGGATCTAGATCTGGGGAGTATGCAGGATGACCCTTGCATTTCCAATTGTCGCTTGAACTATTATCCTAAATCAGACAGCATGATTGCAACCTGGACTTATTATAATTCTTTTCTTGCTCAGATGTCACGGTTTAAGTATTTGTCTATTATATGTATATTTCATTATATTAAATGGGATTGGTTGAGTGGAGCAGAATATCTTGTAGTCTTAACTCTGCCATTTGAAATGTTCTATTATATTATATAGCATTCTTATACAAAAGAAGAGTAATAAAAATTGCAAAAATATACTAAGAAATATACAATGATAATAAAGAAGAAGAGGGGAAGCAAATACAGGAACTATTTTAGACAATCTTGGAAAACACATTTTAGGAATGTAGTCGATTGCATGGGGAAATGAAAACATGTAGTTTTACAAGTTGTTCTTATCAGAGACAAACTTACAGCAAACTTCAATGTAAAATCTATTAAGGAGTTTCGAAAAGTTGAGAACGCAGGCCTGCCCAACCACCTAGGCGGTTGCGACCATTAAGGAATAAAGAGATCATAGCAGCGATATCTACAACAAATTCAACCTGAATTTTCCAGACGGAATTTGCTACGCCGAAGCTGTACTAAGGTTAATTCCCACACACGTCCATTTCTATAAGATCTACCTCTGCGAACTACTGGTATATCTCATCTCATCATTGTATACGTCATCTAATGAAAATTATCTCGCTCGTACGTTTTCTTTAAGCTCTCGGAATAGCCTAACGTCTCGGAGAGCTAACTCTAGAGAATAAGCAGGGGGTTGCAGCAATTTGAATTATGGCTTGGCAAATCGCAACCATTGCAACCGAAACTTGTTCCTTGAACCTGAAGTGGTATTTATGAGATGCCCCCACCACCAATTAAAATATTATCGATATTAGTATAATTAATTACATATATTATAAATATTATTACAATTAGCGTGTACACTTTGTGTACAATTAGTAGTTAAGTTATTTTGTGTAGTTCATGGGTAGTATAAAAACTTATTGACAGAAACTTTAGAAATTAGCCAGGAAGTGCTGTTTGTAAATGTGTTTTGGGCTGGACAAAACAGCCAGATAGCCCATGTACATCTTTTGTATATGTTTTTGGAAGAAGTTTTGAATAAGAAGGGTCCCCTTTAAGGTTTCAGGAAAATGTTAGGGATACAGAACAGGCCAGAAAACCCTCTATTATGTGAAAAGGCAGGAAGCTTAGATTAATTAAAATCTAAGACAACTCGTTGTACAACACTTGCTGATGGAACAAATCCTTGGGGGTGCAATAACTTAATAGAGCCCGATGTAACGGAATAAAGGTTGAAAGAACAGCTCGAATATAAAGCCTGAGGGAACATCCAATCAGGGAAGTTAGGGAAAGTATATGCACATGCCATGGCCAATAGAAAGCCGTGTAGAGGAAATTACGTCGAAATTATTCAATAGTGATATTGTGAAAGATAGAAGATGGCCTATCGACCGAACGAAAGTGTTATTTATAAAAGACTGTGATTTCGAAGTCCCCGGGAAGATTAAGGTCAGATTTTAGTTATCGGGAGAGAAGAATAAATCAGAGTTCATTTATCAGAGGACACACAGTGATCAGAGAATTATAGCGGGGAGAATTATAGACAATTGGTTCAGCTATAGTCGGTGTAATTAGACAAGTAGTCAGCTATCAAACAGTTCAACTCTGTGAGCTATCAGTCAGGCGGTTAGTAGATCAGTTTAAATAGAGCAAGTGTAATGTAAGAATCACGTAACTTAAAGGCGACCCTTAGTAGTAAACGGTAAATAAATCGTGTCATCTCCAGTTCTAGACTTGTGTTCGTGTATTGCCCGGCCCTTTTCCCCAGTGACCAGAAAAGGTCACAAAATTCCAGCGCTCTTCCGACCGAATCTAACTGTGGCATAGTGACACTTGGTGACAGCGGTCGGAGAAGAAATGGAGAACGTCTATAATTCTATATAATACGATGAACATTCTAATGAATTACAATTCAATCAATCACCTCCCCCCTCTTTATAAATGCTGTCTCAAACTGTTATCTTGAAGATATAATAACTACGCCACAACGTTCTGCAAATGTTTCTTAAATTACATTTAGATAACAATGAGGTGTTATTATTGTTCATCTCTGCTAATAATCAACCAGAATAATACACTGTGCATCCCGGAAAGCAGCCAATATAGTTTGTTTGCTGATGACCCCATCCTGAATATTTGGGGGCTAGAGTTTCGTTTCAGAATTATAATGCTATGCCGAAGACTCTTATAGTCACAAACCAATCAAGAATGTTCTGTTTGTTTGCTCTAAAATGTCATTGATGCTGATTACTGACCATTGAGTTGGTGTCAACGTTTGAGATATCTGTATAGCAGTTGATTTTTCATTTGTAATTCTTTAGTATAAGATGCCCATTTTCTCTGATAGTCAGTCGATCTTGAATTTTTATTTCTTTTGGTTGTGTCGATTTTCCAAATACCATGGCCATGCTCTTTTTCACAGAATGATCTGCAACATTTACATTCACATATTTTTTTTTTTTACTCTAAAACACAGCACATTTGCTCATAGTTGCTGACATACTTACGGGTTTTCAGAAAGAAACATTCTCTTAATTTGTAAATTAGAGTTCTTTGTCCATTTTCCAGCCAATAAGCACTTCCTATCACTTCAACAGCTACAATGACGTAATGTAGGAACTTGAAACTGCACTTGCAGTATTTTTACATTTCAGGAATTCAAGAAATTCAACGGAAATTGGTCAAGAGAGAGTATAGGAATAATTACTGGTACTAAACCTCGGTGTTATTAACCTTAGTGGCTACATGTAGCAAGACGGCTGTTAGGGACATCTGGGCTGAGCTGTTGACAACGTGCCGGTGCATATTCTGACAAAAACCACAGTAAGGTGGTAATGTCGACGACGCGGGAGTCCTCTATGGCGGTGACAATGGTACTCCAGAGTACCTATGAGTTCTTGAGCATGACAAAGACATGACAAGTGACAGACACGTGTCAACTTGCTTCCCTACCAGAGTTCACATGACGCGGGCCACTTCATAGGTCGTAAAAACAGAAATGCAAGTGCAGTTACTAACGTTCCAAACTAAGTGCGGTTGGCGCACTTACAAGAAGAAGTAGATAGACAAAATATAACATTTCTCAGAGCAATTAAATATTGATAAACTCCAAGGAAAACTGGGTTGATTTTCAACAATGCAACTACAGCAAAATAGTTCCACTTGTTAATTATACCGAGGGTGCCAAAAAATGTATACACAGTAGATATCTATTTAATATGTTTCAAAGTTGAACCAAAAAACAACAGTAATGTGTAGTATGATGTTCTGTAAACACATGTGACATACATTACGTTATGCTAGCGTTGCTACAACAAAATGGAGCCTTGAACAGCGGAAAGCAATTTTGAAGTGATATTGGAAAACCGAGAATGTTGTTGAATTTCAAAGGTAATGGAGGCGCTTGTACAGAACAGGACCGCCAACGCGAGTAACAATTGCACGCATTCGAGACAAAATTGAGACTCATGGTACCGATACACGGTAAAAAAAACCAGCTACACTGGCAGCACTTCGGGAAGAAATTGAAACGGCATGTCGCTGCAATCGCTGAGGACACTTTCGCAAACGCTGCTCAATCAGTAGTTCAACGTACTCAGAAGTGTATCGACGCCGATAGTGAGTATTTTGAGCACCTGTTGTAACTGTAAAAGTCTAAGATGATTAGTGCTCATCATTTTCTGTTTGTGTGAATTCAGTTTTGTTATGTTAACACAGTTTTTTTCTTTGCTTGAAGTGTGTACACATTTTGTCACCCTCTGTATATAATAAGCCTACTTTTCTCGTATTTAGATTAATTTGTTTCATAATATAACTGTGATCTGATTATTTATATCTTTTCCTGAAAGACTAATGTGAAAACGACGCAAAACAACGAAGATTTCTGAGCAAAAGTTGTCATTTTCTAAAAGAATATGACAAAATATCAAGTGCCCTTTGCACTCTGTGGTCAACAAGTGCAGTGCTGTGTTTCGGACAGGACATTTGAGCACGAATGATGAACAACGTTCTGGTAGACCAACCCAAGTGTGTTCTGTCATAACATGAACATGGATGGTCGAAGAATATATGCTAAAAGGTTAGCAAAGATCACAAAACTAATCTGAAAAAAAGACCTACATTAGTCACCAGTTTTTGGAAAGGGAAAGAGGTAATCTAAGTGCATTCTTAAACACCTCTATTTTGGTCAGAAAAACGATTCTGTGACTGCTTCACAATTTGATTTTGGATTGATTTGGGACCGTTGCACCATTTTGTAACTGTAAGCGAAACTCTATCGGACCCAAGAAAGTGTAAGCGTCCGTTTTCTGAATTCTATTTACAGATACAATTATGAGATTAAGTGCTATGCTACCTTTTTTGACAAACAAATTCAGCTACCCTCTAAACAACGAGGAAAACTTTAGAAAAATTCTTATTTCTTCAAGACAATGCTTGTCCTCACAGGGCAACCCGCTAAACCTAAGAAATTTTCTGGTCTCACGAAATACCACGAGGGAAGAAATTATGCAAGTATTGAAATTACTTCCTACCTGCTAATACACATAAGTAGCCTGGGCTTAAGCATTATCTTCAATGATTTAAAAGGTTGGGAACAAGGAAGGTATAAGTGTATGGAGTAATGGGGGGGGGGCTATGAAATGAAAATGGATGGTGTTTAACGCCCGTTTTTACTGCTGAGCTACCACAGGCGATGGACACAGAACATACATGAGATGAAATGATATATTGGGAAAGGATGTTTAAAGAAGGAAACGTTCCAGGCCTAAGTTTAGGGTACCTCCCCGGCATTGGCCATTTATGAGGACTGAGGAAAACCTGGAAAAAACCTGTCAGGGAGGACGGTCCTGGCGGGATTCGAACGGGGGAGTATGGAAAGGAAATAAAATTCCTGAATACCATATATTTTCTTTACAAAGCCAAAAATATGCTGGCTTCTTCAGAACTCCTGTAATTTAAAGTTATGCATTTCGTTTACCACTTGATAATTTTAATATTATATAGTTCAGATGTGATAAAATTTTTTACTCTTGTTGCAAACGTTTTTAAAATTCACACAGTTGCACATAACATATATGTTGTATAACTGTTCATTAAATCTCTTCGACAAATTAATATTTTCATTTACATTTTTAAATAATTTTTAATTAAAACAAACGGTTACACGAATTATTTCAATACAGTTATATTGAACGCTATTTAATAATATGCTTGTACGCTTAAAGTATATGCTGGTTGCCATTTAGTCCAGTGTTAAAATAATGGATTTAAAATATTTTTATAAACTTTTATGTTGTGTGTTTTATTTTTCTGTATAAAGATCATTGGTGTATGCATAAATTCACTCTCTAGAGTTAAGGTATTGAGATTAAAGAAATATTTTGTAATAGTATTACAATGCTATTAATACTTTTTGATAGAATTTAACCCCAAAAATAAGGCCGTGTTTCATACTTCCTTAGAATATTTAAAATTCATCGACGTAAAACTAATTTTTTGACAAATATATTTTTGTTTGATATCAAATTTAACCCATTATCAACTGATGGGTGAAGCAATTTTGTTTCTAGGGCTTAAAATAAATTTACTATCATTTACCATAGTAAAGAATATGTGGTCCTTTAGCAATGATTTTAAATATATCAATTTTAATTAAAATAAAATATTTTGTAAATTTTAAATCAAAACACGTATAATATAATGTATAAATTGCATTTTAGTCTGGTTATATTTTACTAGATATTATTAGAAATAGTAGAAGAACAAAAACTGACTTAGAAAACTTCAGTCTAAATTGTTAAAGTTATTTCCTTAGATGATTACTGAAACACTTTATTTTCCTTCACTTAAAAGCCTACAGGTTATGGAATATTATACATATATCAGTATTACTTCAATGTCAGGTTTACGCTGCACAACCATGACTAATTTTATTTTAAATAGTCCCTGAGTCACAAAATTATATTGGTTATAACTTAAGATTTAAAAGATGTTTGTAAACAGCTACAGGAAACGCAAAGCTAACGAGACAATATGTTACTCAGGGCAATGGAAAGTCAAGCGGAAACAACCCTGAGGCTTATGATAAACGGTGTTCTACTTCGGTCTTAACAAGTAAACCTTGAACCAAAAGTGCAGCAAATACAGCCAAGGTTAAAGACAGCAGAGTTTTCCTTTAGGTAGCGAGCTTGATTTCGTTACTTTAACCTTCCTAAAGAAGTACATCACTTTATTCTATTAAATGTTTTTCTTCCGGCACAATCTATCTAAATTAAGAGGCAGTTAAAAATGTTTTATTTCTCTTTTTAATTGAGGCAATTAAATATTGGACACTGGACACCAATATCCATAAGAACACTCTGCGTTTCACAACAGCAAATCTAATAAATTCTCCGCAGACCAAAAAACGATGTTAATACACTTTAATTATTTTATTTAATTTTATAGGATTGTTTGGTCTAATATCTTCGTTAAAACATTTTGGCAATTATTTAGAAGAGTTACACCACGAAAATCCTGGAAAATATTTTTAAAAATCATAAAGTTTTATAAGGCGATTCCGTGACTCTCCTATCACCGAGGAGGCCCTGGTTCGATCCCAGCAATCGTAAGTAGGAGCAGCCTGCTCAGGAGAAGGCTGAGCAGCCTTTCTCCTGCCCTCATTCTGTCGTCCTATCACTATTTCATCCCCTCCCATATTCGACATATGTAGTTACAAATGAACTTCCCTACTGCACTCTGCCGCTTGTGTGTGGAGCTCCAATGCGCGGCCAAGCAAGCCGTTGTAAAGCCCTCTATTGCACAAGTATAGACACGCTCCATTTTGGGCCTAACGTCTCTAACTCCCATAAGATTACGTGATAAGTTTCTGTTGTTTTTAATTCCTTGTGTTATATTATTGAATGATACCTTCTGCATCTGCTCATGTTCTTCTTTTTGCATTAGAAGGCCTTGGTTATACAGAAAATACAAACTTTTGAGACTATGTCAGTTATAGTTACGGCACTACCGCATCCGAACTCAGCGGCCAATGACGGATCGTTTGCCGGCAGAGGAAAAGGCTGTCATCGGTTAAAACAGAAATCGCAATATTAAACGTAGGCCTTATTAATTACATCCTTTAACACGTGAAACTTAAAATAATAATTTCTTGTTTTATTTTATATTCACTATTTAAATTATTTGTTGTAATGCTGTTGACATAAACTGTATCAGACATACAGTTAACCTGTCAGTTAAGAATGAATTACAAGAATTATAGCGCTTAAAGGACTTCTTACCGAATTCAATTTAGAACAAAATTTTATGTAGTTTAACATTTCTCTGCTCTAAATTGGTCCAATGAGAATGGCTATGGCAACCAGAAATTTATATTTTTGGTTAATGTGTGAAAACAAGATATAAATAAACGAAATGACATAATTATGAACGTGTATTTAGTTATCTTACTGTAGCGTGTTGCATTTTTTAAATTATTTTTTCTGCAATAGTGGCATTGCAAATGAACTACATAACTATGGCAAACTATTTTTATGCAAAAAAATAAAACAACCATAACAAATTACATACATTCATGTTATTTTTGAAAGCTATGACAAATGTATTCGAGAATAAGCGCAGAGTATACTGTAATACAACAGTAATAATATTGTATGTATAACACGTTTAGTAATGGTCACTGCTAAATACAACAGAGCCATGTTGACAAATATTTTATTACAAAAATTTTTTTTGAATGCAGTTTACATGTCAAATAAAACCTTGAATGCGATATAACGTAACGCCTTTCCTTCCTTGAGTTGTACAACCAAATGCACAACACCCAGGCATATTAACTAAATTAAAATAAAATTTAAAAAATGTTCTCCTAGTTAGTTGTTGCCATAAACTAATAGGATGTGGAACATGCCTACAATCAATCTACAAAACAGTTTCATAATTTGGCGCCAAAGTGGGGCCACATCATCATTAGGTTCTAATTGTTGGAGTCCACAAACTTCAACCTATAATTTTAAGGTTTATAAAATATCAAAAGTAACTACATTTTTTTTTTACCGCCACGGGTGGCCTAGGTCATTAAGGCGCGGACTCGTGAGGGTGAGGTGTGGGGTTCGAATCCCACCAGGACGTACTCCCTGTGACTGAGGGGTTTTCCCTGTTTTCCTCAGTCCTCATAAATGGCAAATGTCGGGGAGGTACCCTAAACTTCCTTCCTTAAAAAAAAAACCCTTTCCCAATATATCATTTGATCTCATGTATCACCAGTGTCAACCCCCTGTGGTGCCTCAGTAGTTAAAACGGGCGTTAAACACTGTGTAATACCGCCTGTCGAGATGTCACCAGGATGTTATTAAACGAAGTCCAAGCTCTGATGTCCGTCGACTGATTTACAACTTGGCGATGTTCTTCTGTTTAATGCGGTGCTATAATTTCCCTATTCAGTCTCGATGGCTAAGACGAGAAGGGATGTTATATTGGGATAATAGGCGTCACTTCGGGGAATCGAGCTAGGTCGACTCCTCCAGGAAAGAGACGTGTTTCCAGACGAAAGCTGAATAACTCAACCAACTCTGTTAAAAGTGTAAATGTTTATTAATGGGTTTTCTTATACGGTTGGACGTGGATCCTGCAAGCACCAAGGCTTCTCTCCCGTCTCTGAATAAATTCAGGGACTTTTATACAAGTATAATGCCCAAGGAGGGGTAGTCTAGAGATAAGAGTTATTGTTAAACACTTCCCTCCAACATGAGGTTAACAGTTACCAGGTCCTGTCATCATAAGTTATAATAGGTTCATGGTTTGGGTTTGTTAAGCTTAAAACTAAACAATACTTCATCAGCCCAATAATTCTGTCTATCTATAACATGCACACGTAGACATAATATTTTAAGTGAGTGGAAAAGAGGGTTGCTTTTTGTTTATGCAAATGTTTCTCTGAGGACCCTTTCAGGTCAGGTCACCTCTGGGATGCACAGTGTGGCAAGGTAAGTCACCCTTATTATTACTTCTACGTCTTACTATGTTTGGGTTTATACATATGTTTCACTAACTAGGATATACAGCGTGTTCTTGCACAATATCATGTTCTTATTACATCTTGTCGACGATACATTCCTCATGCTTTCGTTACAAAGCCGACCCTTCATTACTCACTATAAAAAAAAAAAAAAAAAAAAAAAAAATTAACAGCAACATGAAACAGAAATTTAACGTATACATTTTACATTTCCGATTGAAATTGAAACATATTTTCATTTAATGATATATTACTATACCGCTCTGGTCAACGGAATAGATAAATATGCTTCCTTCGCTAGTGGTTTTACTCTAAAATGCTGGGAACATGTTTTGTTCTAGTTAGATAGTTCATCAGTAACCGTCGCTAATATGAAATAACATAATTCGCGCAATCTCTTTAGTCAGTCCAGAACAAGAAACTATCGCACAGGTGCTGCACCCAGTTGAAAATTCTTAGTAAACAAATGCAGGCTATTTATGTAGCAGCCATTGCGGACGTCTGTCGCGCGAAGAGCCAGGTGCACTTAGCCCCTGTTAACAAGGCAATGGCGAAAGCTCAGTCCTTCACTGACAATTATTTTGTCCGGCAATCCTTTTCGGTTACTGCAATGTTATTTCTTTTCCTTTCAGATTTATCTGTTTTTCTGTAAACGAATCGGAACTTAAAGAAAACAGCAACAGAGGCAGGCGGAGGGGGAAAAGTAAACAAAAATAGCGCTGCAGGAAGGAAGGAATTCTCTCGATCCTCCTTGGCAATATTTCAATGACAGCCGTCGCCATGTCGCAAGCAGAATCTGTTGGGTAATGGGCACACGTTGCTTTAACACAATACATGTAAAGTTTGTTTGCTTCAAACTGAGCTATGGTCAGCATTTTTCTTTTATCTTTTTTGCTTTTTATTTCCCTTTTCTGCGGCTTCTTTGATTAAGAATCGCCAAGTTCTTTTTTAACTTCAAGAGAGCTCAGCAAGCACTGTGTGTATGGCATCGTGAAAATGTATACGGTTATTATTCAAAACACAGGAAATTTTGGAGTCTACAGATTTACAACACAGCACTTAAAAGCACGTTTTATTCGCATACGAATGATGGGTTCTTATTATAGAGTGCCAAAAATGTATACATATTTCAAGCAATGAAAAAACTGTGTTAACATACCATAACTGAATTCACACAACAGAAAATGATGAGCACTAATCATCTTAGACTTTTACAGTTACAACAGTTGCTCAAAAGGCCCACCATCGGCGTCGATACACTTCTGAGTACGTAGGTTGGGTCTTTCTAAAACAACGGTCCTTCATTTTATTCATGGCCATTTAAACGTGAATAATGTTAGTGCAAGATGGGAGCCTAGACTTTTTCCCTCAGTCCAAAAGCAGCAATGAGTCATCTATGTAAGGCATTTTCGGAGTTCTGCCGTAGCAACGTGAGAGGAGTTCTGCAAACCATTGTTGCAGGAGATGAAACTGTGGTCCTATACTATGATCCCTTGTCCAAAAGAGAATCAATAGAGTGGTGTAAACTTGGCGAAGCACCGCCTCTAAAGGCCAAGGTCACTCAATCAACCAAGAAGATCATGACCACAATCATTTAGGACCGTGAAGGAATACTCTTCATTGACTTCAAGGAGAGAAACACCACAGTAAATGGGAAGTACTATGCTGGCCTACTGCACAGACTACGTGCTTCCATCAAAGAGAAAAGGCGAGGAAAGCTGAGTGGAGGTGTGCGCATTCTTCACGACAACGCGCCAGTGCACACAGCTCTTGTTGCAAAGGAAGCTGCGAAGAAATGTGACTTCAAGGAGATCTACCATGCACCTTACAACCCAGATCTAGCTCCTAGTGACTATTTCCTCTTCTCAAAACTCAAGAAGCACCTTGAGTAAGGAAATTTAAGCGTGACGAAGAAGTGATGGATGCTGTTTATGTCCAATTGTAGGCAAGAGTTCTACTATTTTTGCGGGGGGGATTGAAATGTTAATTCAACGATGTGAAAAGTGTGTTGCAATAAGGGATAATTATATTGAAAATATAGTTTTTGTCTTTATCATACCTAGAAAACGGTTAGACGGGAAACTTACGGACCTACCCTCGTATGTTTCAAAAATTTTTAAAAAGGCTCAAGGATGGCACGTGCCTTTTGGCGTCTGGTAGCATACGATTTTTAATTTGAATTTAATGTATAAGGGAGAGAGTTTTCTCGGCTGGTGCAACCGGTTTCGAAGTCTTACATGCCGCGTGACGCATTTCAGTCCTACCCAGTTAACAGTTCGAACTTTGCTAAGACACGCAGTTATAAGATCTACACGCGGCTAGAGACAAGACATTCCTCAGTTCTCAGTAGGAATTACTCAGTTTCAAGTCTACTCGCAACAAGATCTGTAAGTTTCATACGCGGCAACTAAGTTTGAATCGGCGTAGCTAAGTCTATCGTACGCAAAACACCAGAGGACGCAAAAGATTTTGGACATAATAAAATACCAAAAAAAATGCAAAATAAAATACCAACATATATATAATATGTTGGTATTTTATGAAGTTTATATAATAATAATAATAATAATAATAATAATAATAAGCGAGCAATAATAATTACTCGACAAACCCACTTCAAAATTGTCATCACAGCATGAGGCCACGCGAAGTCGACAACAGATCTCTTCAAAATTGTCGCTTAATGTGACTGGCATAGTAAAACGCTTCACAAAGCAACTTTGTGTGCAAATAATAAAAGAAACGCTTCGGGAATGCTTAACAGACTGTCAAATAGAGGCTTCGGTACAAAGCAGTTGTATCGGTGGGAGCATTTTGAAAAACTGTGAACGTTTTTGGAACAATTAACATTTCTCAGCACGTGCACCCCTCTTGGGAAGAAACTGTAAAAAGTTGCAATGTTGTAAACCTCATTATTTCAAAGATTTATCGTTTTTATTCCTTTTTTCAAACAAGGAACCGACTAAAGTTTCCCCCAGAAGCAAATAATCATCTCAAAGAAGACTTGCTTTTAATCACATGTAACAAAGTCCGCTTTGTTTACTTTCCAATGAACATCGGCCATATCATTAGGCATTCCCTTTGGGGAAAATGGGGGAGCTTATTTTGCATTTCTGTTTGTTTTTGCACTATGTTCAAGGTCTCCGGGGCATGCTGCTGTTGTTTCTCGTGCTACCGGGTCAAATTCCCACTTATGGGACCAGCGTTAATTAGGTTTGTGCCAGGGTTTTGTCCTTCTCTGCACAGCTTTCAGCCATTTCTTTGATGTACGGTCACCAAAATCTCCATGCACGGAGATTTCCATGTGTAAATGTGACGTTGCTATTGACGTCAATAATATGAACAACATATTGTACCTAGAGTCAAAGCTGGTTAGGCCTCTTTCTGGGTTATCCTGAAAATTTGACCCATGGACGATGTTATAACACATTATTTATATCAGAAGAGGAAAATACCTTTTTGATAAAATTCTGCACGTTGTTTTACATACTGAAATGAAATTACATCATAAGATTCGCTGAAGAAAGAGTACAACGTTTTCAGGGTTGAAATTGTGAGAAAGAAAATGCTACGGGATTTGAAACAAGTCATTGATTTGGACAGGTACGACCAAAAATTCATGGATATCACTTGCCCTTTTAAATATTTCTATTATATTTTGTCCAGTCACAGTAAATTCTTCCGATGGAGAGGTCGTCGCGCGCCTCCACCTCCTCCTATCCGTGCGAGACCCCCACAGTCATCCGTTTTATGACTTTGCAGAACAAGACAGCTGTTAATATCCATCGGAAGCTCGTGGGAGTTTATAGTAGTGATGTGATGAGTCGACAGTTAGTAATACATAACCAACAAATATGAAACTAATCCTAATCCATCCCAACCTAGTAAAATTCTAATAATATTTGGCCTAATAATTAATATAATTATAGATAAAACAAAAAGGACTAAAAAAATAAAACGATCACTATAGTTTCCCTCTTCCATAAGCATGTCACGATGTGGGTTAGGCCGTACGAGGCAAGGAGTGGGAGACCATCAGTGATTTCTGAGGAACTTGTTCAAAAATTGAAGAACAAGTGCCATGTAACGATTGACGACCTTCACGAAGACTTTTCTGACATTTCTCGAAGTTTCCTTGGTGATACTGTGTCGGAAAAACTTGAAGTTGTGTGCGAGATGGGTGTCCAGAATGTTCACACCGGTACACCGTCAAAAACGCGCGACCGCCGCACGTGAATTTTTGGATCGTTTTGCACTGGAGGGAGAAGCTTTGCTGGGCTCTATCGTGACGGGGGATGAGACGTGAGTGTGTCACTACACCCCAGAATCCAAAAGGCAATCATCATCATTCATCCTCCCGGCCACCATAAGTTCAAGATTTTTGGGACCGTAAGGGAGGTCCCTTTAGTGGATATTATGCCTAGTGCAAAGGCTTTTGCAATACCCTAAAAACTCCGAAGAATCATTCAGAACCGCAGAAGGGGAATGCTGACCTAGGGAGTCAGCCTCCTGCATGAAAACTCAAAGCCCCAGACCGTGCGAGTTTCACATGGATGGCGACGGAGGTCTATAACACTGGCATGCAAAAGCTGGTGCCCCGACTACAGAAATGTATCAATCGAGGATGACGATTACGTTGAAAAATAGTTTAATGTATTTGTGAAATATCCTGTGAATTTCAATTATCGATCCTACATAAATGTTGTAACCTTACTTTCTGCATGGCCCTCGTAGTTGTAATAACCGCTACGGGAGGCCGAGGTCGATAGGGTGCGGACTTGTGAGCGTGGAGGTCTGTGGTTCGAATCCCGCCAGGACAGTCCTCCCTGACTGAGGTTTTTTCCAGGTTTTCCTCAGTCCTCATAAATGGCAAATGCCGGGGAGGTACCCTAAACTTAAGCCTGGAACGATTCTTCCTTTAAAAATAAACCCTTTCCCAATATATCATTTCCTCTCACGTATCATCAGTGTCCATCGCCTGTGGTGCTTCAGTAGCAAAAACGGGCGATTAAACATTATTCATTCATTCGTAGATGTTATCGGAAACAGTTACGCCGATATTCACTCTTAATGCCGAACCGCCAGTCGAAGTGAAACGGCTGACAAAATACCTGGTGCATATCCATTGCATTATCTCGATACAGTATCCGGTGCGAAAAACCTATTCCCCTCGCAGGGAAGTTCTGTAACACTGTACTTAATATCGTGGACAATAAGTAACGAGTTTCTTAGCTATTTTAACAATGCCCCAAATCTTATCTATTGTTACAGTCCCTTTGTTTCGAAAAAACTGAATTCACTGATTATGTAGCCAACATTCTTTATGTATCCCTCCATGGATATCCGTAATTTCGGTTGCAAATTATTAGTAATCTTATCATAAATATTAGAATATATATTTTATGGTAGTTGCACAACGGATGATTAAGATAAAAATGTCTCCCTTCATGGTGGAATTGGATGATTACAGAACTTCATAAATTAGGGAATTCAGCGGGCAAGAGAATGGCATATCATATTTTTCAGCTCTTTATTAGCACTAAAACTGTGAATCGTCGGCCCTCATTAATACGACCTAGCACTATTGTGAAGCTGTCGTTCTAATGCACAAAATTGCACAAAAAATCATGATATGGTAAATGGTGAACTATAGCTTTACAGATGTGCTATACATAGAGCCTTGAGAGTCAGTACTTGAGACAGGGGTCAAGGATTTTAGTAAGTGCTCTTCCGTGGTGAAGACAAGAGCTTTCAGCACTAGCTCATAAGTAGTGATGGAATCAATTGTCGCGAAGTTGCCTTAGCATCAACCATACAGTGTAGCGATCCTGAGCTCTATCTAGAGTTTCGATGTAAACAACAGGTTTTCGGCATGCATCTGACGCAAAGTACCCTATATCGCATCAGACTTATGGCGATATCTTGCTTCCGAAGGAATTGTTCCATTTCTAGTTATAAGGCCCAGAACAACAAAATAGGTGTGCTATACTTCTTCGCTCCTTCTCGTTTGCCATCTGTCAGTTGTAACCTCAATTCTGTGGACGCTGCTTCAGGGAATGGCTTGCAAGAAAAGACACTCCCCTTTTGCCACTCTCTTGTTAAGGTTATGACAGTAAATATGGTAATGCTGGGTATTTCCGCAATAAGCTCTATTTTTCTGTCCTGAAAAGAGCCTGGAAAGTTGTTGTTATTACCCTCAATTGGCCAGTCAGGTCCTGTTGACGATGGAGTGGATCTGTGTACGAGGGTTACCGTTTAATGTTTTACAAAAACTAGAAATTTTTTTTGCAACAAGCTGTTTTATTGCTTTGCAAAATAATCGCTTTTAAGATTTATAGACTTTGCATCCGTTCAAACCAATTCTGGGAACATTTTTACCATTCCTGAAGTTTCTATCTCAAAAAGGCTTCAACAGTTCCTTGAGGTGATGAAAATCCCTGTCCACGTATTATTTCTTTGACATTTGGGAACAAAAAGAAGTCGTTAGGCGATGAATCAGGTGAATACAGGCAATGAGACATTAATTCGATGTTTTTATACTTCAAATAAATCAATTGTTTGACGTGCTGTGAGAGAGCTGTCATTGTTATGATGATGAAGAATGATGCAAAAATTTTGGTTGTTTTTGCTGATTTTGTCGATGACTTCTGGCAAACAAATTGCTGTATACCATTCAGCAATAACTTTCCTTCGATACTCTAAAGGAATGGTTGCGACATGTCCAGTACAACCGAAGAAACAAACGATCATTTTCTTGAAAGTGCTTCATGAACGAACAACTTTTGCGGGATTCGGTTCATCGTGAAACACCCAAACAGTGGACTGTTGCTGACTTTCCGGTTCATACGAATACATCCGAGATTCATCATCTGTTTCGATGTTGTAAACAGATTTTGCAGTTCCTCGGTGAAATTTTTTGAGCATTTCATTACACTAATTAACACAAGAGTTTTTTTTTTTTTTTTTTTTTTTTTTTTTTTTTTTTGAGTTTCGGTCAAATTATGCGGAATGTATCGGGAACAGATCTTTTTCACAGGCAATGTTCATGCATAATCGAATGTACTGCAGTCTTCGATATGCTTAAGAATGCCTCAATCTCATTGTAAAGTCACATGCCGATCTTCTTTAATCATGTTGCGCACAGCATCGATGTTTTTGGAATGACAACCGATATTGGTCGACCTTCACGAAATTCATCACTGACGGACGCAGAACAAGGCGAAATTCTGCAAACCAATTGTAAACAGTCTTTTCTGATGGTACTGCATTACCAAAAGTTGAACGAAGCGATTCTATGCATTGCTGTTGAGTTAGGTCTTTACTAAAATAATAATAATAATAAAATAAATAATCCACGAAAATCTTCACGCAAAATGTCCATTTTTTCTCAAAATTACTTTGTTTAAACGCGTACTGTAAATAAACTTCTCGGTCAATTTCTAAGCTGAAACTCTTTTCACAACAACAAATGTCAATTGCTGATGAAACAGTAACAGATGACATATCTAGCGCCACCTAGTGGTCGTTTTAAAAACTTAAAAGGTAATCCTCGTATTTCTCCCCAGACAGATTTTATGCACTTCTTATCAGAGATGTCGGTCCTGGTGGTGTAGTGGTTACCATACTTGCCTCCTACACCCAAGATCGCGGGTTCGAACCCGGCCAGGACCGATGGATTTTTTCGGGCGTAAAAATCGTAAGTATGGCTTCCTTCGGAAGGGAAGTAAAGTCGTGGGTCCCGTGTCGTACATTTACGGCACGATAAAGAACCTCAAGCCTGAAAGAAGAGGCCTCTGAGCAAAATTTGTCGGCCGTTTCACGCCCTGAGTTGAATGGGACGCTGATGACCTGAGATGTTAAAGCGCGTCCATAAATCAATCAATCTAATTAGAGATATTTCTCTATGAATGTATCAGCATTAGGTAGACTAAATATGTTAATGTTCTTCAAACTTTTCATAAAAAGTTTTTCTCATAAATAGATTTTATATGCCTTTGAAACAAAGTAAAGACTTATTAGAAAGCAAATGAGGCATTTAGTTCTAAAGACTACTATCTGAAGCTTTTGTAACACATCTCTTAATGATGTTTTTTTATGCATTTCAGAATCATTACGAGTAAAACGTCTTGTTTTTGCTAATAATAAGAATTGAAGGGCTTGGTGGCTATCTTTGAAATGCAGCATCAGCAAGTATTAGGAAAAAAATTAATAAATGCTTTCCTCATCGTGCAGTTAATTTTGTTTAGAAAAAACAAAGGCATGCGTCAATTATTTCACTTGATGTTTCACAAGCTGTAGAAAAACAAAGCATTGAAGTTTGTTCAATATAAATCTATCGGAGGAATTCCACACACACAGGAGGAATTTTGTCCTCTCTAAATACTCAAATGAAAATATTACCTTGCACAAAACGACCATACTGCACTTACTTCAACATTTTTGTACCATTGCAAAGTATTTGTTTCTACACAATATCACAGCAAGGCCTTTCAAAGCTGTTTTAAGTTGACATTCGTAAAAGTCTAAATGATATAGCCTCCTGCAAGAATACTGGCTGGCTATTTTAAGGTGTCGGCACAATTGAAAAGCTTAGAATGAGCGTCAGTACGCTACTGTCTTCCAAAAACATTTCTTTCAATCTTTACCCAATACTTTCACCATCCCAAGTTTTAGATAAACGTGGTTTATTGCTGTTTTCTTTAAGACGTTTATTTGTTACCTACAATTATAATTTTTACCTACGATGCTAACTTATTAAGCAGTTCAAAATAAAACAAAGAAAAGGCGGTAGTTTTACAACTAAGCCAGCCACCTTAAAGCAATGCATTATTAAAAATTGTCTTAAAATTATGAAATATAAATTATTGCTCTGTTGATATTTATGACGCAGTCCATAACATTTAATAAATGGTCATAAGCTAAGAGTGTGTGCAATTTAAAGGAATATTTGCTTAATCTAATCTGGAATATAGAAACACTTCTTTCTATGAAAATACTCAATATAGCAGTTATGACTTATGTAAGTGATTTAATCTTGGGAGGTGGGGTCACCACATTAGTTAGCTCGTATCTAAACCCATAACCTCAGAAGAGGAACTCACGGAGAGTGGAAAACGGTGTTTCTTCAAGTATGACGGCTCCAGATTGGCTAGAAAGAGGTTTAAGATGTCCAAATCTGGTGCTAGGGAAAGAATAAAGAAAGAAAAATATCTAAAACACATATAAGGTTTCTAAATTTAGTAAATTAAATTATATGTGTAAAATGTCAAAATAATAATGTTATAGATAACAGTTGTGGGCCTTTAGGTTTGTAATCTACAGGGTATTTCTAAGTTAGTTATACAAAATAAAAATGTAAAGGAAAGTATAATTCCAGTTTATTTAAGTCATATACAAAATTTCAAGCTCGTTTACAAATGTTATAAATGTATGAATATGACATCCCTTGTAATATACCGCCACGGGTTGACGAGGTCGTTAAGGCGCGGACTCGTGAGCGGGAGGTCTGGGGTTCCAATCCCGCCAGGACCGTCCTCCCTGACTGAGGCTTTTCCAGGTTTTCCTCAGTCCTCATAAATGGCAAAAGCCCGGGAGATACTCTAAAAAATTAGGCCTGGAACGTTTCCTTCCTTAAAAAAATCCTTTCCCAATATATCACTTCATTTCATGTATCATCAATGTCCACAGCCTGTGGTGCTTCTGTAGCAAAAACGGGAGTTAAACACCATTAAAAAAACCGCTTGTAACATGGCATATATGTAGCCTGTAAGCGATTTTGTCCCAAATCCTACGAATTTAGTTCACCTACTTTTGCAGCACAGGTAACTAATGAACAGTTACATTTCGCAAAAACAAATAAATAAATAGTAAAAGGCCATACAGTTAGGGCGAAAGAGAATTTCTTATCTGTTCGATTACCTCACGTGGATTTTCGCACATTTACATTAGTCTCATTAGTATCCCCAACACAAAATTCAAGTCTACGAGGTCTCTTCAAAAAGTATCGCGAATTTTGAATTTCCGCGTGCTACGTATATTCGATTTTCGATTGTTTTGTGGCGTTATGTTGGTACTTATGTCCCTCACGTATGTTGACAAGCTCGGCCATTTTGAATGTTCAGTTAATTGTTGACAACTATTTTGTTTGGACTGTTTTTACTCGCCTTCGATTTTTGCCTATTCCAAAAAATGGAACAAAGAATCTGTATCAAATTTTGTGTGAGAACCAAAATTAAGTGCGCGGATGCATTCCGAATGTTGACCGTGGCATATGGTGAAGCTACCTTGGACCAAAGCAACGTTTATCGGTGGTACAAAATATTCTCAGAGGGTCGAGAAGATGTGAACGACGAAGAGCGTCCCGGACGCCCGAGCTCGTCAACAACAGACGAAAACATTGAAGAAGTGAAGAAAATAGTATTGGCGAATCATCGAATCACCGTTAGAGAAGTTGCTGAGGACCCAAACATGTCGATTGACTCGTGCCATTCGACTTTTACCAATGATTTGGGCATGAGACGGGTGGCCGCAAAATTCGTACCAAAGTTGCTCAATTTCGACCAAAAACACCATCGCATTAACGTTGCTAAGGAGCTGTTGAACTCTGTCCGCGACGACCCAAATTTGCTCCAGAGGGTCATAACTGGTGATGAATCATGGGGATTATGGCTATGACGTGGAAACTAAAGCTCAATCATCCCAATGGATGCTACCACACGAGCCAAGACCGAAAAAATTGCGCCAAGTTCGGTCAAATGTAAAGGTTTTGCTTACAGTTTTCTTCGATTGCAGGGGCGTGGTGCATCATGAGTTCTTGCCACAGGGTAGAACGGTCAATAAGGAGTATTACCTGCAAGTTATGCACAATTTGCGCGAAGCAATCCGCCAGAAACGTCCGGATTTGTGGAAGAACAAAAATTGGCTTTTGCATCATGATAACGCCCCTGCTCACACATCGTTGCTTGGGCGCGAATTTTTGGGCAAAAACAACACACTTATGATGCCGCAGCCACCGTACTCTCCAGGCCTGGCCCCCTGTGACCTTTTTTGTTCCCAAAACTGAAGAGGCCCATGAAAGGACGACGCTACGCCACGATCGAGGAGATAAAGACGGCATCGAAGGAGGAGCTGAACAAGTTGACAAAAAACGATTTTTTAAAGTGCTTTGAGGATTGGAAAAAACATTGGCACAAGTGTATACTATCTGGTGGGGATTACTTTGAAGGGGATAAAATAGATATTCATGAATAAATAAATACTTTTTGAAAAAACAAAAAATTCGCGAAACGTTTTGAACAGACCTTGTACATCACTTAAAGCGTGCAGCAATTATAATCTGTAATTGCTTAAATATCCGATTTGTCTTTAAAACGCTCCATAACGTCGTTGGGAATGTTTAGTTCTAACTCTAACTCGCATTTAGCGCATTTCTTTGGATTAACTTCTAACATACGTCTCAAGCACTTGTCGATTGTCTCATCTGAAACTCGAGATCTGTCCACCGTCATGGGTGGCCGAGGTCGATGAGGCGCGGACTTTTGAGCGGGAGGTCTGGGGGTTCGAATCCCGCCAAAACCGTCCTCCCTGACAGAGTTTTTCCAGGTTTTCCTCAATCCTCATAAATGGAAAATTCCTTAGGCCTGAAATGATTCCTTTCTTAAAACTAAATCCTTTGTCAATGTATAATTTCATCTCATGTATCATCAGTGTCCGTCGCCTTGTAATATTTTCTCTTGAATTTGAACAAAACTGATCGATCGCCATTCATGAACCCACAAACAACACAGCGTCTCTGTGATGGGTGGTAAGATTATCACATAGCAGTGTGATGCACCAGTGCTCTGGCTGGTGTTTAGTGAACTTACGACGCGGTGGGACCTTGCCATTACATAGATCAAACATCTGAAAGCACAAGTAGGCCAAGGAAAAGACAAAACTATCAAATGAAGAATTAACTTTTCTGTAACCACTGCCAAATGCACTTGCTATTGTCTATTTATCCACGGTTTTTAAAATCGATTACAAATGTTTTTGTAATGCGATTCAGAGTCCAGACAGAGACTTAAATGGCCTACATTTGTTTTAACGTTATAGCGCCCTTGTCAACGCGTAGATACAGAAACACAAGCACATCCTCTTGCTAAACTTGGCTCGTAGTTTACAGAAACTGGCAATGCGGAAGACATGAGCGTTTCGGCTATATAAACTTTGTGTCGGGGCTTCGTAATTACCAACTTGAGCACAGGAAGGCACGCCCGCTGCTAAGTTTTCTTAGTCGCGGTTACACCTCCCACACTTTGCCCATCAGTCCTCATGCAACATGCAGCATCCTGAAAATAATTTGTCTGGAAGCTGCGAAGGCGTAATGAAACTTCTCAGCGCAACAATTCCAAACAGAGCATGTTCTATAGCGATTAGATACTATTATAATATTTTATCATTATTAGATTACTTATAAAAATAATAACATAAACATTGTATTGCAAGGTGAGTGAATTTATGCAGAAAGCTCAGACCTTCGAATAAAATAAAAATTTTAATATAATTCCTCCAAACTTGGCTTACAAAATTGCAATAATTGTATATTTTTACTTAACCTTTCCAAGAAATTTTGCAAGAGTAGAATGCCGATTGTCAGTAATGCCAATAGAGAAGAGCAAAATATTTCATGAATAGAATAAGAATAAAAGTGATATACGAGGGTAGATCCATAAGTTTCCGACCTAACCGTTTATAGGTATGATAAAGACAAAAACTATATTTCAATTTAGTTATTCGTTATTGCAATACACTTCTCACATCTTATAATTAAATCTGGGCTGTAGGGTGGATGGTAGATCTCCTTGAAGCCACATTTCTTCACAGCTTCCTTTGCATCAAAAGCTGCGTATACAGGCGCATTGTCGTGAAGAAGTCGCACACCACCCTCAGCTTTCCTCGTCTTATCTCTTTGGTGGAAGCAAGTAGTCTGTGCAGTAGGCCAGCATAGTACTCCCCATTTACTGTGGTGTTCCTCTCCTTGAAGCCAATGAAGAGTATTCCTTCATAGTCCCTAAAGATTGTGGCCATGATCTTCTTGGTTGACTGAGCGACCTTGACCTTTAGAGGCGGTGTTTCCTCAGGTTTGCACCACTCCATTGATTCTCTTTTAGACAAGAGATCATAGTAGAGAACTATAGTTCCATCTGCTGTAACAATGACTTACAGAACTTCTCTCTCGTAGCCACGGCAGAACTCCAAAAATGCCTGACAACAGATGACTTGCTGCTTTTGGACTGAGGAAAGAAGTCTAGGCACTAACCTTATTCATGTTTAAATGCTCATGAATAATTTGAAGGACTGTTGTTTTAGAAAGGCCCATCCTTGATGCTATTTCAGTAACTTTGAGTCGCCGGTCTTCATAATTTCTTCTTCCACAAGAGCGATGATTTCAGGAGTGAGCACCTCCAAGGGTCAACCTGCACGCTCTTCGTCTGCAATGTTTTCTCGATCCATTCGAAAAAGTTTGGCCCATTCTTTCATGATTGAATATGAGGGGGATGCTTCCCCATATACACCGTACAATCGCTGTTTAATTTCATTTGGAGTAAGTCCTTTTGTGAAGAACTTAATAACAGCTCGAAACTTCATTTTGAACACGTCACAATCTTCTACACATAGCCTTCTTTATGCAACTATATCTGAACAACTGAACATAACGAAGCGGAAGCTACAGTTACAATTATTTACTTAACAGATAAGGTATGGCACCAGCTAAGGTAATTGTGAAGGCGATAACCCTTATTGTCGAGGTCGAAAATTGATGGACCTACACTCGTATAATTGAAATTCGCGCACTGAATATTAACACTTATGAATATATATTCTGTTCAGAAACCGTGAAACTGAAATGGACAAAAATCGATTATTATAATCGCTACCGTTCGATTTTCTAACACCATCTGAGAGAGAGAGAGAGAGAGGGAGAGAGAGAGAGAGAGAGAAGATAGAATAACGTACAGCGTCTCTATTTATCTTTGTATTCTATGGTTTGAATTTCCTGTTGATAAGATCAATTTTCACATTTGACGCATCACCAAAACGCTTTGAAGAACCCTCCATTTGGCGTTATGATTGTTGATGGTTCATGCTTTTGCTATCAATAGCTCCCCACCGCCTCTAGCAAAAGTGGTCAGTGATGCGTGTTCAGGAATTATATAGTTGTGGTATAGAGCTGGCTACACTGACCGCAAGACAAATGCACGTCGCGTGAGAAAACGACTTTGATAAGTTTTTGTTCGACAATTTCACTTCGTAATCCGGCTATGATTTGCGTAATTAATCAAATGTAATTTAATTTAATGTAATTAAATGTACTATTTTCAAACAGACATTTCCTCAGAAATAGATCATATCAAATGTTGTAATGATATACCTCTCTAATTATCTTGTTTTTTTCATTTATTGCCCGCTGGCATTAAATTTTTTGCACGTAGATATTTATAAAATTGTTATATTTATTTTATTATTTTAATATTTTTATAATTAGAAAAGCAATTTAATTGTCTTACAGTGAAAGTCTGTTAAATGTTATTATTGCTTTTTGAACAGTTAGAATGCCTATTGTAAAATACAATAGTGTGACAATTTCTGTGTTTATTTGCAGTATGTAAAGTGACCAAAAATTCTATCGTATTCACACCAGAAATTTCAAAGCTTAACATTTTGAGCAAAATAATGTCTTTAGTAATAAATATAGTCTTCAACGCTATCAAGCAAACACTTTAGGGCGGGGGAACAAAAAAGAAGAAGAAGAAAAAAAAACATATATCCCTTCGGAATTGCTATTCTGTGAAATCCAAAGAGAGGAAAAAGATGATACTCTTGTGGTAGCGGATAATGGTTTCACGAGCCGCCTTAGCCGTATGTGATTTTGCATTATCGTGTAAAAGAATAACGAGCACAGGCTCCATAGCTTTCAGTTTTTTATGGACATGTTCCAACTGTTTAAAGTAACACATTTATGTACGTTTTAGAATATATTCACATAAATATAACTGTTGCATGGGCCTTACGGCCGTACATGCTAATGTCGTCCTTGTAACAACCAAAAGGGTCATACACATCCATACATACGTATACACATATCTACAAATCTACATGCATACATACAAATACTTCGATATATTTACATTTTGTATTAATAATTTTATATACAAACACATAAATATGAGTGAAACCCTTATTCTTGAGCCCCCCTTCCATCTACTCACACCCCCTTTCCAACTCTCCCCTGTTCATTATACCCATTAACCTACTTTGTCGGGTCTTCTCCTGAAATATTCCCAAATTGTGTGAGTATCTCACATGCACCAACACTTCCCGGAAAATGTTCAAACTTCTATTGGAATTCAGAAATTGCGGTGATAAATGCTGCTTTCTTAAAATCTCCATTTCCCTGCATTCTGCCAAACTATGCTTCAAGGTATCGCATTCTCCGCACAATGGGCAAATTCTTTCCCCGAGAGCATTAACTGTTTTGTTTCCTTTCCAAGCCCCTAATCTGGACCATGCGACTTCTTTCTTTCCTGCCACAGATATCTAAATAATCTCCCTCCCCACACCAGATGTATTTGAGCCTGCAGGTTCAGCGATACTTTTTCGGCGCATTGTCTATCTATATCTCGCAAAAGTATTTTCCAACTATTTCGTGTAATGTCCTCTACCCTTAACCAAATACACCCCAATTCAATTTTGCCTAAGCCTTTCCTTATTTTTGAAGCCCATCCCGTACCCCCAACCTTCTTTATTTGCTCCCTTAGACAAAGTGCTTGCAACAGCTTGGACTGTTTGGCCGAATGGCAGCACTTTACGATTCACGGCCCATCAAATACAGAACATAACTTTTGTTGTTGTTGTTTTGGAGATAGATTCATGGGCTGCCGATCAGTAATGATTGCGTCTTGGAATGTCATAACAGTTCTAATCGCATGGCACTATCTGACGCGAGAACAATGCATCTGTTAGTGCCTTCTCAGACACTGTCAATTTGTGAGCAAGCCAGCGACCTCCTAGGTGACGGAGCCCTATGGTTTCTGCGCTGATGTTCTGTGCCACTTCCTCACGATCTGCCTATTGTTTTCCTACATTGTAGCTAAGAGTTTCTGTGTCCATTGTTGTTGGTCTCTGTCCGTGGCTAATCCTCGAGGGTTTTGTTGCCTTAGGGAGTTTCGCGAACTCTCTTTGCACCGTCCGTTCATTCACAGTATCAGCACCCAAGTTCTGGCATGTTTTCCGCGCTGCTGCAGTTGCACGGATTCTCTGTTCAAATCCATGGAGCATACAAACTCGTAAATCATCTTCGGGGCGCTCATGTTCGAACGCGTTTCTCTAACTCTGGACAAGAATCCGCTATCCCCTGGACTTTTATTTGTTACGCACTGTAGTCTTGAGATTTGAGCATTGCGACAAAACCGACATAGAAGGATAAAACTATGAAAAGCTTGTGTGGTGTTTTGGAAATACTTTAAAAAAAGTATACTAGAAACTAATTCTATTTTATATAAAATTATTGACAAAACATATTAATAATACGTCGAACATGGAAGTTTTTCTCCTTTTGGCTCCTCAAATATTGTATTTATTTTCTTCTTACGTATATGTCAACGCATTTGAAATGTTGTACTAATAAACGTTATCTGACGAGCAAGTGGACTGAAAGTTATAGAGAATCCTTCGAAAACCCTTGAAAAGT
Organism: Metallyticus violacea; assembly: GCA_030762175.1. Classification (NCBI taxonomy): domain Eukaryota; kingdom Metazoa; phylum Arthropoda; class Insecta; order Mantodea; family Metallyticidae; genus Metallyticus; species Metallyticus violacea. The sequence goes on from CM060844.1 coordinate 83,712,290, forward strand.
TGAAAGAAAAAAGAATTGTGTTACAGCAGCTAGAAGGCACTTGATTCACGTCTTCTTACATAAATTGTCATAATATTTAAGGTGAATAACTCTACTCTGTTGTAACTTATATGGTCATAAACATTTTAATCAATATTTATGAATGCAATGTTATAAGAAGTTGACTAGTTTTGATCGTTTGATCGAAAGGAAGATTTCTTCTTTGAATCATTGAAACTCTTCATCTTTGCAATGGGAATGTTTTTGTTTAAGCGACGTGTACTCTGGCAGTGGTTGGGAAATCGAAATCTGAAATATTGAAGGAGTTACATTTCTCATGCATTGTCAATTGCACCTTCGGCTGAACAACAGACCTCTGTTCACATCATACTTACTGAAGGATTCGAGTCACAGTTCTGATAATCGATTTCGTTATTTTAATCGTATCTAGAATGACATTTGTGAATGTACTTCAAGTAAGGTTTCTATGAACCTTTGTCAGGAACAGTTTAAGGTGAATAAGTTATGTGCGTGCAAATCCAAATTGCGGATGTTGTCAAATAGCATGCATCAGAAAAAATAACTTACCGTATTATGATCATATGAGATATTCCTTTAGGATGGAAAAGACAACTCAACATACCTGAAAAGATAAAACAAAAGCATTAAGATCTATATTCAAACTTCTTATACAAATATCAAGAAAAACATTGCTATAGGTTTAATCCAAAAATAGACCACCTCCTTCATCTAAAGTTCAGCGTTGCTGACTGCTGCCCAAGAGGTCCCGAGTTAGATTTCCGATACCTGCTTGGACATATTTAACTTTTCCTTACTCACAGGCAGCTCTTGTGCAGTACTCCTTTCACAAACGGCAGCGGAGAAAACCGAACCTGATGCCAGGTAGTGGGCCTTTAACAAATGTACATAAATAATTGAACAAGTCGATCTGATAGCTCAGATATTTAGAGCACGGTGTTCTTATAGGGAAGTAGTGAGTTCGATCCCCTCAGATTTTTATGTTATAACTTATAGTATTAAAACAACGCAAAGGTTAGGTTCGGTTAGTAGCTTAGGTTAAAAAAAAATCTGCAAAACTCATAGTGCTAAAAGAGTATGCCTTTTCCTCTTTTATTAATATTTACTTTATGTGATTTATATACGATCCCCCAGAAGCTAATTTTTCATTAAACTACATAATTTGTCTACACTGTTCCAATATAATAAATATTAATTTTTTTTGTTAAAACTTATAGTGTTAAAAGCGTACAAATTTAGGTTAGGTAGGTTAAGTTTAAAAACACAATCCAAAACTTAATTGTTAAAAGCATATGCCTTTTCCCCTATGATTATTATATACTTTACATGCTACATTGCTACATTAAAATGTCCTATTTCATTTCGCTTTATACTGAATGTGAATAATTTTTAACAAGCAACCTAAAACAGTTACTTTTGGTTACGATTACTTGTTTCGGTGCGTAACGACTGTTCCATCTGCCTGCATTTGTTGCAAACTACCACTCGGTTTTCTCCGCTGCCGTTTTCGTGAAAGGAGGTGTGACTACTTCACAAGAGCCGTCCATTTGTAAGCAAATAACCGAAGGAGTCCATTCGTTTCTTTAGGGCAACTGGAAACTACCTGATAGAGAAGTAGCTTCCTTGGGATCTAGTGCGCTGCATAATGGCGAGCATAGGCCGTCAGAGCAAGCCATGGCCCTATGCGGGTTATCTAGTTAATAATAATAATAATAATAATAATAATAATAATAATAATAATAATAATAATACCCAAAATACAAAGTACAAAATGAGCGCTAATGCCCCAATTCACTTGAAGTATGACAAGAGTTCCGCATGCAGCCGGCAACGAGTAGTGATAACTAACCATTTTCAGTCCACGCAGAGGTTAATTACCATAATAGCTCTATACGGTAATAACACTTTACATAAAAATGGATGTTAAAGCTTAAAACCTACTGCTACAGTATGTATGCATAATGCCACTATTTTTAATTAATTTTAATTACCTTAATATCTCGTCATTTAACAGACAGGGGAAAATGGTTGTAATATTAAATATAATAATTTTAAAAAATAATAAACGCTATCACTGATCGCAAAAGTGTAAACAAAACTTGAACATTGTATTATAATCGGTATTATGTAAGCCTTTTGTTGCATTGTTCATGAGGTATTTCACTTATAGCAGATATCCCGACTGAAACCACCTTGGATTGCAACATGAATTACCTGTAGAATGAGATGTAGATGTGTAATATTAAACAAGAAAAAGATGGCCATTTTTCATAATAGGTTTATGACATATTGTAGGGTAATGATTTATAACATAATACAATTACTTTGTCATCAATTATCTCATTCCTCCTCTTCTTGGATGTTTAAGTTTTCAAATTGTCATAGTAGCCTTGTTGACTTCTTTTGAAATAAATTTATATAGGTTCTGCAGGTCCTTATATTTTCCGTTCGATGTTGATAATATTCCACTGCACCTATAACCTCTATAGATATTGAAGTTCACCAGCACCCAGCCATGAAAGATTAGAAGAGTTTTTTATGTGTCTTATAGGAAATTAGATTTTTTTTAATTAGACTTTAAAAATGTCAGACCAACCACGAAACATAGATTGCACCTGCTCAGTAACTTTGAAGGGTGGTCTGGCTCTTTTAACATCTGCCGGTTCAGAAGGGAGTTCTATTACATCCTTCTGATTAATCAGACATTATTAACAACCCTAATCCTAACCTTGAAAGTATATGCTGGTAAGTATCATTAGTTTTAAGTGTTTTTAGGCCGACACTTTTTAATCAATGAACAGAAAATAAACCTCTTAGATACAGTTTTGTTTATTATATTTCCATGTTATTAAATTTTGAAATGATGAACATTCTATCATCCAAGTTAATGTTTTCCAAACACTTCAATGGAGTACATTGATAAGATGGGCTCAAAACATAACATTGTGATAATAATTTTATGTACTTGTACTTTTGGCACCTTCCATAATTGACATTAACTTTGAAATGAATTGTTTTGAAATAAACACACTTACTGCAATGCTGCTACAGCTATCCAACGAGAAACAATCAGTGTTGCCTTCACTGTTGCCACCCGACTATCACCTTTGTTCTCACCGCCGAGGGTGGCCGAGGTCTTTAAGGCGCGGACTCGTGAGTGGGAGGTCTGGGGTTCGATCCCACCAGGCCCGTCCTCCCTGGCTGAGGGTTTTTTTCCCGGTTTTCTTCAGTCCTCATGACTGGCAAATGCTGGGGAAGTACCCTAAACTTAGGCCTGGAACGTTCCTTCCTTAAAAAATCCTTTCCCAATATATCATTTCATTTCATGTATCACCAGTGTTCGCCGCCTGTGGTGCCACAGTAGTGAAAATGGGCGTTAAACACTACCAAAAAATCTCAAAAGTCACGACCTATACTAGTTTTTTTTTTTCTGCCCGTTTCTTCAGATGTTCTTGCCAGTTCGTTATTTTGGTTCAGCTAGTGAGAATTAATGTATTATATATAATTTTATTAGTTCCCACTGCACTTAATCATTACCATGTCGGGATGGATGGTGCGGTACTTGAGCTATGCTCTCGGCTGGCCATTTGTGCCTATGTCCCCAATGGGGACACCTATGGGAGGAAGGGGTTTATTAAGAGCAACACCGGGCGATTGACGTATGCGGCACCCTTCCCAGGGTTGTATTGTCTCCTTGGAAAGCGCGTTTCCATTCTAAACGCCCGCGCTGGGGCAGAAACCTTTCCAAAGCGTAAGTCACTTCGCCCTGGCACTTTCGACCCTGTAGGCGGTAAGAGAGCCCACGATTAAGATCCAGCAATCGCCTAAGTGATCAAGGGAAACCAGATCAGAATGGGCGGCCCAACGGGAATCGAACCCATGTCCTCCCGAATGCGAATCTCAAGCGACACTGTTGAGCCATTCTGCTCGTTTACGAGAACTGGACAACAATCTTTACTGCCACTATGTGGATATGTACAAGAGGCAAACTGGTGCAATTATTTCCACGTATTCCGTGAGCCTACGCATACAGTGATACTTTTTGTGTCTAATATCAATTTCCATACTGGCAAAAGAAACAACATGCTGTTATCAAATGGTAATTTCCAGGCATTCAGTTTTGTAGCAATGTTGTGACAGATGTAGAGCAACATTTCTCGGTGGTGTGCGTGAATGAGAAGGCAATTTCGTCGACCATAAACGTTTTTTTGCCCCAAAGTAGAGGACGAGATACATTTTTATTTCTCATTACCCGACTGAGCCACTTTCACTAAAACATCTGCAACCTCATCCGGCCAAGTTTGCGGAACACTCTCGTAGTCAAATTCTATAGGCCGCACAATCTATTTTAAAGGGTTGGACACCAGGTCTAGAACGTTTTTCTGTTTCAAACAGACTAAGCTGTAATTTCAATCACTTTTCCTACTTCATTAAGCTTCTAGTTTTTAAGGCCCCTCATTATTGGCTTATCCATATTTTCTCCCGTGTTCCGATATTTCGTTTCGCTTTTGCTTTGGAAATCGCATTTTTTTGTTTAGTCTCTACGTTGTTCAGTTTCCTATTGTTGGCTATTACTACTATATTTATCTGTTAGTTTGCAAAGCACGGAATAGAATAGCGCAGCTGTCACACGCGTAAATACTGAAAATAAGAATTGAAGTGTACAGACCGCATAACTATATCACAGTTCGGAACAGAGCAATTAGATGTAATACATAAACTTAAGCAATTTAAACAAAACTAACCTCATATTTATTTTAACATATATTAAAAACCTTTTATCCTCTGTCGTTTCTGTTCACGAATATAAGCTGCTTTTACTGCCAAGAAACCATTTCATTCAATTTGAAAATTGTGTATGTTTTTACATTTTTAAACGCAGATTCTAAATAATGGCCGTTGGATAAACTACAGCTTCAACATTAAGTAGCTAAAAACAATACGAGTGGTCGATATAAGCGCCATTGATAAAGATAACAGCTGTCCTAGTCTCAACATTCTAATATCAACAGCTAGCAAGAGCCAGGTAAAGCACTTGCAGGCCATGCAGAACAGCAACTTTTTGTACAGCCTCAAGTATCCCCGAGTGACCGCCTGGCTGAGTGATTTGATGTATCGGGTTTCAGTGCACGCTGAAAATTGCGAAGTAAAGTAGACCTTGAGAAGTCCTGGCGGAATACGCGATAACCCGCGTGTGACAGAGACGGAGCAAAGCATGGCAAACCAATAGGGTAATTCTCCTAGTTTCGGGCTACAGAGCTATTCGGAAAGTTCATGCAAAAGTAAAAGTAAAGCTTTTCTTCGAAAAGAAAAGGCATATATTTATCAACAGAGTCTCTTTTCAAATTTAACACTCATTTCAGTGATTTTCTAATTTGTTTATCCCATCTATTAAACGAGGGTTTCTTCAGCTCTGCAACAAACGCGTCGCCCGTGATGACCCTGGAACGAAGCTCCGTGCAAACTTCAACCCGCTGCGCCTTCTGATCAGCAGTCAGGCAGGATCCTTGGCACAAATTTTGCGGCGACACGATGCATGCCAAATTCATCAGTTTAAATTCGTTGGCATGTCCCATAACCAATTCCCACTTCATGAGCAAGATTTTCAATGGTTGGACGTCGATCCTCATGATCGAAGTGTTGAACTTCGGCAACAATGTCAGGTGTTGTGCAGCTGATGAGCCTACCGGTGTGAGCATCGTCTTCAATAACTGTACGGCAGGCCCTGAACCGAGCATGCCACTCAAACACACGGCTCATGCTTTGTCCCCCAAATACTTATTGAATCATTATGAGGGTCTCGTAGCATTTCCCCTGATATTTGCGCAGAATTTGATGCACATTCTCTGTTCCAGTCTTGGATCCATCGTAAAATCGCCACACACTGCACACAGACTATCATGAAAAGTACTATAGAATCTCAATACATCTACCCAACTGCATGGAACTCACTCATCAGATGTGCTAGTGTTGCTACCTAGCGGTACAATGCAACTACTGTCGAAATGGCAGCACCAGTCCCGAGTATTGTGAATATCACCTCGTATAGTTCATTCACGTTTCGTCGACTGTTCCGTGTCTAACCGAAGGTGCTGCATATTCACGTTAATTTTTTTCCATCTTCGCCTAAGTTTCAGCGTGCTTTTAAAATGTAACGTGTTTCTCCATTTTGACTGCTTATTTGCAAATTTAAGAAGGAAAATGGCTCTCAAATATAGATTAAACCATGTTACGAAATCCCCTAACAGTCACCGCCTTACCAATCTAACATTGAACACAATATAGTCCTGGGACCTCCATGAGTGTTGTGTTGGATGGATTGAAAGAACTTGATATTAGTTACAACACAGTACCATATTCTGCACTATAACTATAAACCAAACTAATTGCTTTGTATGAGAAGTGGCTAGAAGCATTAAATATTCTGTACAAGCCAAAATAATTTGTAATGATATATTTTCATTTTCTAATTTGTCTCATTATTTACAAAATGTACATAAATTAATTTATGAAACAATGAAGTTATGATGTAGCAATTCAATGTCTTCATGCCTAACAGGAGCACTTTGGAAGACTGTCAGTACAGCAATAATAGTTACAATTTGTGTCTCACAAATCATCCAATAAAAAGTTTCAAACATTTTCCAATATTATTAAAAGTTAATATTCACCACAATCTCAAGTTCATCTATTGAACCTAAAATTTAAATTGCATCATTTTTAAGTATCATCATTACTGTCCAAAAAGTACTGGGGACTCAACAGAAAATAACAGGTTTTCTACAAATAAATGTTGGATCGGTTTCTGTTTAACCCAATTTAGGAGACTATAGAATAATTGTTTTGTTAATTTTATGGAAGGATGAACATTTATTTTAATATAACTTGGTTTTAAAAACGTGTGCATTAGTGCGTGGTTAGGGAGAATGAATGAATGAATGAATGAATGAATGAATGAATGAATGAATGAATGAATAAATGAATGGTGTTTAATGCCCGTTTTTGCTACAGAGGCACCACAGGCGATGGACACTGGTGATACATGAGATGAAATTATATATTGGGAAAGGATTTATTTTTAAGGAAGGAATCGTTCCAGGCCCAAGTTTAGGGTACCTCCCCGGAATTTGCCATTTATGAGGAATGAGGAAAACCTGGAAAAAACCTCAGTCAGGGAGGATGGTCCTGGCGGTATTCAAACCCAGACCTCCCGCTCACGAGTTCGAGCCTTAACGACCTCGGCCACCCGTGGCGGTGGTTAGGGAGAAGACCCACACTCAGGAAAAACATGACTAGAGCTTTTTGGAAACTCCAGACATTCTTGTTGATAGAACTTTTTCTTCTTCAACTTCTGATTTATATAAAAAGAGTACCAGCTGTAGATTGGGCTATGACTTCCATCGGTAGGGAAGTAAAACCTTGGATCCCATGTCATATATTTACGGCATGTAAAAGAACCTTAAGCTTGAAAGAAGAGGCCTCTGAGCAAAATTTATCGGCCTTTTCATGCGCTGAATAGAATGGGAGGTTGATGACCTGAAAAGTTATAGAGCGTCCGCAAATAAACCAAATATGGGTAAAAAGTTGTAGGCTATAGAAGGGCGTTTTCATTAGCACAGTGTACCAGGCCTACACGCTAGCCGATGTTTTTAAGGTACGAACTACGAACTAATGAAAGTTCTCATAAACCGCACATTCTTTCCCCAATTTATCATTTCATATCATGTATCATCAGTTACCACCTTATGTGATGACACAATCATTGTAACTGAAAGTTGGTTTATTATTTATCTTGTATAACCGACTGAGATATCACTCTCTGTCCTCACGATTAAAAAAATTAGCAATTAATATTATCTTACCCTTTTATAAAGTATAAGGGGTATTCATTATGATGAAATGAAGTTCTTCAGCTGCATTGTAAAATATAGCGGACTTAAGTGAAGAACGTGATTCTCCGACAGCTGGTTAATAAATTTGAGCTAAAAACGTTTTCACAACCCAATAAGTTCCTTACAGCTGGGGAAAAATAAATGAATAAACTGCATTAAAATCCACGAGAGCGGTCCTCAATCATCCAAAGTTTAGCTGGCATCAAAGACTGCATTGAAAGTGGAAGAATGTTCCATCTTGCAAGGTCCACATTTCGTACCTAACTTGTAACAATCTGTTGGTGGTCATTTCCCTCTACTTTTCTATTGAAATTGAAATTAAATAACATTCCGCATAATTAAGAAAAGAATATATTACAAGGACAATATGCTACATACAATCTATATCAATGTCTTTTAATGTAGAAGTTAAATATTCACCAATGAACAGCTGTATCTCCCATCGGTATCCAATGTCGATCCTAATGGTGCAGTGGTAACCATAATAGCCTTCTAAACCCAAAGTCGCGGGTTCGAGCCCGGCCAGGATCGATGGATTTTTTGCGCGTAAAAATCATCATCATCCTTCGGAAGGGAAGTAAAGCCGTGGTCCCGTGTCGTACATTAGAGATAAAGAACCTCAAGCCTGAAAGAAGAGGCCTCTGAGCAAAATTTGTCGGCCTTTCACGTCCTATATAGAATGGCACGCTGATGACCTGAGATGTTAGAGAGCGTCCTTAAATAAACAAATTAAAAAATCCGTATCCAATGTTATGAAAGTGTAACATTTTCAATGTTATAATCCCTAAAAGTAAATCAAATTCGACAGAAGCGACAAGTTTGACATTATTACTAAATACACAACGATATTCATGTTCATTAACATATAAACGCAAATTTTAAATCAAATTATGTTAAATATTTCAAAAAGCATTCTGAAAAATGGAAACCAGCCAAATATCTTAACTTCTGAATGAAATACATACTTATTTAAGGCAATGCATCTTTGAAAATTAAAAGCATTTTTTTATCAAATTATGAGCTTAAATTGCTTTATCAGAATGCAATAACAATATTATATGCCAAATTTCATACTTTTATGTGAGATAAAATAATAAAAAAAATATTTAGCGGTTGATTTTGAATTTAACCAAAATGCTCTACAGGGTAAATGGTCATACAATTATGTTTCAACATTTAATTTTCGCCTCATAAGACCCATATAAACAAATTGATTTGAGATTTTAGGCTATACTTTTTTATCTTATCCATAAAAATATAAAGTAATTTCCTTATTTAGTTAATTGTAATAGAAATTATTTTATGATATAATTGTTCACTATATAAAAAGCCTACATTAATTTATTAGTTCAGTATTTATACACCAGCAAAGAAAATATCATCCAAATGGATGAAATCTGTTTCATGTAGAGCTTTTTGAATATAACGAGATGCTGAAATGTACTAGAATGGAATGTACTAGAGAAAAAGCAAATTGAAAATGTAATTAATTACCTTGCATCCTTAAACTGTACAACGTCATACGGTGATTCCATGTCGATATCTTCTTTGCCTATGCTGCAGTTTTTACTATTCGGAGCCCCCTACGTGCCTTCACTGTGCTAACAATTGCAACTGATGTATATGCTACACAACCTTATTTTTTTGGTTAGTATTATGCTGAGGAATACACCTATACCATCTTTGAAAATATGAACCGTTACGCAATCACTGTCTGCAATTTCTTTTTCAGTATTACAAGTTTGCAATGCATTTGTTTTTATGCACTACTCGGAGGAATTTTCCTTTTAGGACGATGATAATTGACTGTATTCATATTTACACTCCACTAAAATATCTGCAAATGTATATATGTATTGATTTAATGTTCTACTGCATCGCTTAATTACTCTGCACAATCTAACATGTTAATATATACGCACTTTTGAACTAAGCAACTGTATATGCTGCGAATTATAGTTATAACACTTTTATTTATAATTAGTTTAATTTGTTTGAGCAATAAACACACGATAAACACCACTAAACTCAATGAAACGCAACAAAAACGACCAACTTGTATTATTTTGTAACCTTTTTCTCTTTCCCCGGAGATTCACAACTGATAAACAACCTTCAATTGTTTTTCAGAGCAGCCAACATATGCTTTTTATTATTGCCAACTCTTTCTCTCTAAACCTCAAAGTCCGTCAATTACAAACAGCAGTATTAGCAATAACGGCCTCGTACGGTAGTCGGTAGAATGCTCAACTGCTGTGCTTAGGAGTACCGGGTTCGAATGCTCGCTTATCACAACCTGTTCTTTTATTAAGAAGGACCCTTGTGAACCCAGAGTATGTTGTTTGTAATATGCGTGCTTGTAATAATATTTTGTCCATTTCAGCAGATACCAATATACTAAACACTACGATGGTCCCTCAATGGTACAAACGGATTTTAGCGCTATTAAAAATAATAAAATGAGCACTAATAAATGACAAATATGAGACACAAAGTTAATTAAAAATCATGAATAATAAAAAAGCACAGACGTTTTAACAGAGATTACGTCCATTTCAGCCGATATCTGAAAACAAGTATGAACGTGTTTCTTATAAAATATAAATTTTCTCAATAACATATTTTTTGATAAATCTTCAGAAACTGTTAAGTATATAAAGCTAAAATTTCAGACTGATATTTTAGACATGACATACCATGTTTTGAAGTAAAAGAATGAATTTAAGATGAATATAAGTGTTTAATTTGATAAATAGCATATTGTTTCACACGATTAATTTAATAAAACGTATAGCTCTCAGGAAAGTGTTCTTGCTTAAAAGTGATATAAATCTCAAAACTGTATTCTTGCTATCTTTTTGAAAAAAATAACGTTTTAATTAATGTCATGATTTAATATAATACCTATTTGTTTTACTGAATTATAGTTTATTCTAGAATAAACAACATTTGTATACAATATTATTAATAAAATTAATAATAAATAATTTAAGAATTATGCAATATACTATTGTATGCCTTTTCCTCACCATAAACTATTCCCTTACGTTCGGGACAGACTATATTTGAAAAATTTTGAACCCGCCTTCATATTAATAGAATTTATGGCAGGGTATGAGAGAATAATAGGGGACCTATCTGATGGAGAGGTGCCGAACTTCGATCTAGAAAATAGCATGATAGGCAACCTGAGGGTGGCGGAGTGCTGATTTCACATGCCCCCTTGCTCTGTACCAATGAAGTTGTAAGCCGGATGGAGAGGAAGCTAGGTCGCTGCGGCAGGCCATGGCCATAGAAGAAAAAGATACGACATCGGAAATTTACCTCGTATTTCGAGCGCTTCGATATAGGCAATTCACTTGATTAGTGTTTCTGTACAAACGATAAATTGATCATTAAAGTGTTAAATCTGAATATACCTTGTAGATTTACATTACTTAATGTTTGGTTTTACAGCTTTTAGAGACACAAAACTTTAATGACAAGAAACCTGCCGAGTGTGTTTTAAATTTGTAAAATTTGTGTGCTTTTTTTTAGAGGTTCAATAACAATATACGTTCTGAAAAATACTTTTAATATAGATGTTTTTTGTAAAATTTCTGTTTTTGATATTCATGATTCCATAGGTACCGACCTTCAATTGTGGTCTTTATCTTCAAATAAGCCTCTTATTTTCTTGGATTACTAAGCCTCTTAGGGGAGAGGGCTTTATGATATACGCAATAGAATTGTATGGAATAAATTAATGAAGAACTTAAACGCACTTTTCAAGGTCAGATATACTTATGCATTAACGTGATCTAAGATGGGTAGAAAATGTAATGGGAAAGCATTGAGAAACAGCCAAGGCACTATTATTTCAAGTGACTATCAAGGAAAAACTACAAATTTGGAATGAGGTTGATGATATCATCTCAGAGAAAAGAGCAACAGCGAACCGCAGAAGTAATTTCTTGAGGAATTAAACATTCAGATGTCAAAGTCATTCTGTTTCAGTAATTGATTTGGTTTATTTATGGCCGCTCTTTAACATCTCAGGTCATCGGCATCCCATTCTATTCAGGGCGTGAAACGGCCGATAAATTTTGCTCAGAGACCTCTTTTTTCAGGCTTGAGGTTCTTTATCGTGTCGTAAATGTACAACACGGGACCCTGGCTTTACTTCACTTCCGAAGGAAGCCATACTTAGGATTTTTAACGCCCAAAAAATCCATCAATCCTGGCCGGTTTTAAACCCGCGATCTTGGGTTTAGGAGTCAAGTATGGTTACCACTACACCACCAGGACCGAAAGAGTCATTCTGGTAATAATATAACAATTCGTTGATTATTCTGTTTCATGCATTTCTTCTCTCTTTTTATAGGACTTTATCTTATTTTATACCTTTAACATCTATTTGCTTTATTTTTTCTAATTTTCCATTGTGTGGAATACCATTTTAACTGGATTTTATTCAAAGGATTTGGTTTAAGATATTACTACAATAATAGACTAATTATATTCATGACGAGAGACTATTACCTGAGCAATTATTAAAAACAAAAATGCATCTGCACCAGATCTCGGGGATTCGCAAGACGATAGAGCACGAGAGATGGACAGTTGAAGAACATCAAGTGCTGGTAGTCACAGCTGTATTTCCTTACTGGGAATAGTGGCGCCGTGAGCGAGCGCAGATGGAAGTGATCGAGCTAAAAGCTTCATCCAGAGCATCTTAACTTCTCTCACTCCAAATTTACCAACAAACAAACGGCTATGATGAAAACACACTATTCAACCCTTCCTCCGGTTGCTAAGGAAAAAGGTTAGTTCTGGCCAGTAAGACCCACTTCCTTACCAATTTCTTTTGTTCTTCATCAGTTATCCTTCCCCCACTTTTTACCATTTTCTCGTCCCTTCCTCGCCTTATTCCGACAACAGTTCCCTTTTTTTTACCATTGTCTCCCCTTCTTCCTGTCAAGTTTGTTACGAGGAACTTGTGAAAGAAAGTGGATAATGATTGTCGTAAGTTTCGGCAAAATGGAAGAACAGTCTTCTTTTTTTTCCTTCTTGTAAACCACAACCCTCATATTCTCCCCTTTTCCTCTTGGAAAACTAAAGAGAAAGAATAAAAAATGGAAGTAGAAGTAAAAGAAGCTCAATAGACATACAAAGACAAACTAATACAAAAAGTACCTCGACTGTTGGTTGGGATTACTTGGTAAAACAGAGCAGAGGACTCAAGTTGCAGAACTTCATCACAGCAGTACTTACTAAAAATGAATTGAAAATTATTTCCTTTTATTGCTTCATTTGTTTCTGTCAGTAGAGTTCCTTTATAACGTTGGCAAGTTAAATTCTTAAGTGTGCAGAATCTTTCGAACGTTGTCGTGCGGCATGTACAGTGAACAATAAAATACAACATTTTATTAGTTTTCGTTATTTAAGAGTAGCCTGTAATATAAATGCGAAATAGAATAAGCTCTTATCTGTTATTAATTGTGAGGTTCCAGATACACAATAGATACACTAGAGGGGATTTGCATATTATGATTAAGTGAATTCTGTTATAGGGAAGTGAAATATAGGGATTGGGGAGAACTGAACATGTAAATAAAATTCAAATCGATTTTTGGAAGAGTTCTGAGCCTCTCTAAAGGAACGTCAAACTACAGGATCATGAAGGAGGTGGGTAGTTTTGAGTTAATAGTAAAAAAAAAAAAAAAAAAAAAAAAAAAACGGTGAAATACTTGCTTAGACAAGCCAGTCAACATTTTAACGTTAAATTCTATAGACACTGGATACAAAAGAATAACTCCAATGTTATGGACTGCAGAGGTGGAAAGAGAGCTCAATATGACAACGAGGCGATGGAAATAATAAAAACATGTGGAAAAAACATCGAAACAAGGTTAGAGACTATCAGCAGGCAGGAAATCGAGGCAAGTTGAAACACAAAAATCTCCTTGAGCCTACCGAATGAAATTAAACTAACCTGGAGTAAAGATGTGTATATGCTCGTTCTAGGGAGAACGGCAAGATCAGGAATGACCTGGTTTAGGCTAGGAAGTTGGAAGACTCAAAAAATAACTATAGTTCTGGTAGAAGAATCTGCCCATTTTGTGGACAGGATAAAGGGTACATATTCTGGCAGAATGGAACAACTGAGAAAAAAGCTGTTTCCTAAAACTTTTTATAGCAATTAGAGGGTGATTGGCATGCTGGGATCTGTTTGCGACCCACGCTAATTGGTTGAATATGGGCATTTTGCTAGCCAAAGTACGCGAAGCTTAAGCAATTTATTTTCTGATTAGAATGAAATAACTATTGTAATTATAAATAATATAATATTCTCTATTCCTATATCTGTAAATATCGTTCTTGCCATTTTAATGATGATGCTTATTATTGTATTATTATTTGTTCCTTTTTTAATTGTATATCATACTGAAGCATGTACGGTCCACGACCCATGCATAAAATATACATGTAATGTGTGTATACAATTTTATAACAATAAAGGTACTCCTACTACTATTACCACTAGTATCATCACAGTTTCTTACCTCTAGGGCATCAGGCATTTGTTTTCCATGAACTCTCTTTTGTATTTTGCAGTATATTTGAAAGATTACACATGAAAGCACATTCTGATGATGCTGCTAGCATTAAAATCTAAGCAAGTATATTTAGCTTCCATATTACTGACTGACTGTCAACTGACATAATGAAACAACCTGTCCAATTTATAACTGTTGAAGGAAAAGAGAGGTCTGGAGATTTCAATGTTCAACCAAAATGATTTGCACAATATCACGATATAGAACTCGCCCGTCCTTTGTTGCCTACACAAGTTTTAAACGTGAAATTATGCTGGAAGAAAAAATCCTCAGTATATGACCAAAGAAAGTAGCTTTGCCATACAGGAGAAGAATTTTAGTGTTGTTTCTTGGACAATAATAAAAGAATATAATGTACATGTAAATATATATTTCAGCTTTAAACAAGAATAAAAAAAATCGCGGTAAAAATAATTCAGCTTCAAATTGTGCCAGCGCAGCTCAACAATACATAATTGAAATACTTTTAAAATATTTGAACAGTGAACATTTTAAACCTTGATACTTTAAACGTTACTGAATAACAATTATTACAACTCACTATTAAGGCACAAGCATATAATAAAACCCCCCACTTTAAAATTAATGAAAAGCTCCAAACGCTGCCCATTAAGATATGAATTAACAGATTGGCATAGAAACACACTTTCACTCCTTGTGTAAAAATGATTATTACAGATGCAAGCTTTAAGGGAATATAATACGGTGCAATTGACAACTTTACCATGAAAACGGAATTCTTAGCCTTGCGAATTTATCTTTTTCTTATTTTGATTTTTTGGTGCATATTTTTTTCTAGAATTACGCGCTAGAAAAATTAAAGGCCTAGAGGATACGTGGAAACGTGTGTTTATGTGTGTGTGCTTACTAAAAGAAATGAATGGCTTAGCAACATTTACTAGAAAAATATCATTCGTTTTATTCTTATATAATTGCATTTAATAATCAAAAACGTGAATTTAAAAACCATGTGTTGAGGTAACTCGGTAAAAAATGAAATCGTGCGTTGTGTATCAAGAAATTAAAATTTTCATAGAACATATTAAAAAATTAAAAAAGAAAAAACAATTGTTTACAATCAGCTTTTACAACCTTTTAACATTTCAAATTTTCTTCAAGGTTTCATATTCTACGAAATTGCTTCAAAATGAGAGACAAACTAAACTTACAAACCCCACATTGGCCTAATAGCAGTAAAACTACGTAATATTATAATTAAGCCAGCCCAGAAACTACCCAAGTAACATGTTAAAACGTCTATTAAGAAAATACGAGGTGGTATCCAGAATATTACGGACTGGTGCTGCCGTCTGGTCAAAACCTTACTTTGAGACTAATGACCGCCGTCACCCTCGAAGTAGTTCCCTTCTACACGTACACACCGGTCCCAGCGATTCTGCCATTTTCCAAGTGCATCTTGGAAGTCATGAACTTTGAGGGTGTTTAGTACAGACAGCGTTTCTTCTTGAATCCTCTCAATTGTGTCGGACCGACGTCCTTTCAACTTGATTTTAGGTTTGGGGAATAGAGCGAAGTTGCAGGGTGCCAAATCAGGCGAGTACTGTGGGTGGGACATAACCGTCATGTTGTTTTTTCGTCAAAAAGCTCCTGGTGAACAAGGAATTGTGACAGGGCGCATCATCTTCATGCAACAGCCAGTTCCCTTGTCGCCAAAGTTCGGGTCATCGTCTCCGCACATTTTCACGGAGCCGTCGCAAAACGTCACAGTAGTACGTGGAATTCACTGTTTGATTTGGTGGGACGAATTCTTTGTGCACAATCCCCTTGGTATCAAAGAAAACGAGGAGCATGCTCTTGACTTTTCTCTTCACTTGATTCGCTCTTTTTATTTATTTATTTATTTATTTATTTATTTTTTGTCTTGGTGAGTTCGGGCTCTTCCAAATGGGAGGATTGTTGTTTTGTCTCAGGGTCTTAAGCGTACATCCGGTGATGACCCTGGACAATAAGGTTGGGTCATCGGATACGGCCTGACGAAGCTCCGTGCAGACTTCAACATGCTGCGTCTTTTCATCATCAGTCAGGATCTTTGTCACAAATACTCGTACACATATAAACCAAGGTAAAACAATGTATGGTAATACATAAATATGGACAATGAAAAATATTAATTTAAGAATGAGAACAAACAATAATAAAATAAAAGAACAATAGTATACAACAAGCACCAGCATTGACAATTTGTACACATATCAACCTATGTAAATCCTGAAAGTGGGAATAAAGATACAAGCAAAACATAAAATTAAACCCTGACAATACTATGAAGGAAATAGGAACATTTATGATAGTAATAAAATAATAGAATGAATAATTCTACAGTAAAACAAATAAATACATGCATTATAACAAAAGGAATCTGAATCTAGGGTAATCGATTATTTCTAATAATATTAAACAATTTCTTATGAAATGCTCCTAAAGTTCGGCAGTCTCTGACATCCCGTGGCAATGCATTCCAGAGACGGACAGTGATGAGTAAAATGATGTTCAGTGTAATGTAATAATAGCACGTGCTGGGATTCAGAACGTGTGTTAAGATTATGAGAGGAAAACGAGAAGATAGATAAGATGTATGGATAATTTTGAAAAGTAGTGTGAGACAATGAATGTCTTTAATATTTCAGGCGGAACCAAAGGAGGGTGTTATATGATCGAACATACGCACATCGCAGATGTAACGTATGCACTTTATTCTTTGATTCACATTTTGACAATACTTTTACATTTAACGCAGTTTGGTTATTGATAGAGACATAGCATGATTTGGCACTTCTTTGAATTATCAGAATAATTTTTAAATGGTTCAAAATGGACAAGAATCTTAAAAGACTGCTGGGATAATTGTAGGAAAATTCTGTAGAGTTATGATGCGTGCCAGATTGTCAGGTACAGAAGGGAATAAAGAAGGAAACATTTTTTAAGAAAGCAATAAATAGTGGAATTAGCAAATCATTTTCAAATTCGCAGTTGAATATGGAAAGAGAAATACCAACGACATAAATTATTTGAAACCCTATTTGACAATTTGTTAATGGCCCCAACACAGCCCTATAATTTATGAGAAAGAAACAAAACAGTGGCTACTTAATTACTAGATATTGTCGTTTGGGAAACATTTGCAGACTGCTGAAATATTTCAGTAAGGCGCGATCTCTAGAGTACGTTAGCATAATATTTAAATTGCTAAACACATACTGCTAAGGTATGAGGTCCTGGAGAAGAGATTTCAACATTCATCATTAGGAAGCACGGGAGAGAACTTTTCCGTGATTGTTAAAAATACAGAATTAAAATATCTGAAAAATGAGGCATAGCATAATAAGCCTTAGAGCTTGACATGCTACGGCTTTACCTCCCAATATTTCCATCACCGACGCTGCCGCCTCCACAGCACCACCACCATCGCTACTCGCGTAGTTAATATAGAAATCGGAGGTTACAGCGATTGTAAAATCAAAGATTGCGCGGAAACATGACAGGGCATCGAAGTTTAGAAAGGAATTGTAAACTGTACAGCTGAGCAATTTAGGGGTAGAGAAATAAGAGTGTATAGAGGAAGGTTAAGAATCGCCTAAGGGATATGGATGGGCAGCAGATAATTGCGCAATGCAGAGAGATGCTTTCGCTAGAAGTGCTAAAGTCTGAAAGAGGGCTAGAGCAATATATCACAACAGTGGTCAAACTCAATAGCCAGGAGCTCGCGTGGGTCAGACTAGAAGCATGGCGGATGAATAAGATGGACGAAAATGGACTGAAGATTTGTCACACATATGAGTAAGTGAAATCATGGATAGATATACTGATGAATATAAAGGCACGAAAAAATATCTGTTACTAAATTTATGGAATCAAACAGAGGGAGATTAATACTGAGCTCTGTTGGCAGGAAACTCCGATTTCAAAGGGTGATAACAGAGGAGGGGGGGAAACAAGTTGAGTAAATCCAGTTATGTATGTGTGAAACATTCCTAAAGTCAGTTTTTTTATTTTATTATGAAATATATGTTCGTTTTTTATGTTGTTACGGAATATCTAAACTAACATCTTGTATTAAATCAAACAGATAAAAACATGTACGTCCATTGTCGCCGTAATGCAATTGAGGTATTGTTTTAATGGTGGCAGTAGAATAAATACACCTCCTTCTCCTCCTCCCTTCCTGCTTTTCTTCCTTCTCCTCCTGCTATCACCACAACTACCACTGTATAAACAAGAAGTACAGTGTGGAAGGAAAGTTGCTTCTCCATACCTAGATGAATGATGGAATGTAAGGCCCCGAGCCCAATAACTAACATATCGTTCAATGGGGATTATATAGTTTACTATAAGTTAATTTTCTATAGCTAATACTCCACTGCGGAGGGAATTTCCTCCCACACTGTAGAATAATACTGGAAAAAAAAAAAAAAAACACCGACAATAATATATCCATGTAAGAATGTTTAAAAATTGAAGGCAGTGTCTTTCACGGGTTGCTTTATAAACAAGAGCAAAAAGACCTTGCCTGCAAACGGCTACTTGATCGTGCGTTTAAATTCAATGAATGGTACAAAAATATTTTGATACATTTTTTATTACATTGCTACCATTTACTTTCGATGATGTGTCTGTTAAATCAAATGCATTAGCTATATATATGCATCAGGGATTAAGGGATATTTGATGAATGCAAACACAATTTACAATAAAAAGCAAATACCAGAGGTTAAATGAAATTTATGTGCTCCTATTACCTCTAGGCTAAGGGAAAGCAAATGTGACTATATAAATGCATTTCTCTAGCTAATTAAGCGCTTCGAGTTAAGAGAACCAGAATCTAATTAAACCTCTACTGCCAATTTATTTTAGCCACTGAAAATGTCAAACATTATGAATACCTTAAGGGCATGAAACGATGCAGCAAAACGTGGAAATACAAGTGAAACCAAACGACACAACATGTTTTGCGAGCAATTTGCTCTTCCCTGGCTTTTATTTACCGTTATTTGTTGCTACGAATAGGCACATTTTTCTTTTGGCTCCGTGAACACTGATTCAGTTTGCAAACAGGCCTCAGTCCTGTGTTTTGATATTAAATTCCAGGACATGGGGGAGCGTGTGAAGTGTGGTTAGGTGAGTCCCCTCCTCTAATAATAAAACTTGGGAGGGATGGGGCGCAACAAATGAAACAATGCGGACATTCCTGACTCTGACATCGATGTGACATTCCACAGAGGGAGGGGAGACAAAAGAATCTCTGTGCGGAAGAAGCGTGTGAAATGAGCATGCTTAGAAATAAAGAAAGTTAAGTGTGCAGCACTGAATGAGTTGGAGGAACGGAGGAAGGAGTAGAGTGGAGGAAAATATAAAAAATTAAAAAAAGGGGGAGGAGGATTAAAACGTTCCAGGTTAAAGTAAAAGAAATATTTATTTATATAGGTATACAATGAATTCATGCTAAAATATAGCGAGTGCATTATTATATTAATATTTTGTTTGTATTGGCAGTCCAGTTCGTGAGTAGATCAGGAAGGCGAAAACTCTTCGTGGGGAAGGTAGGGAAGGACACAGAAAAACTTGTATCTCTGCTGTTGTGGTTGCATAAGTTAACATTAAGGGTCAATGTCAAAGAACGTGTTTTTTAGTGCAGCACTATTTCGAGAAAAAGTTTTATGTACAGATTTTCTGCTAAATTCAGAAAGGAAGCTGTGATGAGAAACAGGTAAAGTAGTAGTAGTAGTAGTAGTAGTAGTAGTAGTAGTAGTAGTAGTAGTAGTAGTAGTAGTAGTAATAGTAGTAGTAGTAATAGTAGTAGTAGTAATAGTAGTAGTAGTAGTAATAGTAGTAGTAATAGTAGTAGTAGTAGTAGTAATAGTAGTAGTAGCAGTAGTAGTAGTAGTAATAGTAGTAGTAGTAGTAATAGTAGTAGTAGTAGTAATAGTAGTAGTAGTAGTAGTAGTAATAGTAATAGTAGTAGTAGTAGTAGTAATAGTAGTAGTAGTAGTAGTAATAGTAGTAGTAGTAGTAATAGTAGTAGTAGTAGTAGTAATAGTAATAGTAGTAGTAGTAGTAGTAGTAGTAATAGTAGTAGTAATAGTAATAGTAGTAATAGTAGTAGTAGTAGTAGTAATAGTAGTAGTAGTAGTAGTAGTAGTAGTAGGAAAATGCCAATATTCAGCCGATTAGTGTGGTTCGCAATCATCCTCTCCACAAAATGGGTAGATTTTCTACAAAAATTATCCGTTATTTTTTAGCTCTCCAACTTCCTAGTCTAAGCCTGGAGGTTCCTGATCTGGTCTTTCTCCCTAGAACGAGGATATACACCTCTTATCCCAGGTTAGTTTAATTTCATTCGATATGCTCAAGGAGGCTTTCGTGTTACATTCTGCCTCGATTTCCTGCCTGCTGATAACCTCTAGCTTTGTTCTAACCTTCTTCCATACTTTTTATCATGTTCATTACCACGTTGCCATATTGCACTCAAGCCAATTATCTGAGTCCTCTTTCCATCTCTAGAGCCCAAAACGTTGGAGTTAAATTTTGCATCGGGTGTCTATAGTATTTAGCATTCAGCAGACAGCAGCAACCAGTTGTTCTGAGAATTTTTCGTGCCTGTAACGTCAAGTTAGAAAATTGCGCATTTCGTCAAGAGTTGTGGGAACGGAAGGGTGTTCGTCTTTGCTCTCCAGTTTCATCAGCGTCCTCGGACGTAAACGAGATAATTATCACTAAAAAGCTGCAATAGTAGCGATGAAAGTATATGTTCATTTTATAATTTCTTAGTCCTATATTCCGTTTAGTTAAGAGTCCTTATTGTAAAAGATGCATAGGAATCAGGATTGGAGTATTTCCCTAGTGTCTAGTCCTTCCCTTGGTCTCCTTGCATTAGTCCAAGCTGTTAACCATATCTTCATAGCAACCCACCTTCCTTGTGAGCCGTACAAACTTCTGGAAGTGTATAGACTAAAGTGTACGGATGCCATTTCTAACATATACTGTAGCCAAGCATGTATACATATATATCTATTTGTATGTAAGTTCTATATTGCTTTTATAATGCGTTCTTTTTTAAAATGCAGCAACTTTCGAATTTCATACTTTTTTTAAGTAGTGTTTAATGCCCGTTTTTACTACTGAGGCACCACAGGCGGTGAACACTGATGATACATGAGATGAAATAATAAATTGGGAAAGGATTTTTTTAAGGAAGGAAACGTTCTAGGCCCTAAGTACCTCCCCGGCATTTGTCATTTATGAGGACTGAGGAAAACCTGGAAAAAAAACCCAGTCAGAGAGGACGGTCCTGGTGGGATTCGAACCCCAGACCTCCCGCTCACGAGCCCGCACCTTGACGACCTCGGCCACCCGTGGTTTTTAATTTGGTTGGCATTCTCCTGTTAATGGCATAGTAAGCGCCCTGAAATATAACCACCAGATTTGGCATGGGAAATGTGAGTTGGCTTTTGGCTGGCTTAAAACAAAAGTTTCAACATTCAATTTAAACGATTTAAAATAATAACATGAAAATATTACCGCCGTGAAACACCGTAATTAAAATTTTCCAGTACAATACAATTAAATTACAAACAGTTTAAAAAATTAACAGAGAATATAAATGAAGGTGAAAGTGCCTGGTATCTCATTTCATACTTCGCAAGTATTTAATATCCTTATGATATATATATATATATATATATATATATATATATATATATATATGACCCCAATTTGGAAAATTGGTGAAGCGTGATTATATTACGAGGGTAGTTTATAAAGGCATAATTTCTCACTCTAAAATTTAACTTTAAAATATTTTGTTAGCTTAATTTAACGTGATACTAGTTTCAGTGTTGCCACTTCAGGTTTCCTCCTTGAGAAATATACAAGTTGAGACGTGTTCAGTTACACCTACAGCAAAATGGAGGGGGCACGGAACGAAATTTTGCTTTCCTCTCAACAAATCCTCAGCTGAGGCCTGTGCAGTTACAGGAGGCATATGGAGAATTTGTACTCAAGCGGAAGAAAACATTAACACAGCTTCTGTTATTGTGAGAGAGAATTGTCCAATAATATTAAGAATACTTTCAGAAAGTCTGAAAATTTCACTGAGTGCCACCTATACGTTGATAACTGAAAAGTTGCATATGAGATGTGTTTGTGCACGGTGGGTTCCGAGGCTGCTGTTTCCCGAGCTAAAGGATTTCGCGTGAAGGTTTGCATGCAGTGAAGACGATGTTACAGGAAGATGTAATCACTGCTGATGAAACTTGGTTACATCATTTCGATCCTGAGAAAAACCAGCATAGCTCTGGAATTTCACATCATCACCAGCACTAATGAAGCAAAGGTGTGTTGCATCTGCTGAGAAAGTTATGTCATCTCATTTTTCGATACTCAAGGAATGGTTTATCTACATGTTGTACCTTAAGTGGATAATATTACAGATATGTCTTGCAAACTCTGTAAGACCATTATCACACGCTGGATGCTTCACCAGGGTAATGCATGGCAAATGTTGTTGAATGTCTTACAAAAATCAATGTGAAGTATGTCCCTCAATCTCCTTATAATTCAGATTAGGCCCCTGTGACTTGTGTCTTTTTTTCATATTGAAAAATAACTTCCTTGGGAGGCAATTTCTATTATATAAATAATGGCGAAGGCTGCGGAGATGATTCAAAAGGACCCGCCAAAAATGGTGTCTTTGAAAATTGGCATAAACGCTGGATCAGGTGCATCGCATTTAACGCGGTCTACTTTAAAACATATCATCAAAATTATGAGGGTGAGTAAAGGTTTGCTGTCAAAATAGATATTGTCGTTCTTTACTGAACAGCTCTCGTATTATACAACCCCCGCAATGGCTGCTCCCGTCTGATGAATGCCAAAACGTCAATGCCAAAACGAACCACCTTCCCCGAGATTCCAGAACCAAATAAAGCTAAAAGAGAAGGGCAAGAAGAATTTCGTCACATTGCGGATACTATCGACGCTCGTTATCAGGGTCTATTTTGGGCGAATGGAAAATAGTCTAATATTGAGAAACTGGGAAGAAGGAAGTGGAAATGAAAGGTGAAAATAGGAACACAATGCAAATATGGGCACAAACTGAACGCACTATATAACAAGTAAAAGTGAAAAAATGACACAACTGCGTATCCTTTGAAGGTGGACTGAGTCTCTATATCTACAAGGATAGATCCATAAGTTTCCGGCCTCGCCGATAAGGATTATTGCCTTCACAAAATGCTTATCTGTTAAGTAAATAATTGCAGTTGTAACTGTGTTCAGTTGTTCAGAATAGTTGCATAAAGAAGGCTATGTGTAGAAGATTGTGACATGTTCAAATGGAGTATCGACCTGTTATTAAGTTATTCACAAAGGAAGGACTTACTTCAAATGAAATTAAACAGCGATTGCACGGTGTATATGGGGAAGCCCCTCATATTCTACCGTAAAAGAATGGGCCAACCTTTTTCGCATGAGTCGAGAAAGCATTGAAGACGAAGAGCGTGTAGGTCGGCCTTGGAGGTGCTCACTTCTGAAAACATCGATCTTGTGAAAGGAGAAATTATGGAAGACCGGCGGCTCAAAGTTACACAAATAACAGCAAGGTTGGGCCTTTCTTAAACAACGGTCCTTTGTTCGAATTATTCATGAACATTTAAACATGAATAAGGTTAGTGCCAGATGGGTGCCTGGACTTCTTTCCTCAGTCCAAAAGCAGCAACAAGTCATCTGTTGTCAGGCATTTTTGGAGCTCTGCCGTGGCAACGTGAGAGAAGTTCTGCAAACCATTGCTACAGGAGATGAAACTATGGTCTTCTACTATGATCCCTTGTTCCAAAGAGAATCAATGGAGTGGCGTAAACCTGGCGAAGCACCGCCTCTAAAGGCCAAGGTCACTCAGCCAAACAAGAAGATAAAGACCACAATCTTTTGGGACTGAAGCCGGAAATAAGGCTGCCTTTATTAATTTAATTAAAAGGCTGCAGAGCGATATTTATAAAGGCATTATATTTGATAAGGATAATTGTTATGTATATGTATAAGAAAATCATTTTGAGATAGGTATAACAGGAATCGAAATAATTTGTAACTTGTATGTCATTTAACAGGTAATGGTATTTCACAAAAGGGTTTTGTATACATTTTGTGTAGAACATGTGAGAAAGACGAATATGTATACCTGACTCCACTCACGGACCGCTCCTTAGACAAGGCTGAAGAAAGGGTAAACTATCTTTTGTTAGGTCACGAACCTTCTACCCGGGAAATACTTAGGAGTTGACAATAAGAGAAACATGTGGCCGTAACGGGACAGTATTTAACAAAGTCAGATTTAAAGAGAGAATGAAAATGTCAGAACGGAGACGAAAATGTTTTATTACAGGAAAGCCGAAAACACGTGCGTTATCTCCGGGAACATTTAGGAATCTACAAACTAAGCAAGGCAAAAGATTTTCAATAGAAATCAGAATGTAAGGAAAGGGCCGAAATTTATGACAGGTTGTTCTGGGAAAATTCAAGTTCGTGGGAAGACCTTAGATCAGGGGGGAAAGAATAATTCTAGCCAATGGTCTTCGGATAAAAGTTAACGAATCAGGAGAACTTAGATATAACTAAATAATTTTGGAATAACCAATAATGAAAGTACAACACGAAAATAGATAAAATACGAGGGAATTTAATTTAGCGAAAGGCGTGGCAATGTAGTAAAAGAAGAACTAGAGTACAGAAGTCAGAGAGGCACTCAAGAATTCACGCATTCGGTAGAGACACATTCAGAGGCGCATTTCACACTCGCAGAAGATAGACATTGACAGATTTACACTCACACATTCATAGATTTAGAGGGACATTCAGACATCCACTCAGAAAGCCAGTCTAAGTGAGTAGCGAAGTCAGCGGCGAACGGTCAGGAAGTATTTTAATGTGAATAAAATATTTTAAATAAAGTCAACCTTGTGTATTTTTGGGCAACACATTTCTCGTTCCCGTGGATCTATACTGATCCCGAAACACTCCGGTGGACCCTGAGATAAAATTCAACAAGATTGGAGCAAACGACCATCAGTGAGCAGCCCGGGCAGACATCGAAACCACCATCAACTCAGCGATCAACTACATCCCCCGAGCACCCCCAATAACTGCTCCAGATGGCATCCCAACGTGGAAGCTCGTAGACGGAGACGAGAAGCGGACAACAGCCCAGCAGAAGCGGACGACATCAGCCCAGCAGCCGCAGACGACACCAAGAAGGAACCAGAAAGTTTTGCTTGCTACACAACCGAGCATAGTGGACAACATGGAGAGCTACGTCGAGCAACCCAAGCGGATAACCGGCCGACATCGCAGAGAGACCGACTGTAAACACAAGGTTTACGAGCAGACACGACGGAACTGGTAACTAGACATCATCGCGAGAACTTCGAACGAGAAGCCACTACAAGAACAACATGCCGCCGACTATTGGGAGAGCAGAGAATAAAGGTAGAAATAAAAGACTGAAATAATCATTTAATTTAGTTAGAAAGTTGTATTAGACATTGTGTGATAGATTTTAAGTAGTAAGCAGCAACATGCTGAAAATATTACAGTAGGGAATAAAATGTTAAGTGGAGAGTTTAGTAGTGAAGAGAGGGAACTACAAGAAAAGATGGCAGAACAGAATAGAAAAGAGGAAGAAATAGTTATGGAGGAAAATAGAATAGAATTAGAGAATAGTCAGGATGGGGAAGCAAACCAAGCTACAAAGGCTAGCCAAAAAGGGGCGAATGACGATATTAGCGAGGACAAGTTGGAAATATTAATAAATCAGTTCAAGTTGTTCAGTGCACAACTTAACGATAAGTTAGAGAAACTTAACGATAAGTTTGAGAAAGGCCATGCAGAACTTAACGATAAGTTTGAGAAAGGCCATGCAGTCACTGATAGAATAGAGAAAGCCCAGGTAGAACTTAACAAGGAATTTCAAAACTACCATGCTGGACTTATAAGGGGATTTCAAAACTCCCAGGTACAACTTATTGATAGGTTAAAGAAGGGTCAGGCAACCACAGATAAAATAAAAGAAAATGAAGATAGCGGAATAAAGCAGTCTCAGATAGAAACCAGTGGCGTAGTTAGCAATAGTTTAACTCAAGACATGCAAATTGAGCGCGCTAGTATTCATGAACAGAACCAGGAATTAAACTTAGAGCCTAACACAGATATAGAAAGGAAATTAGAGGAAAATTCGGGGGAACTTAGTAATGATAGGCAGCAAATAGAGAGCGAAAATGACGATAACGAGAAGTTAGGGGAAATAAATAATAGTCAACTAGAACTAGAGGGGAAAACGATAAGTAATGAGGAAACAAGCATAGAAATAGAAGGAGAACAAAATCAAATACTCGAGATAAGCATAAACCGGGAGCAAGTGATGTGTCAAGACAAAGTAGAAGGAAAACAAATTAGTGATCAGGATTCGATCCAAAGACATCACGGGACAGGGGCACAAGTCTCTCTGATTCAGAAAAATTTAGGTGCATATTTTGAGGCAAAAATTGCGAAACCCCAAGCCGAAATAAATTGCATAAATGCAAGTGTTCAGAATCCGTCAGAATTCGCGAAAGAACAAATAGTCGAACTCAGGACCGAACCACGCGAATGGAGACCCCCATGGTGTACGAACGTTCAACTCGGATCCCAAAGAGAAATCGATACAAGAATGTAAAAAGAAAGTAGGATGAATAAGCTAAATTGATATAAGGTTGAGAATGTAAATAAATGTAAACATAAGGTAGATAAGATAGGAAAGCTAATACAATTTTATAGCTAATTAATGTAAAGGTGTTGTAATACGAAAAGTATTAGGGATAGAAACAAGCAAGTACGTTAGTTATAGGACACATGAATTAGTAAAAAAAAAATAAATGATAGAAAACCAATAGTGTCACGACAGAATTAAATAATTACAAAATTCTCAAAGAAAATTCAATAGAAAGGAAAATATGTGACGAAAATAAAATAAGTTAATAACTCCAAGGAACCAGATAGAAAGATAAATCATTATAAATTAAATGAGTAAAGAAATAAAGTAATAGTAATCATGTCAAAAAAAAAAATTAATATTGCAAGGTGCGTAAATTTCAGGAAATAAAATATTAACGTTAAGAAATCATACAGGAAAATGGGTAATTGTGAATTAAAAGGGTAAAGAGATAAGATAATTGCAATCAAGTGAAAAAAAAAAAAATTCAAAATAAGATGAAGGTTTAATAAAACATATTAGTGACCTTACATAGGGAAATAGGTAATAATATTGTAATCATGGCGAATTAAGAGAGTAACGAAATAAGATAAATCAAATCAGGCCAAAGGAAAGTCAATATAAAGTGAAAGCTTAATAAGACATTAATAACATTACAGAGGGAATATTATAGGAAAGTAAATAATTGAAATTATAGGGTTTAAGAAATAATAGAATAAGCAGAAGCATGCTAAAGAAAGATAAACGAATAAGAAACTAAAATTATATATCTTGGTGACGTTCAATAAGGAAGCAGATAGGTGTAATAGAAAGTAAAGTGAATCAAGTGACGAGAAGAAATATATTAATAATGATCCTACGGTTAAAAGTAGAGGGCAAATAATGAATTATGATAAAGTGAATAGAGAAAGAGGATAAATAATAATAAGGAAGAAAATGAATTAATGAATTAAGTAGATAAAGAAAATAATGAAGTCGTCGATGAATAATTCTCGTGCATTGTATTGTGTACCTAAGAGAGCTTATTAAAACAATCCAAGATATCTAATGAATATTAATGTAATTAAACTCTGTTGTGAATTACGCTGTGAAATGGGGTGAAAAATTCTCCCATATAGGTATACGAATAGAATCACATATGTTACCTGTAATGTTATGAAGTGTCTTACAGGTTTATAATGGATGATTGATTAAAAGTGAAGTTAGATAGCAAATGGGAAGTTTATAAAATCTATGACCAATGATTAATAAGTGATGTAGTTAAAAGCCATTAAAAAAAAAAAAATATATGTGCAAGGCTATAGAACGTCAATTAATGTGTATTTTTGGATAGAGGATTAAGTTATTAACGGATTGCAAATATAATTTCTTTACGTACTACAAGTTATCTGGTTGTCAATTAATAAAGTCATGATTCAAAAATAAAATTTAACAATATGATTGTGTTATTGAAATATTTTTTGGTAAAAGTAAAAATCGAAGAACAGACCGTCAAGAATAAGTTCATTAAGTAAGGTATGCTGTAGGCGTAGCTAGTGGATGAGATGCATTTGAATAAACTATAATTGTCACAATTGAATGTAATATATGATATAATGCTATTAAGGATTAAGGTCAAAAGTTCGTTGGATAAATTAGATAGGAAGTAAACCTGTTTATTGAGTAACAGCTAAAATACTAGCATCAGTAATTGAATAAGATAATTGACTAATATAAGAATAGATTATAAGGAAAATTACTTGCAGAAGCATTCAGCGTATATTATAAATAATAAACATTCGCATGTTAGAGTATAATTCATATAAAATATAAATATTAGATGGTATAGTAATGGCGTTGATACGTGAACAAAGGTGCTAAGTGAAAAGCAAGTGAAGTGAAAAAAAAAAAAAAAAAAAAAAAAAATAAACAAAAAAAAATAAATAAAAAGTGCAGTGAATCTTTCTTAGTGCAAACAGTTGTAAATGTAAAAGACAAAATGCAAGGCGTATCAGCTAAATAGATAATACCGTAAACATTTAAAAATATATTTTCAAGTTTGTATGTCAAAGCGTAGACTAAAATTTAAAGGTATAATTCATAAAGGAAAAATAACAATCATATCAGAGCCAAGAACAATAAAGACAATGGACAATAGGCTCAGAGTGAAAAATATATGTGTCACAAATAGAAAATCAATTCAATTCAAGTTGTGTAAATATAGCATTAAGAATAATAAGAATATAACTCTGCATTAATGAGATAGTAATAATCTCACGGGACTATGTAACCATATTTTGTTATGTTACCACAACAAAATCTGATTACAGGGGCATTTGAAGCCGGAAATAAGGCTGCCTTTATTAATTTAATTAAAAGGCTGCAGAGCGATATTTATAAAGGCATTATATTTGATAAGGATAATTGTTATGTATATGTATAAGAAAATCATTTTGAGATAGGTATAACAGGAATCGAAATAATTTGTAACTTGTATGTCATTTAACAGGTAATGGTATTTCACAAAAGGGTTTTGTATACATTTTGTGTAGAACATGTGAGAAAGACGAATATGTATACCTGACTCCACTCACGGACCGCTCCTTAGACAAGGCTGAAGAAAGGGTAAACTATCTTTTGTTAGGTCACGAACCTTCTACCCGGGAAATACTTAGGAGTTGACAATAAGAGAAACATGTGGCCGTAACGGGACAGTATTTAACAAAGTCAGATTTAAAGAGAGAATGAAAATGTCAGAACGGAGACGAAAATGTTTTATTACAGGAAAGCCGAAAACACGTGCGTTATCTCCGGGAACATTTAGGAATCTACAAACTAAGCAAGGCAAAAGATTTTCAATAGAAATCAGAATGTAAGGAAAGGGCCGAAATTTATGACAGGTTGTTCTGGGAAAATTCAAGTTCGTGGGAAGACCTTAGATCAGGGGGGAAAGAATAATTCTAGCCAATGGTCTTCGGATAAAAGTTAACGAATCAGGAGAACTTAGATATAACTAAATAATTTTGGAATAACCAATAATGAAAGTACAACACGAAAATAGATAAAATACGAGGGAATTTAATTTAGCGAAAGGCGTGGCAATGTAGTAAAAGAAGAACTAGAGTACAGAAGTCAGAGAGGCACTCAAGAATTCACGCATTCGGTAGAGACACATTCAGAGGCGCATTTCACACTCGCAGAAGATAGACATTGACAGATTTACACTCACACATTCATAGATTTAGAGGGACATTCAGACATCCACTCAGAAAGCCAGTCTAAGTGAGTAGCGAAGTCAGCGGCGAACGGTCAGGAAGTATTTTAATGTGAATAAAATATTTTAAATAAAGTCAACCTTGTGTATTTTTGGGCAACACATTTCTCGTTCCCGTGGATCTATACTGATCCCGAAACACTCCGGTGGACCCTGAGATAAAATTCAACAGAATTGGAGCAAACGACGTCATCAGTGAGCAGCCCGGGCAGACTTCGAAACCACCCAGCCATCAACTACACGACATCCCCCGAGCACCCATTTACTGCTCCAGGACTGTGAAGGTATTCCTTCATTGTTTTCAAGGACAGGAACACCACAGTAAATGGGGAGTACTACGTGCTTCCATCAAAGAGAAAAGGCGAGGAAAACTGTGTTAAGTGTATTGCAATAAAGGGTAGCGATATTGAAAAGTTAAATACAGTTTTTTTCTTTATCATACCTAGAAAATGATTAGGCCAGAAACGTATGGACCTCCTCTTGTATTACTTTAAAATTATAAAGTTGCTCACAGTAGTCAGAGAACGTTTTAATTTAAAAAAGTAATATCCACCTAAAAGTAGCTTGAGAAACGTTTTTGTACCCTATAACGTCCTTGGAAATAGTAACACAGGCTGAATATTTGCTCATACCTGTTTACATTTCAAGAAAAAGAAGCCATAATCAAAACTCTCCACTTGATGTTATATCTGACGTCCTGTTCCGATGAACAACATATCAAATCCTTATCTTGCACATTCGTTATTGCTATTTTCGATTTTTTACGATAGATTGGAGGAAGTGGATTAGAATAGAAATCCAAACTTTTGTGTGTACGTTGCCAAACTTCTACGAATCGTCATCTAAGGGGGGAAGTATCAAGGCTTGTATTATGTCAATCTCTACATAGCTGCTAGATGGCAGGCTATCTGCAAACATTTATATAATAAACAAACCAACAGTTAGAAGAAAGAAGGTACGGTGAGAGGAAGAGGAAGAGGGAAAGAATATGATGAGGCAGCAGGAGAAACAGGAGCCGAAGGAGTTGTTGGGGACCTTAGTGAAGATGCAGAGGATGGGAGTTAGAGGAGCTTGCTTACGAAGTATAATAAAGATTGAGAGAGGTATAATATATTGAAGTGTAATGGTGTAGTAGATATGGATGAAGTGAAGTTAGTGGTGAATAGTTTTAAACTTGTAATAATGTGAGTATAAAGGATAAATAAACAAATGTAATAATAAATGTAAAGTATAGTGGAGTAGGGAATGGAAATTTTCAATAGGATATAAAACAGTATTGTGTATATAGAATGAGAGGAGGGTAAAGTGATTGTGGAAAAAGGATATAGCGAAAGAGTGGAGAAGAGGAGGATAAAGAAAAAGTAAAGCAAAATATAATAACATTTGTTATAATAACTATTATAATTATAATCAATATTACTAGTTATATTATTACTACTGTTAACGATGTCAAAATAATGAATCAATAGGGTAAATACTGCGTGATAAATTTTAATTAGATTCGCAATCAAAGCATTAGTGTTGAAAAAAAAGGCTGATATAAGATATAAACGTGAAATTTACACGAATATATTTATAAAGATGATATGATATAATATGGAAAATAAAGAAACATATACAAGATCAACAGATATATAATATATACTTTTATACAAATATAGACAGGAATAGATACATATAAGTAGTAAAGTAAAAGCATGTAAGAAATATACTGGTCACCAGTTCAGTTTCTACCGGATACCGATGAATAATAGTTTATTAATTTACAGTTAAATATTAAGTGGAAGTAGTAGCTGGTTTCCAGTTACTGCAATATTGCTGGTTTTCGGCAATTAGGAAAAAGTTTATGGGTTGTTGTTGATTTATTTATTTGCGGACGATCTTTAACATCTCAGGTCATAAGCGTCCCATTCTATTCAGGACGTGAAACGGCCTACAAATTTTGCTCAGGGGCCTCTTCTTTCAGGCTGGAGGTTCTTTATCGAGCCGTAAATGTACGACACGGGACCCGTGCCTTTACTTCCCTTCTGAAGGAAGCCATACTTAGCACTTTTATGCCCGAAAAAATCCATCGATGCTGGCCGAGTTTTGAACCCACGATCTTGGGTTTAGGAGACAAATGTGGTTACCGCTACACATTTATTACTTAATAAATTTGTTGCTTTTATTACTTCAGTAAACTTCTAATTGTAACCTAGTATGAGTATAATCTGGAAAATAGTAATGTAAGAATGCAATTTGGTAATTTAAATAAAGTGTAAGAGTTTGCAACATACGTCCCGGTGTAGGTACCGGGATGGAGTATTTCAGATTTTTATTATTACCTGCAAAACTACTTCGGTAACAGTGGCGGCTGGAGCAAAACTTCCCGGTAATGTTACGAAAGGAAGTAGGTAAGGGAAAGGGGTTATTGTTACATCACGGTATTTGCTGGAATATTTCAGAATGACCTGCAAAACTGCATGCACCTCAAGGATTTAGGAATTAGAAACATTAAGAATGTTCTACCGTTTTCTCATCAACGATACATCGCAAAATGTCTGATTTTTATACTTATAAATTTGTGTTTATTTATTGTCTAACTTTATCATAGTATACTTCGAACATGAATTTTAGCAAGAGAAACATTTTCGGATTAGAGAAAACAAATCAGCTTCAAAATTCAGATATGAGTAATTTATTTACCTCTGAATTCAACGGTGCTATTCTGTAAAATATTGCAGTTGACCAGCAGGGGCCGTTGAAGACAAATGCCATTTTGAAACTTAAAGAGCAATATTTGCTTGCATAGACCTAATGAGTTCAGTCACTTCATAGTGGAACGGTGTTCAAGTGTCTGAAAGTTAATTTATTTCTATTAAATTATCAAAGTTAATCTTAAATACTCGTATCAATATTTTCATGATGCTTTTTATGTCGTCTCGATATACTAATCTAATTGATAAATAATGGAATAACCAAACAAACAAGCTCTTGCGCAGCAGAAGGCGAGCGAAGGGTGCTAAATAGAACACCTGCGGCTATTTACAAAAAGCGAATATAAACATTAATTTCTGAGGTAAGTAAATGATCTAAAATCAATTTGAGTGCAGTTTTATTTAGGTTTGCGTACCCCGCATAAGCCTTTATGGCAACCAGCTTATCATCGTGTACTCAGATGCTGTTTGGTTCTTTTTGTGGTTAAATTATCATATATTTTTTGGCAAAAAAGAGAAACACTAGAGGGCCCCAACATTTGAAAGTTCTTCTATATATATAGTGTTCATCTGTGCAGCTTCACACTAAACAATCCGTTTATGATATTTGATATGGCCTTATGTAAATTTATTAATTTCTTTCTCGCTCCATGGAAACGTCAATTTTTAGCAATTTTTGAAGAGCGCATACGTAAAATAAAATGAATATGGAAGTTATTACTAAGTTTTATTCAGGCAGTGGTAAGGAGGAACAACGCTTTGTACTTCTAAAGCACCCCTGTCGGATACATTCATTTGATATCACATTTTTCGGATTGTATTTCAAAGGTAGAGGCTTATAAAATGGAAGAGTGACCTAAACTTAGAAGTTAGCTCAAATTATAATTTATCATAACATATTAGCTTATACAGCTAAACGGCTCACAAAATTAAATGGAAAAAAAAAATACAATCTTGGTTGTTGGTCTTTGTTCAGGCTTAAAAATTCGCTTTTTTCGTTCAGAAGTAATTTTTTGTAAGTATAATTTAAAATTTATTTTTAATGGCTTATGCCAAAGAATCTTACAAGTTTGCATTTTTTATAAAAATTATAAATAAACAGGGGTAAGAGATATGTGATTACACGATCACCGTTATAATATATTTGTGAAAATCAATAACTTCCAAATACATAAATCCGAAAAGACAAGCGCTATACTTTGCAAAAATATTGATATGGGGAGCAAAAATATTGCCTGTCTTCCTCTCTCTTTGAAAAATATGTCAGCATTATTTTGGTAAATTCCCACAAAAACATGTTTGTAAAATTATATCCGACAAGCCATCTCTACTACTTTGACTTAAAATTAATCTCTATGTGATACCTAGAGCCCTACCTTTCGTCACTTTGGATCTTAAGTGTTCCTCGAAACTTTGCTTTGAACTAAGATCACATTGAATTAAAACAGTTAAGCAACAGTAAAGATATCTCCCCTCTACACCCTGCAACTATATAAGTGAAGTGGGTTGCCGCCGTGCCATACTTCATACACAATTACACTTTTGCGTAGTGCTTGGAATATCTCCATAACAAAACGCAGGGTGCTGGTGATTATCTATCATATTTGCAGGTGTGAAATATTTTTCTATGCTCAATTATCTAGGAGCACAAATTTGAGAACTATATGTTTTTTGTGTTAATAATTTGCAATTTTCACAAATTTTCTTTTCATTACCTTATTGTGAAATCATTCAAAAATGTACAAAGAAACATTTTCTTCAAATTTTGTAAACAATGACCTTGTTTCGCAATTCATAAAGTTTGGAAAATTTAAAATGATCTTTGATTAGATTACAATCTTTTGAGGGGTATAAACTACATTTTGATGAAATACTGTAACTTCTTCGAATTTTTGCATGCATACTATCAGACCTAGAGATTTAATATTTCACAAAAACATTGCAGTAGTAGTATAAAATAGATATTACATTTTTAAAATTTTCCAACGCATTTCACATAAAAGCACTCTTAGAAGTATATTAAAATAATTGCAATTTTCAATAAACAAGAAATAAACGGTTTAATCTGTTTTAAATATTATTATTATTAATTAGTTATTTAATTAATTTTTGAAATTCAACAATCAGGCATGCAAGTCAGGAAATATAGATCTTTTTAAACTACTGTCTATTTTTATAAACTAATCAGGAAAAGAATATCAGACAATACGAAGTTGTTATTAAAATAAAACGCGAGAACTGAGATATAGGATAACAGACATAAAGCATACATAACAGACTGTTACTGTTAAAATATAAATGGTAAAATTTTCGAACCTGCAATTAGATATAAATGTTTTTATTAAGCTTAGAGAAGCAATCTGTTTAAAAGAACGTTTGTTATACTTGTACTTTTATAGAAGCTCATTAAAATAAACTCTTAAATGTCAAATGTTGGAATAAAAATACAATATGTTTTGTTTAGAGGACATAACGCCATAGTTTAATAAATATTTAGTCATGAAAACACTATCAAAATATAAGAACTGACGCATCCGAACATTTACTTCAAAAGCTTATTTGTTAACATTTGTAATTAAAGAATATGAAAAAGCTTCTGCGGTAGCTCATATGCGAAACATGCACAGTCGTGACATTTTTTTTTATTTTGTATTGAGAGACTGTAGGTGCTTTAAAATGCTTTACATTCAGCACCTCTGTAGAAGAGAAGAGCATCGTATTCCTCCCACCCTTTCCGTGGGGCAGGTGATTTACGGCGAGCCCCTCTCTCGCACGGAATAACCAGCTCATGGAAAAGTCATGATCTGGAGGGCTACTCCTTCACGCCCCGTCGCCTCTAATTTCGCCGGCCCAGTGGCCACATCCAGTTCAATTACATTCCACCTCGCTTTCCTTCGCTACTACAGTGGCGGTGCTAGGCAAAAGGGCCACCATCTTCGCTTTGTTTAATTCCTTAAACTCGAATGATTTCAATTCATCATCTACTGTCATCTACCATTAACACATTATGC
Source organism: Metallyticus violacea (assembly GCA_030762175.1). Classification (NCBI taxonomy): domain Eukaryota; kingdom Metazoa; phylum Arthropoda; class Insecta; order Mantodea; family Metallyticidae; genus Metallyticus; species Metallyticus violacea. The sequence continues at coordinate 83,748,516 of CM060844.1, forward strand.
AAGATAATATTTTGATTTCGTACTAAGAACAAGAGATACACTTTTCTTACTTCAAGCAGGTACTCAGGTACATTAAGTTTAAATGCATTGTCCATTATTCCTTGTTAATAATCGCCAGTACATTAGAGCGTCTTGCAAGAATATTTTATACTAGCTGATCACGAAGTCAACCAAAAATCAGCAAAGGAAAGCAGCATAAGCACTAACATTTTAATATAATGATAAGGTTATTGAATTAGATTTCCAAATATTTTATCTAATTTGCCAACGCTTCAGTAGTGATGACACTTTCTCAAAATTACGGAAATTAAGACAAAATAATGTGCCAAAACAATTGTAGAAAACAATTTTATTTGAATGGGTTCTGATTTGGAAAGGAATCTTAGAACGCGTTTATTTTTTTAATTTATTTATTTGGAAATTCATCACATTAAGAACATCAACACTAAGATAAATTAATGAAACCAAGGTTCACAATTTCAAACTACAAGTCACAAAATGTGTATTAAGGTGTCCCTTTATTTCATAAAGAAATGCACCTTTCAGCTTAAAATAAGCAAAAGAAACACTGCACGTAAAAATAAATCCACATTTACCAGTGAGTAGTGTTGAACTTTATATAATGAAGATAATGAATATTGAATATTATTTATTATTATTACAGGATGTTTTTCTTTTGGTTCTATATATAGCGTTAAACTTTTAAATAGATGGTAAATATGTTGTTTGAGAATTGCATTATTGCCTTTTTCTGAAATCTATTATTAAAATTGCTTCATGCCAAAAATATTTTATTTTTTTTTAAATATTTTACATGAATTAATATGCTTTTCGTCTATTTTTGTTCAGTGTACTGAGATCTTTAGTTCTGCAAAAGCATTCCGGTCATTATTTAGTGTTTTGGCAGATTGGTGATATCTACAAAATGTTATTTTACATATTGCTACAATTTCATTCTGTTTCTTATTCGATATAACATAAAAATTTAACATTCGAATAAAAGGTATTTAATTTTATTTTACACGTCTGAAACCCAGGCATAATTGTTTAAAACTACTTTTTGGATCAAGGACATCATTTAGTTTTATTATAATGTATGAGGGTAGGTCCATAATTTTCCGGCCTAAGCATTTCCTAGGTATAATAAAGACAAAAACTATATTTCATTTTTCAATGTAGTTACCCTTTATTGCAATACACCTCCCCCCCAAAAAAATTCAGAAGTCTTGTCTACAAAATGGGCATAAACAGCTCCGTCACTTCTTAGTGACACTTAAATTTCCTTCCTTGAAAGTCCTTCTTGAGGGAGCTAGATCTGGTCTGTAGGTTGATCTCCCTGAAGCTACATTTCTTCACAGTTTCCTTTGCAACAAGAGCTGTGTGCACAGGCGCGTTGTCGTGAAAAAGGCGCACACCACCACTCAGAGGACCATAGTTTCATCTCCTGTAACAATGGTTTGCAGAATCGTTACCACGGCAAAGCTCCAAAAATGCCGGCCAACAACAGATAACTAATTGCTGCTTTTGGACTGAGGAAAGAAGTCTAGGCACCCATCATGCACTAACCTTATTCATGTTTAAATATTCATGAATATTTCGAAGAACTGTTGTTTTAGAAAGACACAAACTTGCTGCTATTTCTGTAACTTTGAGCCGCCGGTTTTCCATAATTTCTCCTTCCACAAGAGCGATGTTTTCAAGAGTGAGTACCTCCAAGGGCCGACCTCCACGCTCTTCGTCTTCAATGCTTTCTCGACAGATTCGAAAAAGTTTGGCCCATTCTTTTACGGCAGAATATGAGGGGGATACTTCCCCATATACACCGTCCAATCGCTGTTTAATTTCATTAGGAGTAAGTCCTGCTTTTGTAAAGAACTCAATAATAGATCAATACTCCATTTTGAACGTGTCACAAACTTCTACGCATAGCCATCTTTATGCAACTATATCTGAACAACTGAATATACTGGAGCGGAAGTTACAGCTGCAATTATTTACTAAACAGATAAGGTTTGGCACCAGATAAGTGTTTTGTGAAGGCGATAATGTTTATCGGCGAGGCCGGAAACTTATGGACCTACCCTTGTATATGAAAAATAATATAGGTATAATAACAATGAAATCCTTGTGCTAAAAATACATAGCAATACTGTGTAAGATACGGAATTTGTATATTAGTAGATTTGTTAAAACGTTGCATATGTCCAGCTTTCGAACACTTATTTACAACTTATATTGATAATGCTTTAGTAAAGGAATACGAAAAATTACGTGAAAAAGCTTTTAAAAAGCAGAGAATATTTAAATATATTAAGCAAAGTATAAGAAAAATACTGGGATTAAATATACATTTAGCAAAAACAATAACGTCAGCAGGTATGCATTAAAAGTTAATATCAAATATTTATGAATGAAAGCAAATAAATTTAAAAGCTGTAGTAGATCATTGTGTAATTGAAAGAATGCTAAATTAAGTCATATGCCACAGAAATTTTTCATAAAACCAAGAAATAATAAGTATAATGACGTTATTTCAGTTACGGCGGCGTATTGCAAGAAGTTAATCTTCAATGTCGTATAATGCATATGCAGATAGCAGCTTGCAGTTAGTTTGAGAGAGGCTTTGTAAATGTGTGATTGTATGTTCATGTGTTACTCCGGTACATTCATTGTGAGTACATTTTGTCACCTGTTCTTCTTAGTTATGCCGCTTGAAGAACGGGTTTTATGTACGGTACATGTGTGAAACAAGATTCTTACACCTGGCGTTCGCGTTCCAGCAGAGAAGCTATTCGCCAACCTGTTAAAATGTTCAGTGAAACGGCTCTAAACCGCCCTGTTCTTACAGAATAAGAGTTTCCTAGAGATACAGGTAATATTATTGCCGCCGAAGAGCACCATTTTCAATATCTAGTGTTATAACACAGATTAGTATTTTTTAAATACAATATCGTGTTGTGCTTTCAGTAAGAGTAATAACTTTACGCGCGGCGACTCTTTCCCCCTTTTCCGGTTGCACTGCCGCACTTAGGCGGCCCACATCCCAAATAATCTCACTGCTTTGGCGATGGGAATTTAGCTTAAGGAAACAAAGACTGGATAGAAAAGAAATGTCCTGTGAGGGATAGAAGTAAAGGTAGAAATAAAGCTTATCTGCTCGGTAATTTTAAGAGTATTTGATCAAAACACAGAAAGCTATAAAATAAAGGATATAAACAATATTATTCTTCCCTTCCCCTTTAATTGTGTATTACTTTAATCGCGAAAGTTGGTTCCTTCACTGTTAATCTATAAACAGCATGTTTACAGTTAAAACAGTAGAAACAAGGGACATGGCACACGTAGGCTATTCGAAGAAACTAGTATTAGTAAAATAACAAAAGGTAGATGGAATCGTTCTGTACATAAGTCCATCTTTCTTGCAATGCATACTACTTTATTTCTGAAATATTAAATAATGATTAAATAAACTAATTTTTCTTTATATACAAAGTCTACTAAATTTTGAGTCACTTTTAAAATACGATAACTAGCTTGATATTTTAATAGTGCCTTTTAAACATTTAAAGTGATTTTTATTTGGTTTATTTACGGACGCTCTTTAACATCTCAGGTCATTCAATTCAGAGGGAAAACGGCCGATAAATTTTGCTCAGAGGTCTCTAATTTCAGGTATGAGGTTCTTTTTCGTGCCGTAAATGTACGACACGGGACTCGCGGCTTTACTTCCGTTCCGAAGGAAGCCATACTTAGGAATTTTACGCCCAGAAAAATCCATCGGTTCTGCGTGGGATCGAATCTGCTATCTTGGGTTTAGGAAGCAAGTGTGGTAACCACTTCACCACCAGGACCGACTAAACATTTAAAGTGAAAATGCAATATATATGTAAGTGTCTATCGTAATAGATCTCCCACTTTAGCTTTGACCGTATCTGCTTTGCATTGTTTCCAATTTAATTGAAACTTTGACTGTTAGGAACCGCCACTGACAGTCGCTAGGGAAACGGGCGGGCGCCAGTTTTCATCCACCCCCAAGCAGAAAGGTAATATACCAATATGTACAAGCTTTCTTTTTTAAAAGCTCTCTAAGGAATCAGGAATAAGGAGGGAGGGACAAAGATGCTGTGTTGCTTGTTTTATTTTTGGTCTCACCTACACTACCTTTCTACTAAAAAGGACGTTTCTTCCCTGAGTCATTTCCTAATATTCTTCTTAGAGATGACATCTCTGCCCTGCATGCAATACAATGTTTTCATAGCGCACCATCCGAAAAAGCTTTCTACATTATAAAATAAAAACATTTTTTTTTTTTTTTGTGGAAAAGTTACTATTAAGGCATAGATTTCTAATTCACTTAGTTTTCTTTTTAAGCAGCAAACAATTAGGAGTTGTTTTCAAAAAAAAAAAAAATATATGGTAGAGACAAAAGAAAGATAGATTGTTACAAAAAAATTACAGTTCGGTGCAACCTATGCTAGAAACAGCTTTTATCTTCCTAAAAATTGCACAAACTGATGTATTCTTGGTCACCATTTGTTCCTATTTGGGTGCCAAAAAATGAATACACATTTTCACAGTAGACATCTATTTAATATGTTTCAAAGTTGGACCGAAAAACAACAGTAATGTGTAGTACGATGTTCTGTAAACAGATGTGACTCACATTACGTTTTGCCTGCGTTGCTACAACAAAATGGAGCCAAGATTATCGTTTGAACAGCGAAAAGCAATTTTGAAGTGGTATTGGAAAACTGAAAATGCTGTTGAAGTTCAAAAGCAATGGAGACGTGTGTACAGAACAGAATCGTCAACGCGAGTAACAATTGCACGCATTCAGACCAATTTGAGACTCGTGGTACCGTATGCGATGTTCACAAGGGCAGATCTGGGAGACCTCGCACAGCAACAAGCCCCGCGCACTGGATCCAAGACACTGGATAGGACGAAGAGGTCCGATTGAGTTTCCACCTCGTTCTCCGGATCTAACTCCGTTGGACTCATACCTATGGGGAACTCTTAAGGACGTTGTATACCGTAGAAAACCAGCTACACTGGCAGCACTTCGGGAAGACATTGAAACGGCATGTGCTGCAATCGCTGAGGACACTTTAGCAAATGTTACTCAATCAGTAGTTCAGCGTACACAGAAGTGTATCGACGCGGATGATGGGCATTTTGAGAAATTGTTGTAACTGTAAAAGTCTAAGATGATTAGTGCTCATCATTTTCTGCTTGTGCGAATTGCGTTTTGTTATGTTAACACTGTTTTTTCTTCGCTTGAAGTGTGTAAACACTTTTTGGCAACCTCTGTATATAAAGCTTTCATCTAACCTAAATGGCAATTGTTAATGGTACTAGTGATCATTAATTCTAGAGGTACTTGGTATTTACTAGAATACAATAGTTCATAAAATATGCTTGTTTGCTTTGTAATTTATTTATTAAAACTTTTTTGCATTGTTTTACTCTTCTAGTCTACTTTGGATTCATGTTCGAAAATCAGCATTGTCATATGTAGCGTTACATGGTTATTTCAGAGTTATTAGGTGTTTGTTCTACATATTCTTATGCAATGTATAATCCATTGCTATTTTTAGGGTGTAAATAACATTATCTACACACAAATAGATTTTTAAAGTGTGTGCAAGCAATTTGTGTCATTCGCTCTCCATGACGTGAGCCACTCCTGCTCAGGCAAGTATCATGCTCTCCCATTGACTGAAACACCAATAAGACCTTAATGATTTTACACTTGTAAAAGTGCGTCACGAAACTAAACGAGTTCCTCAGCAAGTCTGAAGGGTATTGCAGAGCTTTAGAGCAGAGAAATTGTTGTCGCTAGAGCGCTTTATAAATTTCGGTTTTCATGTACTCTCCCACTCTTAATGGTCTGAAATATCTAATTTTCTGAACCTATTTTTATTATTATATTTAAATGTTACATATCGGGTTCTGCTGCGAAAAAAAAATATATTGACGCTCCTTGAACAGTTTTTAAAATATGTAGTTCGGTTTCAGGTAAGCCCCCACTCCAAATAGTCTTCTTTCCCAGATTTTCGGAAACTATTTTTCTTATTTTATATACATATATATATATATATATATATATATATATATAGAGAGAGAGAGAGAGAGAGAGAGAGAGAGAGAGAGAGAGAGAGTGAGTTTCTATTGTGAAAAAACAAATACCTGTGTCCCTATTTTTTTAAATTTTGGGTTTCAATTAACCCCCTACTACTAATAATCTATTTTTGCTAATTTTCAAAAACTATTTTATTATTTTATATACTAAGTTTCGTTGAGGGTCAAATAATAAAAAATGTTGCACTCTTGAGCGTTTCCTTTAGGTCCAATTTTGCTGGTTAACGAAGTGGATGAATCGTTTGTCATTTGATCATTACATGCCAAGTTCCGTTGAGAAAAAACAACAATTGCGACCGCTAGAGCGTGGAGACACACACATGTATAGTTTATTGTCTTTTTTGGTGCCTAGTAAGAAAGATTGAAGGGGAGTTGAAAAACATTTTCAAAAATCATTACACGGATACAACAGCAATAGTTAAATTCCTTCGGAATTCGCTAAAATGTGTAAGAAAATTTAGCGATTTTAATTTTACTAAGACCAGGGCAAGCACATGCGTTTGTATTTGCAACAAAACCACAGGTTAAAAGTAATACACTCGCAACAGGTTCGCTATCTTATTTCTTCCAATTTCGGTCAATTTCTTTGTTCCTCTAGAGCATGGGGATGATAGCTGTAAACCATATTGCTGACATTCAGCAACTCTCAGGAAATAAATTAAAATGCGCTTACAACGAACATATGTGCTAAAATAATTATTGTAGTTTATAATTAGCTTCTGCCTTTGTATTGACTGTCAGTTAAGTTCTAAGTTTCAAAAAATTGTCATATAAAGCATAATATGATTAATACTTTAAATTGTTTCGCATTTAGGACTCTTCCTTGTTCTTGTTAAATCTTTTCGCAGTGTATGTGTAAATTGTACTGTTTAAAATACATGAGTCAATAGCCTTGTTTATAAGATTAATAACAAAAGTAAAATCATTCCCTTAGTAACTGTATAGAAAACAAATGGACAGTTAATTTCAAACGGACCTGAAACCCCAATAAAATATGTTATACAAGCACAAGACAAACTTTTCTATTACAGTTCGTTTCGAGGCACTTTAGTTAAAACACAGTGGTTTAGGCATGCTACCTTTTGGTTATTTATCTACGTCCGGCATCTATTAGAAGTGTTACTCTCAGAGATTATATCCTGTGAGAACGAAAAGATGAAAAGAAACCTGTGTGAACACTATGAAATAGGGAGAAATGAAAAGAAAAAGATTTACTAAGCTGCTTTTAAAGATAAGTATCAAGGGAAGTCTTTGTCAGGCCGCAAGTTGTCAGACACTGCGGGACAGATGGTAAACACTAACACCTATGTCAATGGCGTAGATAAGCCTAAAGATTGACACTCAGTATATGTTCTAGAACAGCGGCGTTCTGGGAATAAAAGCCGCGTGAGAAGAATGAATTATTTCATTTTAAAGTTGGTGGGGTAACGCGACCCCTTAGGAGTTTTGGAAGGACAACTGTTTCTCCATCAAATACCTGCTAGCTCCAAATGGATTATCACTCGATCTGAGAAGTTGAACCTTCCAGGAAAGCTTTCCAAAGTATTTTTCTCAGAAGTAGAGCCATTTGAAGAAAACGGCATTGCTTATTATGATGCAGATATACTTGAATGGTTTTCTACCAAGAATGAACTTTCGATCTGTAGAAGGGAATTTAACTTACTGAAACGAAAGCATTTAAACAAACATTTCAACTGAGTTCAACATGGGGAATGAGATGAGAAATAAATTCAGTTAGAAGAACGGCTAAATTTGCTATATCAACATAGCCAACACAAGTATGGAAGTCATCTATGTATAGAGAGTTGGTTCTGCATATGTCAAGGATACAGAATCGAGCCCTGCCTGAGTCAAAGTGCTTTGAGCTTATTCCTTGATCTGACTTATCATAGTTCACAAGTGCGAGCCCGAGATTTAAATATCTGTGGCCAATAACAGAATATATAAATATATAACTAAAATAATAAGATATACAGGTACAGAAACAAATAAAACAATGGCACGATTACAATAGTGCGATATTTCGTACAGCTTCTGTTCTTCAAAGGCAGTGAACAGCTGTTTATTATTTTTGGAGGAGGGGCGGTTAACAAATGAACGTGATGAAAATAAATACTGAATTTCGAAGGTTACGTTAAGTTTGGAAACAGGAGATGCCAGTCACTTAAAATGTGGGGAGTAATAACTTGAATACTGTATTAACATATGGAGTGGGGGAAAAAAAAGAAAAAGAAAGAAAGAAAGAAAGAAAGAAAGAAAGAAAGAAAAAGATATATTAACGCGTATAACACAGCTATTGGGAATATTCAGCTATTTGTTTTAATGTTTTGTTTTGTATTTATTTACGCATTTCTAATTTATATGTTTGTTTCCTTAAATTGGTAGCATTGGTGAAGGGCGTTTTAAAAATTGGAGATTTAAGATTTTGACTGTTGTAATTACGAAACATAATTAACTTACATTTTTTTCCTCTGCACATTTATATGTCACAAGAACACCAGTTGTATATTATATTATTTTTATTTTCTTTATTTATTGCAACAAGTATTTGATTAAACTTTTTCTTTTATTTATTATATTATTTATATGCTAAAATTACTATTGCGTTTATATTGTCATTTCAAATATTTCATAATATACATATAATACCCCAATTTAATTAAATGTTGTCCGCTAACGCAGTGTCTTACGTGCCGCAGCCAACGACGCATTTCCCGTATGCTGCCAATAGCAGGCATACGTTCTCAACTCAACTTACAGAATTGTTCTCATGAGGAAAACACTTTGATTGACATCAATTAAATTCGGCCACCGTATTGTCACTACTCTCCTTTGTATTGTGCCATTGGAAGTGATTTTGTTGATTTAATTAAACTCGTTTAGTTTTTTATTCGTTTCAACTGTATTTTATGAGTTTTATACTGAACAGCGTCGCAATTTTGGAAGGGGGCAATTGATTATGAAAATTTCAAATAAATTTCACACAAAAATGCGTTGCTCTAGAGCCAACCGTTTAGCAATTTTCGCGAGGATAGGATGCACAGTTCAAGTACGGGCGCCGAGGCCGTGAAACACCACGTAGTGGACAAGATTTATAACTAAAATCCAGTATTTACGTATTTTTAAACATAGAAGTGTCACGTAAAACACAAAGTAACTGCATAAATTCTTCTATCTCAAAACGAAATGAAATGTAAATAAGAATTAGTTGATTAATTCTACCTGCACATAGCTCCTTATAGTGGGTTCTACGAAAACTTCACATTAACCTGAAAGAAAATGATAAAATACTAAACTAGTTGGCATTAAATCATCACAATTATAAATCTGTTGGTGTGTAAATAATTCAACATTCATTTGCTGCTGTAAACACTTTATTTTAATTGTGTTTAACGCCCGTTTTTACTACAGAGGCACCAAAGGCGGTGGGCACTGATGATACACGAGATGAAATTATATATTGGGGAAAGATTCTTTTTAAGGAAGGAAACGTTCCAGGCCTAAGTTTAGGGTACCTCCGCGGCATTTGCCATTTATGAGAGCTGAGGAAAACCTGGAAAAAACCTCAATCAGGAAGGACGGTCCTGGTGGAATTCGAACCCAGGTCTCCCGCTCACGAGTCCGCGCCTTAACGACCTGGGCCGCCCGTGGCGGTACTGTAAACACGAACATAAAAGTATCTATGGTGTACGGAATGTCATGTGTTTTATCAGTGTAACAATATCATCGATAAAGTAGAAATATTTTATATATCACCCATAGTTATCACAGATGCTTGAAGATTTAAGATATACAGATATTTAAGTTCCCTTCTTCTGGTGGAAGGAAAAGTTCGGAGAGTTTGGGTAATCGAACCTGATCTTGAATTACAGAGTCCAATGTCTCAACCGCGCCTGTAGATCTCAATATGTGCACAGAGTTATTCGTGTCCTGCATTTGCAAATAAGCGCAGCACGCAATGTGCCAAAGTTGCGCCAGCTCCTATAATACAAATAGTTAATTTCCTTGTTAATCGTAATTTGCTGTTACGAGAGCAGAGAAAAAGTCTACAGGAATGATTCCCATGCTATAGAGGAACCTAAAGATATTGACAGAAATTGGGACAAGTACGGAAGCAAGCATGTCGCGAGTAAACGGATATTTCATTAAATATGTGTGATTGCATATGGACGCCACTTCAAACAAATCGTACAACACAGGTTAGTACTGTATTAACACTAATAGCAAGGGATTATTGATCAAAGATGTGCGGGTAGAAATGCAAGGGGAACTTGTCTACCGACAGAGCCGGCAAATGCCGCGACCTTGGCCCAGCGCGGCTCGCGTTTAATTGAGGGCGCAGGGCAAAAATAACTCTTTGTTTTTGCATAAAAAAATAAAATAAAATGTTGATTTCTTTGTATAAAGTACAAAACATAACATACTTACTATAAGGGTCTGTTATAACGAGGGAAATAAAAATTATTAGCATTGATTCAGTGGAACAGAAACCTTAAAACTGCTTCTTAATATAGAACATTTATTGCTTTTGTGCTTAGTAATTGGATTTCATTACTTCCATATACATTTATTTTCCATTGAGTTCACTGTAATATATATATATATATATATATATATATATATGTATTAAAAAGTATACAACATTTTCGGTTCCGTTTGAAATTGTTATGTTAACAAAACAGTCCTCTGTAAGCTGGTTACTTGAGCAAAAATTGAGCGTAGAAATACTTGCACACATTTGTTTTTAATTAGGTAGTTCCCTAGTGAGATTTTGCCCATACATGAGATGATCTGTACAACAATGAAATCATTCTCATAAAATTTATAGTTTGTAATCTCTGATGTTAACCTAGATCTCGTAAATACACAGGTCACAAAGCAATAAGCAATTGAAATGCGGTATTTGATGAACAAAACATTATTTTAGCCCACTGTATTCTCTATTTTTCATTCCCTTACTGGATAGATGTTTAGTAAATGTAATATAACGACAATAATTCAAAAAATACATTTTTCGTTATCGTCATGCAATGTAAATCTAGTTTCAAGGTTGGCAATTAAAATTGGAAGCAGAGGTAAATGAACTGAGCTTTTAAACTATAAAATGTAGAGGATATCTGTTATAGATGCTTTACTGTTTAGTATTTATTTTGTTTGGAGCAATTTTAAGAGTGCTTTTGTTTTAATTTGGCGATAGTTATGTAGGTATGTGAGGGTTAAATGAAAACTAATGGCTCTGTTTGCATTACTGCTGACTGAATAAATGTACGTTATATGAAACGCATAAATAACTCTTAACTGAACGCAATTTCAATTCACTATGTCTGTATTATGCAATGAAAACAGATAACCAAAGGCTTCTACGTGCTATTTTTACAGCTATTTTTATGCAATTAGGAGAAAAACTGTTTTCAGAGACTAACACGAAAATGCAGTATTACGTTGCAGTTCTCGCTTGTTTTGTTCCTAAGAAGTCAAGCACTTACAGGAAACTGTCTACAGGAAGTATTAACTCATATTCTAAATTGGATTATATTATAATGCATTAAAAGATAAAGATAAAGATAGTCTATTGTGATCTTTAAGGACAAAGATCTACTAACAAGTAGAGAAAGCTCGCATTTTCCAAACGTGGTGAGCTATTTCACGCTACTTGTTCGTATGCTGTTTAACACACTCTGATTTGTTCTTTGGTTACTCCATTTCTCACTGCACTAATTGCTTCTCGAGAGATTTCTATTTTCCTCTTCCTCTTGCTACTCTTGACCAATCTGGACCTGTGTGTTCCTTGAAGAGGTCCGTCCACTTCTTCTGGTTCTGCCTTGTGTCCTTTTTCCTATCCGGATGTCCCACATGGAGATCTTGTAGGTTCATCTATTGTCCTGCATTCTTGCGATGTGACCGCCCCATTGCCATTTGCTTCTGGTAGCTATTTGTGCGATGTCTGCTGTCTAAGATGACTGATTTATTAATACTATAAATATTTTGTCCCTCACAGTTATTTCCAGGATCTTGCGCTGCATTTTTATTTGCCATATTTGAAATTTAATCTTTTGTTTTTCTGTTACTGACCATGTCTGGCACCCATATAGTAATACAGGGTATACACAGATTTCGAGCGTCTGGAATTTGATTTTCTTAGTCAGTGTTTGGTCTAGCAATACAAACTTAAGGACTCAAAATGCTCTCCAGGTTAATGAGATGCTTTGTACTTCTTTTTCCATCTTATCATGGAAGGAAATCTGTTGTCCTAGGTATGTACATTCGCTCACATGTGTGAGGACTGTTCCATCTATTTTTATAGGGGTTTTAGATTTGTTTGAAATTAACTGTGTCTTCAGTTTGTTTAGTGACAGCTATACTCGCATAGTTATTGCAGCATAGTTTGTAGTGCTTTCGTGTTTTGGCGAATAAGATCACTTCGTAAGGAAATAAAGACATTAACTCATTCATATAATGCATTAACGAATTATAATTATAGACATGCTTAAAATTCTTGATAAATGTAGCGTTAGTACACTTTGGAAATTACATTTAAATAAATAACGAATTAAATCGCTATATATATATATATATATATATATATATATATATATATATATGCATCTTACAGGCATTTTAAGGTTTAGACGCACTATAAATGAAGTATTTAGAAAGTTTTAGTATTGCAAATGGAGTTGCTATAAATTTGCCAGTCAGGAATAAATCATTTGTCTTTCTGCATAATAGAGGTATAAGTGGTATTATGTACGTATGTATGTATGTATGTATGTATGTATGTATGTATGTATGTATGTAGGTATGCATGTATGTGTACGTATGCATGTATGTGTATGTATGTATGCATATGTATGCACTTATTAACTGCGATTGGGCTGAAAGAATAATGAAAATACGATTATTTTTTTCAGAAAAATACGTAAAAGAAACCAGTTAACTTAATTAAATTCCTGCCAACCTATAATTAAATCAATCAATCTAATTGAAATATATGTCCACTTTACACTTTAATGTAATTAAATACATTTCACCTAATTAAAAATAATGTCAATCTTGTTAGAATACCCATTTTCCTAATGAAATATATAAAACTAATTAAATACACATGAACTTAATTTTGCACATATTAACTTAACTAAATACTTTTACCTAGCTTAAAAACATTAATCTAGTTAAATACATAGCAACGGCAAACTAAATACATGCAAACTAAATTCTACACATATTACCTTAATTGAGTAATTTCTAAAAACCTGTCAATGTGGTTAAATACCAAACAAACTAATTAAATACGTTAAACTTATTAAACACATGTCAACTTAATTTTACACATTAAATTAATTAAATACATTTATAAAATTATTAGCTTTATCAAATATATTTCAACATATTTAGGCATAAATAAGTAAAGCGAAGCTTAACACTAATTAGATTCCTGCCTACTTATATCAATTAAATATTTCTACAAGTACCATTTTAAGTTACTTTTAAATCCTGTCAGAGAAGGGCAACCGACCCTCAAAGACAACGGCAAATAACTAATTCCAATTGTTTGTACTTTTATTTTCAAACGAGAAATTACCTAAGCCGTTCTCTGTTAACTACAATTGATTTTAAAACTATGATTGTTCCTACCATATTGTAGGTTTTTCTAATCTAGTTATTATTATTATTATTATTATTATTATTATTACTATTATTATTATTCGTTTATTTACGCACGCTCTTTAACATCTCAGGTCATCAGCGTCCCATTCTATTCAGGGCGTGAAACGGCCGACAAATTTTGCTCAGAGACCTCTTCTTTCAGTCTTGAGGTTCTTTTTCGTGACGTAAATGTACGACACGGGACCCACGGCTTTACTTCCCTTCCGAAGGAAGCCATACTTAAGATTTTTACTCCCGAAAATATCCATCGATTCTGGCCGGATTCGAATCCGCGATCTTGGGTTTAGAAGTCAAGTATGGTTACCACTACACCACCAGGACCGACAATCTAGTAGTGATATCCCTCCATGGATTTTGTTCTGAATGCGCTTTGTATAATTACGTTATCTTTGCCAATGCTAGTAATTCCCAAATATTGATTTAAATTTTTCATTCCGATGTTCTATTTTACATTTAAGGAACTTTCTTGTCCTGATTTATTCTGGGATATTTATTTTATATATCCTGTAACGATCCAACAAACTGTTCCATACTCCCTTAAGGGACGAACTAATGATAAATAAACTATTTCCTTTGCTTTTGGGCTGGAGTATTTTTTGTAGTATTCTCACAACAAAGTGTAATCCCCTCTATGCTTTACTCTAACGCTATCAATTTGCTCCTCCCATGGGAATTTCTACTTCATCGAATTTAAAATTAACTTTTTACAAAATGCTATCGCCCTACTCATAGAACCATTTATTTTCATCCCATGTTTAACCGCTCAATTGGAAACTCTTCATATGGGAATTGTGATTAATTAATTTTATATAAACAATACAATCGTCGGTAAATGATAGTAGTTTAAAGCAAAGATCGTTAATATAAATAATAAACAATAGTGACCCAAGAAGGTATCTTGTGCAACTCCTAATGTCACCTTCCCGACAACTCCGGGTCCGCACTTCTAGATTTTTTAAATCCAAATTACACTTTTTTATATGTTCCTATTCCACTCAATTTATAAAGTAATAGGTAATACGATACTAAATTAAAAACTTTTGAAAAATCAATTACTACTTCTTACATCTCTTCAGGTAGGTCCTGAACTAATGAAATAACCTGGGTATCAAAAGTAAACCCTTCGCTGAAACCGTGTTGGCGATGGCAGACCCAGTCTTTGTAATTAAGGACCCTAGGAATGTATTGACCTATCAAAAGCTCCACAACTTTAACTGCAGATGTCAGGCTTACCGGTGTGTAATTTTTAAAATATTTTAATGCCGCCCATGTGAATACGGACTGTGACAGTGAACTTTCAGTCTTCCAGTAGGATTGTAACAACTGTAACTGAAACAACCTCACTGTCTGAGTTACTTATAATAGGTTTTTCGAAATTGGGCTTACATATTCACTAATTCTCTGGAAAATCAGCCAGCCACTGCGCATGGTGGATTTGAATCTGCCCTTGTGAACATCGCATACGGTACCATGAGTTTCAAATTTGTCTCCAATTTTGTAGTTACTCGCGTTGGCCGCTCTGTTCTGTACATACTTCTCCATTGTCTTTGAACTTCAACAACATTCTCAACATTTTCCAATACCATTTCAAAATTGCTTTCCGCTGTTAAAACAATAATCTTGGCTCCATTTTGTTGTAGCAACGCTAATATAACGTAATGTGAGTCACATCTGTTTACAGAACACCATACTACACATTACTGTTGTTTTTCGGTCCAACTTTGAAATATATTAAATAGATATCTACTGTGTAAGTGTGTATACATTTTTTGGCACCCTGGGTGTAAATAAATTGATTTTGGCAATGAGTATTGGCATGCTTTTCAGTGTCTAAGCTTTCTTTACATGTAGTTAAAGGATGCAACTTGAGCGGACAAAACCGAGTGATTGGCTAATCAATCGTTACTTCAGATACTTCCTGCCTCTGATGGTAACAGATGTTACACTACATCGGGCACTTCAAGCAAGAAATGCAACTAGCAGAGAAGTAACACGTTATCACGGAATGTGGCGTCGCAGTTTTGGGAAATAGTAGGAATGTATTAAGGTGCACTGCACGAGTGCCATACACTTCTAATAACACAGGATTATCTACTATTCGCCTTTTATGAGCCCTTCTGTACGTGCGGAAGCTGTTATTAACGCTCCAAGTTCATTGAACTGAAACATTTTCCGCTTTTATGAGGTCGCGGACTAATGCACATTAACTTTATGTGGTATATTTCCTACTACTCTTTTCCGTATAGGGTTCAAGATTTAAAGGTGCTAACGAGATATCCCCTAAGTCATGTCCGCCTTACACGGTGGAAACAAATCTGTGATGACATAACACGGAATATATTTTAAGGTGTATTTACCGAGCTTCGAAGTATAACCTATAGATAGGAAATTGCATTTTTCGTTTAGTTTTATGATTTGTAAATAAATTAGAATATTTTTATGGTTTTTCATTATTATTATTATTATTATTATTATTATTATTTATTTCAAACAGAAGTCCGTGTTTTTAAAAAGTTTAGTTTAAACGATTTTTGAAAATTTAAAAATATTTTCGACAAACTTTAATATATTTTAATTTTTTTCTAACCTTAAACTACTTATAAAAAATACAGATTATTTAGTAAAGCGAAAACATTTTTTCAGTATTCAAGATAACTTAAACAGCTGACTTTGTCATTAAAGTAAAACTCTTAACTGATTTTCGAAGTACAGAGTGTCATAGGGTTCGGTTTTAATTGGATTGTTAGAGCGGAGTAGGATATTTAGGTACTTCATCCTTGCTCAACGGCTAGTCGTTTGTGCCTTGTGTCGCCAATAAAGAAGATTGGAGATACAGAGCGGCAGGATCTACGGGTGGTTAGCCACACATAGGTGGATTCCTACACATTCTTTCCAGATAGAATACTCCGACGCCACTGCAGACTTACAGCAAGGGCGCTTATCTGGGATAAAGCTTTCCTAGTGCAAGCCACTGTCACACCGCGCCAACCCACCACTCCTGGCATTTTCGATCCTGTAATAGTGTCAGCAGCATTAAATGAAGTGCAATGGGAGAGAGGAAAGGAAAAATTCATCCCCAGATTTCGCCTCAGCAACCAGGGTAAACTACGAACAAATCCAAGATCATTGAAATTTGAACCTGAAACCTCCCGATTGCGAGTCCCAAGCGTTATCACCTGAGCAAACACCCTCGGTTGGCATTATCTTCCGTTTATTTACAACTCAACACACTCAGAATTCCCAAGTAGGAATATCAGAGACGCTTACTAGCAACAATAGCATGTGGATACCTGCTTTGCCACTAAATTTATGAAGATTAGCAAGCAAACTGGTTACAATTTGCACAACATTTGTCTTGCATTTTACACATACTACTGGTTTATTCTTGAGGAGGTTCTCTGCACCGCTTGATAGCCGACTGCTTTGCCAAGGTGGAATCGACTTCGCTTTTCCCATAAGTGCATCGAACACTTCAATGCTAATTGGTTTCATAAGATGTCGTTTGGAATTTAACATTGTGTTTAGCTATTCATCCTAATTCACATTATTATTTTAAAATTTAATTAATTTTGCATGTTGAAAAATGTAATATTTTTGTGTCTTCAACTAATGAATATTTTACCAACTAATTCTCAGGTAGTTTTAAAAAATAGTTTATCGAACATTCTCATATCCTTATTTTGTTCCGCTATTTTTTCCCTCACAAATAATATTATCCACAATACAACGAACTAATTTGTAAAGGCAATATGAATATCTTACATCGTGATAAATGACTCTGCAAAAACAAGAGATATGCTGTTAGATGAGCTATTCTGGCAAAAAAATTAAATAATTCTTTGCTAACTTTGTTAATATCTAAAAGAATGGTTAAATCCTAAAATAATTGATTACAGAATGATACCGGAATCAAAATAATTAAACAGTAATACGAGAGAAGCATTTTAATTGTTTCATAAAGTACCCTTCATTATAGAGCAAAAACGTTTTCATTTTATTTTGCAGTTTACCGAGATTCATATTGAAGTGCCTGTTAAAATATAGAAAATATTATTATTTTGAAAACTGTTTAATTCAATCGTTCTCCTGGTTCAAGAATGTTTAAATTTAGGTGTTAACTGCTGCAACAAAGACAATTTATTTTATTGTGACGGTGATATATAAATAATAATTGTAATGACATATTAATTAAATAGAAGATATAGTGCTGAGCACTAAAAATACGTGGCCTTCTCAATGCCTAGTGATAGCTTCATGCCATTATAAGACACTTCCATATCGAGATAAAGACAAAGAAAGAGAAATAGAGACACCAACATAAAGTTCTATCAAGGAAAAGGATAACACCTGGAACATTCAAAATAAACATATCAAACAAATAGGGATGATAGAAGAATTTTTACCTTATAGTCCTGCTCTAGCTAAGAGATGTGAGGAGTGGATTTCTGAAATGCAAAAATTCTTGCATTATTCTTTAAACCTCACTCTTTTTTCGATAGGAGCCGAATTCATCAACTCACGATTTAGAAAAATCTAATACGTGATATGAAGGTGACATATACAGAGGGTACCAAAAATGTATACACACTTCAAGCAAAGAAAAAACTGTGTTAACATAACAAAACTGAACTCACACACAAACAGAAAATGATAAGCACTAATCATCTTACACTTTTACAGTTACAACAGTTGCTCAAAATGCCTACAATCGACGTCGATACATTCTGAGTACGTTGAACTACTGATTAAGTAACGTTTGCGAAAGTGTCCTCAGCAATTGCAGCACATGTCGTTTCAATTTCTTCCCGAAGTGCTGCCAGTGTAGCGGGTTTTCTGCGGTATACAACATCCTTAATATAGGTAGAAGTCCAACGGAGATAGATCCGGAGAACGCGGTGGAAACTCAATCGGACCTCTTCGTCCTATCCAGATCTGCTCTTGTGAACATCACATACGGTACCACAAGTCTCAAATTTGTCTCGAATGCGTGCAATTGTTACTCGCGTTGGCGATTCTGTTCTGTACACTCGCCTTCATTGACTTTGAACTTCAACAAAATTATCGATTTTTGAATACCACTTCAAAATTTGCTTTCAGCTGTACAAACGATAATCTAACAGCAATAAAACCACAGAGTCTGTAATATTACATAAAAGGTGGCGCAAAATAACTACACCCTTAGTGAATGATTTCATACGGTTAACATATAATTTCACTTCTTTGTATGTTATGTTCAAAACTTGTTCGCTCTTCATTTGTTTTTAACTGTACTGTAGATATATTTCGAGCTTGGTAATCCTGTAGTAGGAAGAACAGGAAACGGGAAATGAGTGGGTAACTTAACAGTTTAAAATGTTAATGAATGAGGAAAGAACTTTTCCTGTAAATGTCGGTTACCAACGAGGTATGGTTAATAACGAAGTGTATAGGAAGAAACCGCAAACTGTTGTTTACATTGAGGACGCCTTCCACATTCAGCTGTTTGCGTGTGTGTAGTGTTACAGGTAGACTCCAACAGAGCAGTAATGCAGAAGGGAAATAGTTTGAACATAAAAAGGAAGTGTAATCCTTTGTTACCTGCAATTGAGTAAGTGGGTAGTTACTTTTGGGTCACCTGTACTTTTATTTCTTTGCTATTTATCGAAATGTTAAGAAAATTATAGCTTGTTCACTCCATCACGATTACAGTAATTTATTATTATCAATTTCTCTACTGTTCATAATTACTTCTTATTCTAATTCTTAGGATAAAAAAAAATATGCCACCTCTACCCTGTTCGGTGTCTCCTTCTGGAATATCCGAGACGCCACTGCAGATTTTTCTGTCATAACACAGAAACGTTCTCTCTTAATATCTTTCTTTATTTTACTTTATTTGCTTATATTTTACTACTTATTTTTTCTGTATTTTTTGCTTAACAACTTGTCATTAATTATGTATATCTGTTACATGCTGTTTCTTTATTAATTTTGTTTTAAAAAACTCAATATGCATAGTTCTGTTATTGTACATTCAAATATTAGAACTTTTACACAGTGTTTTCTTGTCAAAACTTTCATTAGATGACAGTTTAAATTCATTTAAGAAAGCAGACAAAAAAAAAAGTTACAAGATGCCTGTCATGTATCGATACTGAAGCATTCACCTTTTACCACAGGAAAGATGTTCCTTCCATTCTAACGTTTAATTAAAATATCTCATCCAATGCGTGTGAATGAGGGACACATAAGAATACATAATGCGACGAAGAGCCTTCAATACATTTTCAATAGAGAGAGAGAGAGAGAGAGAGAGAGAGAGAGAGAGAGAGAGAGAAGACTGGCGCCGCTCTGATTACTTTCCCGGTCCAAAGCTACTACAAAAGAAATGCGGTGGTGGAGCGGTCAGAAAGGACCATAATGGAAGCCTAGAGAAAAGGCCCAAAAGAATAACAAGATGGAGAGCTCTATATATTTATTGTAATGGTTTAGTTATATGTATGTTGACGTTATCGAACGCTCCATGTATTTCGAGCGCGTCTAATAGCAATGATAATAGCATCTATTTATAGCTACAAATCATACGAAGATTTACTGGTACAGTACAAAAAGACCGGGAAAAGAGATAAAATAACAATGAATTTGGAAGGTACTTATGAAAAATGAGAATGTAAAAGTGAATAACTGAAGTAATGAAAGATATAAAGGGAAGGAATGCTTAAAGCAAAAAAATAAAAGTGCGTAAACTAAACGAATTCGTCACCGAGTTGAATAACTTTTGATAAAAATGAATATAAAATCCAAATTAGGCATTATTAATTAATAAAACAAGTATTGACATTACTGTGTGGTATTAGGGGTACAAATTTAGAATCTTGCAGTCTATAATTATTACAAAAGAGAAACCACATTTTTAGAATCATCATCATTAAGATTAAACCATAAAATTACTGATATAGTATTGATTAACTTAAATGTATGGCCACTGATAGACAAAACTATACTGTGTGAATAATTTTAAACATCGCTTGATATCAACGGTACATTGACTAAAATACAGAGAAATAACAGAAAGTTTCGAGTTACATTCCGTATTTAAGTTGATATATTTCAATAAAACAAAAACATGTTACTATTTAAAAACCATTACAATGTATAAAGCAAACAAAAACAATCGAAAGTTACATCGATTTTCATTGGCTTTGAGATTTAGTTTAAATGTTATTGTAGTAGAAATAGGTAACAAAAACGTTTTCTAAAATTTATATAATTCTCACACACATGTTATATCTTATATGACGATGCTTTTGTTAAATATAAAAAATATGTACTTTTATAATTGCAGTTTATATGCTGAATTAATTTGTCCTTTTATTATAAAAGAGAAAATTAAACCCAAGAGCGCTTTATAAATTTAGGTTTTCGAATGTATCCCTAATCCTAATGGTACAATTTCCCTAATTTTCGGAAATTTTTTTGTTTTTTTTTATAATTTAAATGGTGTATTTAAAATTTTGTTATGAAGAAATAAATATTAGTGCCAGTAGAGAAATATTTTAATTTTGAGTTTCAGGTAAACCCCCACTCCTAATAGCCGAATTTCACTGATTTCAGAAACTATTTTTCTTATTTATTTAAGTTTTATATAAGTAGTTTAGTTCCAAAAAAACAGATAGTAATACCGCTTGAGCGATTTTTAAATTTTGGGGCACAGGCAATTTTTTTTCTTCCACATTTTATTTCAATGGCATACACCCAATTTTCTTTAAAAACATTTAAAATTGAGCCCGCTAGAGTGATTTTAAACTTTCGCTTTAACCCCCACTCGTTTTTCATGTATACTCCCACTCAAGTGGCCTGATTGCCATTATTTTAGAAAACTACTCTCATAAATTTATTTTTAAGAAATCTATCGTGTTTCATTGAGAAAAAGCAGAAATTCCAGCTGCTAGAGCGAAAATGCATTAGATTAATCCCCACCTCCAACGACCTCAATTTTGCTGGTTAACGAACTCGACGAACTGTTCGTTAATTGGTGGTAATATTCCGATTTCGTTGATTAAAAAGAAAAATTGTGACCGCTAGAGCGAGAACGGACACACAACTTTCATAAAACGAAAGTTTCTAGCTCAACAACAAGTCTCTTTAAAAGGTGGAACAATAGCACAGCGTCCTAGCTTCTACAAAGAACAACCTGCTTTCTCCAGCTTGTTATTGTTAGCGGTTTCACTATGGATAAACGGCGTCAGGCACTTCCTAAGTTACAAGAATTTTGTTTACATAACACATTTATGGTAATAAAAATTAGTAAACCAATCATGATTGGTACATGCATTACCAATTTAAACAAGACTGGTGGTAATAATAATAATTAATAATAATACTAATAATAATACTAATTGTCATGAAAATGATGACGTTAATTGCAAGGTTCATCAAAATAACAACAACAACAAGAATAATAATAATAATAATAATAATAATAATAATAATAATAATAATAAGCGAATGAAGCCGTTAATACGCGTGGTGTGTATTTGTTAATGGTATTGTAGGTTTGTTCCACACTGTATTGTCCGGACAGCTCCTCTGCTGCATTGCTTTGTTCAACTTTGACCGCTATAAGATAAAGAGAGACAATTATAATACAAGAGTCATGGAAATACATGCGTTCTGTTACAGCCTGTACCAACTTCGTAACACAAAGAGGGACTATCTTTTCTGAGAATGGAAACTAAAGCTTTTCTGGGTAACGGAACCCACATATTCTGATCGGTAGTCAGGGGCAATCCATCTACATCAGGGGTGTTGTCCCCCGTTGTTAGACAAATGTTAACGTGTATGCATCTGTAGTCTGTGACCGCGTGCTGAGCGGGCAACACACTGCCCCAGGAGAAGGAATACTTTGGACGTCACTGCCCATTCCTCACTGTCATGGACCTACCCTCATGTCGTGACATGACTGCAACAAATATCCTGCTCCACCACAAAACAAAGCTTTCGAGCAGACTGAACACAGTGTGCATTTGCTAACTGGATAAACCTGTGGAAGATCAGGTAACTTTTAGTTTTAACTCGTTGACACACGGGCCTAGACGTTGCAACGGTTTTCATAGCAGGGGGTGTTAGTTAAATATGTAAAATATGTGGAGGGAAATACTTTTGGAAGGATTAGATTGGATTGGATTAATGAATGAGATCTCAGGGGTAAACATTTTCTTCTTCCTCTCTGATGATAGTTTCCGCTGACTTATATTTTTGCCACGGCTGTTGAGACTCTGCTGCTGGATACTTTTATGGTCCTGTGGCTATGGGGGAAGGAGTCTTGGAGATTAATAAGATTTCTCATTATTGGAGATGAAACACAATTTATTGTCCATAGTCTGTTGCATCTAAAAATGTGCCGCCGTTATTTCCTGGAGAATATGTGCCACTTTCGCACTAACTATGATGATCAATCTGACGTTAATAACTCTAATACTCTGATCCTGAACTCTACTAAATTCAACTAATTCTCAGACACAACTACCTACTCTTCATTGATAGTTTTCCACTAACGATACTCTTCTACTGAACTGAACTGAGAATGCCTTTCCACTACTAATGTCCCATTGACTCGAACTGAACGGAGAATGAATGTGAACTTACTGCCCCTGGGCCACAAAATTGCAAGACTAAATTAAAATGGCAGTCTGCCGGTCCCTGAAGCTATATTTATTATTTCAAATATGTTTTTAGATAAATCTAGAATGTTTTCTCCCACCCTCACGTCTCTATTGGGTAATGTGTTTCCTCCGTTTTTTTTTTCTCTGCTACGTCATTGGTCTGATGGCTTATGTGACTTCTTACGTGTAACCCACATAAAACAAATAAATTAAACTGTTAACAAGAGAAAAACTTCGGTAAAGTATAAGTGGCAAGAGTGTTTTTTAGGATTTCGGTGTAATTAGGATAAACGTATTATGTCAATGGTCGCATTTTAATGACTTACTTATGTTTATTCTATAAAACGACTTTGTTAAAATATTAATGATGTGTAATATATATGCATGCTTAATTAAAAGTCTACCTGAGTCATTGATCTAATGCAAGTGTGTCAATTGAAGCTTATCTAGGATTTCGTTATATTTTTATGTGTAGTGTCCTAATTTACAAAACTTCTAAAATTCTCAAGACTAGTACTCGAAACTTTGCATAGAGATTCTTCATATCGACGTCAACAATCTTAGCTTGAGTATTTACTTCATATTAATAAACTTTTTAAAAACTGTTATACTGAGGAACATTTATATTTAAAATTTAAATTTCAGAAAAAAATTTCTTCATATTTGTATTGCACATATATTAGCTATTGAAGTTTAGTTTGAAGATTTGCTATACTACCTGTAAATAAAGGTGAGCTTATTGAAAACATTTTCAAACTTCTGGGAATAATTGTGCAAATGCTTTTTTGATGCAAGTCTAGCGATGGAGATTTTAAGCAATAAGCAGAGATAATTTAATTTCAACAGTTCTTTTAGAAAGGAGAACAAAAATTAGAAAAAGATATTATTTTAGGCATTAAAGGTATATACGAGTTAAACTATAAAGGGATATATATATATATATATTCCCTAGTTTCACCAATCCACCATTATAGCTTGCAGCGGAAATTATTGATGGGGAATGATACATAATTAGTTATTATTTTAATTAATTATTGATTGGAAAAGGAGAAGATTTTGAATAATTAGATATTTATGACTGATTGCTTGATTGGTGGTTCTTATCTCAGGGATGATGTCTTCTTCTTCCTCGGCGATAGTTACCCGCTGTGTTGCACTTGCTGGATTTTTTGTTATCCATAGATAAAAAGGAAAGGGATATTATTACGATGTAGAAAATGGAATGATTCATGATGAACCATACTTTATTGTTTATTGCCTATTGTGTTGATGATAGGATTCAGTTACCGCCTGGAGAATTCGAAACGCTGTATATGTCACTTTAGCATAACCATTACAGTTCCATTATGACGTCACCAGCGATGTTTCGGCCGCGGCATTTTTTCTGGGGCACAGTTCGTTTCCCGTCTACACAAACATTCACAGTTCAAAAGTTTTAAACTTCATAAACTTATGCATTTATTTAACTCGCTGATACTAAAAATTGATACTTAGGTAAAAAAACTCTCGCGCGGGAAACTTAGCGGAGTTGGACAGTGTATACTCTCCCTGCGAACTGATGAAATGAAAAGCTGATACTTGGGTCGCAAAGTCAATCAGCTTAAATAAACTATGCCTTCCTTCGGTCTGCCCACACTTGCTTTATTCTTTTAAACTTAAGCATCTCATAAACACGGGTTTCTTTCTATTGATGGATATACTTTTTTAAGATATTTCTAGATTCCTTATTGGATCAAGGGTATATGTGATTTCCTGAACCTCTTCAAACAACTTCTGCCATAGTATTATCTTTGAAAGGTTATCTCTTTACACCTGTATAGGCTTAATGTGTTTATTACATCAAGCAACTTAAAAAAAGGAACCCTTCTCCCTCTAGGAAGTAACCGAGGGTGTATTTGTTTACAAAACACAAAACAGTTGTATGTCCTTAGTGTTCTGGTCTCTGGCTGCAGACTTTCAAGGGGACAAATGTGTGCTACATAATATTCGGACACCTTTTCTTAGAATCAATATTAATCGTATTATAGAGAACACATATAAACTGGCAATTATAATATTTGGAATAACAATAACCCTAAAATTATGGTACATGAGATAATCTTAACCTTATAGCTAGGATGGGTATATACATATTAATTTATTCCTTATCATTTATTGTGGGAGTGCCTAAAATTGTTTCAGTTTCAAGCTGCCCGTTTGCATTCTACATATAAAACATACAGGCTTTGTTTATTACTCTATGAATAAAGAATGAAAGTGCTATTATTTACATTTTTGTTAACACTATAGTTTATCAGAGCAGTCTCTTGTCACGGTCGATTTGAATAGGGAAATAAAAGTTCGATAAATGCTCCCTGAAGAAATTTCCTTTTTGGAATATTTCTGGAGCTATAGTAAAGTGGGGAGGTCTTTCAGGACATCTAAAGATTATGGGTGATGAAGATAGGAAGGTCACGATCAGTGTTGAATACAGTGATTACAGTAAGACGCTTTCACTGAAGTGACCGGTTAGGATTCTGGTTTTGGCTTCAGATGAAATGCCTGGCAGCTTCACGCTCAATAGCACAGGAGTTTGGCATTGTCATTATGCTATTAGTTGACGTTCTCATTGCCCTAAGGCTCCGGAAACACAAAGTTATTATAGCACTAGGCGAGTGAGTAACCGACAAAGGAAAGTAATTGAAGGAATCCCCTGCCAAGGAAGCAGAAAGCATAGCAGAAATCTTCTGATCTGCATGAGGAAACGCATCAAGCCTCAGGACAGAAGGGTCCGAGTTGTTTATGTTCTGGACCACTGCCCACACATCTCAAAATGGAATCTCCTTCCTGGTCATCCTTCACAGAAGTAAATGTAAACATATGGGTGGACTATCAGGAAAAAAATAAATAAACACACGTCTCGGAAAACAAATGTAGCCGTTTCAGAGGATGCAGCCAAATCGTGTGTGAAGTTTAGAATACATTGTAACTACATGTTTCCTACAGACAAAATGCCATAGTAAAGAAAGATACAGACAGTGCTGAAGTTTAGAGGTTTCCACAGAACAAGGGAAGCTACAAAACACGTCCTTCATATTTTATGCTGAAGTAGAAATAGGGCGAAAACTGCTGTACGCTCCAAAATGTTAGCAGTGCCTCAAACTGGCACTATACCGGGTGTTAATTAATTTCAGAGATTGTAAAGGAGTCGTAGACAAGCAATTTGAGATAGTAGAGTGCAGTTTAAGGAAAATAAAAACTGAAATTTGATGGCCATAAGCCAGCGTTAAAGCAAAAGGTGGCAAAAGTTTGTCTTAATAGAGTCCATTGAAACCTTTTTCATGAATGAGGAAATCTCGATTTTCAATTGCTCAAGTATTTAAGATTTTTGCTATAAAATCTTTAAACTGGACTAATATGACGGTACGACAAGGAACAACGGGTCGATCCTGGTGGTGTAGTGGTTCCAAATCCCAAGATCGCGGGTTCAAACCCGGCCAGGCTCGGTGAATTTTTTCGGGCGTAAAAATCCTAATCCTTCGGAAGGGAAGTAAAGCCGTGGGTCCCGTGTCGTACATTTCAAGCACGAAAAAGAACCTCAGGCCTGAAAAAGAGGCTTCTGAGCAAAATTTGTCGATTTGAATGAAACGCTGATGATCTGAGATGTTAAAGAGCGTTCGTAAATAAACCAAATCAACAAAAAGGAACATCGGTTAATTGATTTATCATATGTAGCTTAGTGCAGAGGGAGTTCAAAACTGCGTAGCCTAATAGACGAGGCGATAGACTGTGGTGTCCTAGATCGTGGATTCGTGTTTTATATTCCTTTATAATATGACGAAGCATGCCTATGCATAACCTGCAAAAGTGATAGATTTTTTTTTTTTGATTCGGGTTTAACGCCCGCTTTTACTACTGAGGCACCACAGGCGGTGGATAGTGGTGATAAATGAGATGAAATGATATATTGGGAAAGGATATTTTAAGGAAGGAAACGTTTCAGGCCTAAGTTTAGGGTACCTCCCCGGCATTTGCCATTTATAAGGACTAAGGAAAGCCTGGAAAAATCTCAGTCAGGGAGGACGGTCCTGGCGGGGTTCGAACACCACATCTCCCACTCACGAGTCCGCGCCTTAACCCGTGTCGGTGTGATAGAAATAACTAACAAGTTTAGGTCTCAACAAGAGTGCCCAATTGGTTGTGTAAGAACACTACATTTTCTCAAATTATTGCGGTGTAATTCATAAATATCTTATTTATTTATATGCACTGGTCTCCAGAAAGGGACATTTTTCAATTTGGCCTTCGTGTGCTCCACTTTCACTAATTTGTCTCACCGCCCTCTCGAACTGTACCACGAACTATCTGGCACGTATAAAGCCAGTTCTTATCACCGCAGCACTCTTAGAAGTTAAATTTAACTGCTCTTCTGCACATGTCTACAATATGCCAGAACTGGTACGTCACGAAAAGCAATGTATTCGATATTTCTGACCAGCGCAACACAGTCATGTATTTCCCCTTGACTCACTCCATTAAAAATATTTTCAGCAGTTTTTAAGGGGTAGTTTTTTTTTTTTGATTGATTTATTTAAGGACGCTCTTTAACAGCTCAGGTCATCAGCGTCCCATTCAACTCAGGGCGTGAAACGGCCGACAAATTTTGCTCAGAGGCCTCTCTTTCAGGCTTGTGGTTCTTTTTCGTGCCGTAAATGTACGACACGGGACCCACGGCTTTACTTCCCTTCCGAAGGAAGCCATACTTAGGATTTTTACGCCCGAAAAAATCCATCGGTCCTGGCCGGGTTCGAACTCGCGTTTTTAAGGGGTAGTGCGTAGAATTTGATGCTTATGGAATTATTTAAATAGCGTCATAGCACAAGGGAAGGTCGTCACTCACATGGGGTGAAACATGCGTAAACTCTTGACTGGCGTGCCTTGTGGTTGAATTGAAATTAACTTTTTCCCGCTATATTTATTTTTTAATCCTGAAACAATCTTTTTGCCTCTAATAATACTACAAATTCTTTGTTTGGGTTAGTTCTTTAATATCTCCTGCTCGATATTGGGTGCTGATTTTTTTTTTTTTTTAAATCTTGTCCGCGTACGCTCTGCTTTACATATCAACTAATAAGCATACCGCAACTGACTACATCCGTATCTCAGCTCGCTTCCTTAAACGTATATGTGATCTTACCTGAGAGAACATGGTGGAATTTCGTTTTCGTTCTTTCTTTCACCACAATGGTTCTAATTTCATTGCGAATGGTTTCCTTTGAGTTCTGCAATCCTGTTTGCTGTGCCAATTTCAGCAAGCATTCAATTTTGCGTACTTTTTTTCTTAATTAATGCTATTCGCTGGTATTTTTTTGTTTTGCACTGAACTAGTTATTTCAAGCATGTTCATAATATTGTGAATTGCAGTTCTGGAAAGAGGCTGCTGATAGGTAAAGTAAATTCCACACGTAACCACGAGCTGTTTCATATTTAAAGTATGCACACAAAACCTATTGTTCCAGAGCGAACTTTTTTTTTAATGGTGTTTAACGCCCGTTTTTACTACTGAGGCACCACAGGCGGTGGACACTGATGATACATGAGATGAAATGATATATTGGGAAAGGATTTTTTTAAGGAAGGAAACGTTCCAGGCATAAGTTTAGGGTACCTCGCCGGTATTTGCTATTTATGAGGATTGAGGAAAACCTGGAAAAAAAAAAAAAAAAAAAACTCAGTCAGGATGGACGGTCTTGGAGGGATTAAAAGCCTAAACCTTACGAGTCCGCGTCTTAACGACCTCGGCCACCCGTGGCGGTTTAGAGTCAACTGTTTAACCATCTTCACTAATCAATGTATACTGACGTGAGACCGGGAGAAATTAAGTTCGACGTTCAAATACGTGATAAGGGGAGGGAACGTGGAGTTGAAATGTGGACGCCGCCGGCTCTGTATGCCCAAAAGCAGGGACGTCAGGAATTTAATAAAGTTGGGAAGGTTTTACTTATATATTTTATTAAGTTGATTATTATCTCTGTTTTAGTTGTTGTGCATTTAAAATTATTGATTAAAATGTTCACCTTTGGTCACAAATTGTCATATATTTCAAATACGGCATTTGAAATCGCGTTATGTTGTTGAAGTAATGTGTATTTAGACACGGTAAGAGTAAATAAAGTGGCAAAATGCATTAACTGACACATTACAAAATAAATTAATTACATCTATATAACTGCGCTCTCATAAAAGTTTAATTAACTTAACTTTAAAGGTTAAATTGTCAATATTTTAAACATACTCCGGCTTTTTATTTGCAATTAAGCTAATGAAATACATTAATGATTTATTATAAAACGTTTCTAAAGAACGGCAGAGCTGAAATAATTAAACTTACACACTTAAAATTAGGGGAGTTTTAAAATAATTTATAACACATGCTGTATATTTGAGCCTAAAACACTCATAATATATACCTTTGTATCTATACATTTTTCCTAGTTCAAATTATAATGTTACTAAAATAACAGTTTGTAACATGCACAACAAACATTAAGTAGATATTTGGTATTAGCAGTAAGTAAAGTGCACTATGTCAAACAGGCCTCTCATTATTATCAATTGATATCGTAGTTTGGAATATATCCCCTAAGAATTTAATGCTTTTATTAAATAATAAATATTCATTTTATCAGCATTAACTATTAGGTTATTTAAGGCACACTATGTTTTGTTTTGTTTGTCCTTGCAGAAGATAACAACGAAAACACCTTTTCCATACATTCTTATACGCTCAGTTTTCATGTAATGTTAAATATCATCAGCCAGTATAATAAATGTTAATGTCCCTGAATCAAGCTTTCAAAAACCTAAATCCAAAATAAAATATTTTTGGAAATCAAGTTACCAATGGTACTCTAGATGAGATATATAAATAAACTGGATCATTTTAATATCTCCGTTTCCTATAAAAACTATGGCAGATGCATTCAAAGACACGTCTTAACATTAGACAGAAAATATTCAACAGTATTTTTTTATTTCCTTCTTTTAGAATTGAACAAAACGTCAAATGTTTTAAATTTCAGAACATTCATATCAAAATACAAACTGCTAACGTAATTTACGTAGTTTATTTCTTAAAACACAAATAGCTGAAATGCAAAATAACTCTTTTAAGGTTCAAAAGGCCTTTAAGTCCCATGAAACGCCACGGGTGACCGAGGTCGTTAAGGCGCGGACTCGTGAGCGGGAGGTCTGGGGTTCGAATCCCGCCAGGACCGTCCTCTCTGACTGAGGTTTTTTCCAGGTTATATCATTTCATCTCATGTATCATCAGTGTTCACCGCCTGTGGTGCCTCAGTAGTAAAAACGGGCGTTAAACACCATTAAAAAAAAAGTCCCTCGAAAATTTTGATGCAATCAGTTAATATTCATCAATATGGAGGTATGTATACTTGATGGTACACTCCAGCCTTGCAGGAGATGAAATTTTACTGTGGCCCTCATTTGCAATATGAAAACAATTGCAAATAATCAAGACATTCCAGCCTATGCTAAAAAGATTTTAGTCACCGAGAAATACTTAAATCTGCTAAAGAGAGAATTTTATTACACTTGGTATTTAAAAGCCACGCATTAGAGTATAAAAAGAACGTTTTTGAGCAAGATACATCCATGTAATTAAATACAGTACAGTCTTGTGCAAATTAATGTAAATAAGCAGGTAAATTTAACTTTATAAATTATTCAGTGCTAATAATTGTTTCCCTCCAATTCTACACCCTATTATTGATATCCATTGTTGAAATAGGTAATTTTAGTTTTTGCTATTATTGGTTGTACTAGAATTTAAACAATTTGCATGTGTTTCTAATTGTTGTAACATTTTATTTAGCAAGCATATTTGTATTTATAATGGAAATCATATCTAAGAAGAGGTAGGAGGTCACAATCCTTCGTAAATTTGGTAATATGACTCAGAGACAAATAAGAGCTGAATGTAATGTAAGTTTGACTGCTGTTAATGATATAATTA
This sequence comes from Metallyticus violacea, assembly GCA_030762175.1. Taxonomy (NCBI): domain Eukaryota; kingdom Metazoa; phylum Arthropoda; class Insecta; order Mantodea; family Metallyticidae; genus Metallyticus; species Metallyticus violacea. Next base: position 83,779,980 of record CM060844.1, read on the forward strand.
GAAGGAAAAATGAGATTGGGTCAATCCCATCTAAAAGGAAAGGGGCTATGTGGCCGAAAACGAAAAACATCCAGGAAAGATGATATCTATCTAATAAGAGCCAGCAAAATTAATCCTAAAAGAACAATTTTGATTTACAAAATATGTGCAGGCTGCAGGGTGAAAATCAATGCTTCAACAGTGCGCAGGCTGGAAGGAAAGCTCGAAGACTGGTCAGAAAACAGCGTTTGACGTGTCCTATAAGAAGAGGAGATTGGCCTGGGCTAGAAGATATCAGAACTGGACACAAAAGTGAGGAAAGGTTCTATTTTCTTATGAAAGTCATTTTGAAATCCAGACGTGTCGCATGTAAAGGGAAGCTGTGGAGAAGTAATATCGCCAAAGTACATCAAATATACGATAAAGTTTCCACATAAGAAGATCTTTTGGGGCTGATTTGCATTCACAGGCACTAAATGATAGTATTAAAGGAATGGTGAAATTCGACAAGTACATAACAATTTTAGAGAAAAGAGCTGCTCCAGAACGGAAAAGATTGGCAGAGAAACTGGACGTTGAAAAGATGATTTTCCAACAAGACCATGCCCCATATCATTCTGAAGAATGCTAAAAAATTTCAAGAGGAAAAATGATTTTAAGTTTTTGGACTGGCTAGAAATTCACCTGATCTGAAACTAACAGAGAATCTGGTCAAGAAACGGATGAGGAAAATGGACGTACCACCAAAGAAAAGGTAAAAGCGTGGTTTCATGACCAAGAAATAATGAAATATGACTCCATGAGTGAAAAATGCTAACTAAGGCCGAGAGTGGTCACATTAAACACTAAAATACTGTTTAGTAAATAGAAATGTTGCAATTTTATGAAATTGTTAAAAAAAATGGGAACATATCTTTGTTCACATTAATTTGCACAAGGGTGTACAGTGAAGATTAAACAACATATGCTCTACTTTACAATACTTTACATCAATCTCAGATTTCGTCATGTCTTCTTAACGAGTTACAAGTAAAATACAAAATTGAAAAGTCCCTGAACATATATCTCTGTAATACATTTAAATGATGGTTCCGAAATGAGCTACATATATTGACACAATTCATTCTAGTCAAATTCTGATTAATATCATTTGTAACATTATCTATAATACTACAACTACTATTTCCATATACTAATAAATATTACAATTGATTATTGAGCACAAGTAAAGTTTCTCAGAAGTGATTTTCGCTACACGCCGCAAAGTATTGTCTATATTTGTGTTATTTACGAGTAAATAACTATAACTAACTGCTATTGCCGAGATGCGGTGACGAGAAACATAGACGCACTAAGGTCATGCATGAATGTGTCCATTATAGCGCGGCTGCCAAAAATTGTATACACACTTTCACAGTAGATATATATTTAATATATTTCAAAGTTGGACCGAAAAAAACAGTAATGTGTAGTATGATGTTCTGTAAACAGATTTGACCCACATACATTATGATAGCGTTGCTACGTGACAGGTAAATCAACAATGAACAAATGAAACCAAGATTAACGTATGACGTTATGTAAACAGATGTGACTCACATTACGTTATGCCAGCATTGCTACAACAAAATGGAGCCAAGATTATCTTTGAACGGCGGAAAGCAATTTTGAAGTGGTATTGGAAAACCGAGAATGTTGTTGAAGTTCAAAGGCAATGGAGACGTGTGTACAGATCAGAACCGCCAACGCGAGTAACAATTGCACGCATTCGACACAAATTTGAGACTCGTGGTACCGTATGCGATGTTCACAAGGGCAGATCTGGGAGACCTCGCACAGCAACAAGCCCCGCGTCCTCGGCTATGGTTTTGGAAAGTTTTGAGCTCTCAATCTACAAAGCAATGTGCACTTGTGTTTCCACCGCGTTCTCCGGAAGCAACTCCGTTGGATTTCTATCTATGGGGATCTCTTAAGCATGGTAGAAAACAGCTACACTGGCAGCACTTCCGGAAGAAGTTATAACGGCATGTGCTGAAATCGCTGAGAACACTTTCGCAAACGTTGCGCAATCAGTAATTCAACGTACTCAGAAGTGTATCGACGCCGATAGTGGTCACTTTGAGTAACTGTTGTAACTGTAAAAGTCTAAGATGATTAGTGCTCATCATTTTCTGTTTGTGTGAATTCAGTTTTGTTATGTTAACACTGTTTTTTCTTTGCTTGAAGTGTGTATACATTTTTTGGCACGAGGTTTTTCATACTTTTTACATCGTTGAAGATGTGTGTATAGATATATGTCTGTGTATCTTTACTAGCCATTATCTTCATAATAACATTAGTTTTATAGATAATAATTTGGGGTCCCTAAGCAGATAATCGCCCTATAATATGTTATTATCCATCTATCTAGCCTCTTTATTAAATATGTTAAAAGAGTTTTACTATGCTCCGGTAGAGTAATATATTTTGATTTTTAACGGACTTTATTTGGTTTAGTTCACATTTTCTTTCGCTGGATAAAGTATAGTGTGTAGAGGCTTTTTGTTGTACCGGTATTTGAGGGTCTTTTTGGCAAAGCACTACAGGTATGCGACATTTTGAGTGGGGTTTTCCGTACTTGTTAAACTTCATTCCAAACCCACCCTGAGGTGTAGCCTTGTTGCCGAGTGCCATGCATGAAAAATGACGGAAAAGCTGTTCGAGACGAGAGACAGACATGATTTATGTGCTGAAGCTTACCAGACTGTATCATCTCCCTTAGCAACACAGGTCATGTCTTCCGCTATAGCTATAATGCTTTCGGACCATGACTTGCTTTTGTTTCATGTAGTTTGGAGCGTTGCCGGTAGAGAATCTGCAACACCGCACCTGCATTCAAATTTTATTTTTGCATCCTTATTTTATTTATTTATTTATTCTCGCTCAGAACTTTGGGACTTAACATTCGCAGTAGCATTTCAAATTATGTCCGAGAGCTTTTGGTGTACTTTGTAAAACCCCATTTCAATATAACAGGGTTAATAGCTTCTCGACTTTATATTGTTACTACATTTAAAACAGAAAAAATTAAATTAATGTCATTTGGAGCAAAACTTTCGAAATATATATTATAAATGAAAATTTAAGAGTTTCATAAATAGTTTTGGCCAGTGTACTTAAATGCTGGAATGATCGGAGCAGACACAGAGCAAGCATATGGCCGAACTAGCTGCTCTTAGCTAGGTTATGTATTGTTTTCTGATTAAGGAAAACCTCATAGTGGAAAAGCATGCACAAACAAATAATTCTATGCTGAAACGATTATATTACAACGGCTCTATAGAGTCAAGAATACTCACAATACACTATAATGCAAACTACTCCTGTTCCTACATTAAAATAAATGTAAAATTACATTAGGTTTGCGCTCGCCTGGGGATAAGCGTTCCGGATCTCACGTCATGAATTTTTCAAAACGTAAAAATTCAGAGAGCAGGTTTTTCGGGAGGTTCTTTCAGCTCTATTATAGATTTATACCACATTAAAGAACTCTACATTTTAAAACAATTCTGACCAAAGTTTACTACTAAACGCCGTGAAAGCTGTAGGCTAATCAAATGTAATTATATCCTCTGTAGGTGAATAAGTTTAACTCCTTGGTATAGTAACCTCTAATAAAGAACCTGTAGAAAGTAAATGTGGTTATAAAAACAATAGTACATTGGTTACAGACAAAAGTCAAATTAAAAAAAATAATAATAAAGGGATAAAACTAGTTAAATGCTACAGAGGGAGCTAAAAATGTAAACATCCTTTCGCAGTAGATATTTATTTAATATCTTTCAAAGTTGAACCAAAAACAACAGTAATGTGTAGTATAATGTTCTGTAAACAGATGTGACTCACATACATTATGATAGCGTTGCTACAACAAAATGGAGCAAAGATTATTGTTTGAACAGCGTAAAGCATTTTAAAGTAGTATTAGAAAACCGATAATATTGTTGAAGTTCAAAGGCAATGGAGTCGTGTGTACAGTACAGAACCGCCGTTGGACTTCTACCAATGTGGAACTCTTAAGAATGTTGTATATCGTAGAAAATCAGTTACACTGCCAGCACTTCGGGAAGAAATTGAAACGGCATGTGCTGCAATCGCTGAGAACACTTTCGCAAACGTTGCTCATTCAGTAGTTCAACGTACTCAGAAGTGTATCGACGCCGATGTTGGGCAATTTGAGCAACTGTTGTAACTGTAAAAGTCTAAGATGATTAGTGTCATCATTTTCTGTTTGTGTGAATTCAGTTTTGTTATGTTTACACAGTTTTTCTTTGCTTGAAGTGTGTATACATTTTTGGGCACCGTCTGTAAATTCTTTTGTACTGAAAAACTCATTAATATTATAAAGTGGTTTGACAATAAGCCAAATTTTTTAAATGTTGATTTAAATCTATTACAGAATGGGCTGTCTATTTACTATATCCATAGAAATAACATTAGCCACTGTTTATTTTTTGACAATCTTAGAGATAACTAAGAAATTATTTTTATAGTGGAAAACTATGAGGCTGATTCTAGTTATTAAATTATTTTTAATTCTGCCTTTGTATAAACCAAACAAGTGATAAAGATTGATAATGGAAGTATTTTAAAATGAACAAATAGTGGCCGATAGGGGAATAGCAATATTTCGCATTTTTTTTTTTTTTTTTTTTTGTAAAATATGAATTTAGTTTACTTAGCACCATTGAACCAAATATGAATACCATATGAAATTATGGCATGAAAAATGATAATATGATTGATTTAGGAAACTCCTTGGTTACAACAATTTTAAAGAGACTGTAGGCCAAGTTTGAAACCAAAATGTTTTACCTCCCAAAGCATATCAGCAAGTATATGTTTTAAAGCAAACAGCAAGTGTTGCATTTTATTATCATCAATGACTTCACACGAAATAAAGATAAAGAAATGAACTATCAAAACGTGCTAATACCCACTACACCTTACTTGTATCCTTTCACGTGATTTAAGAAGAAATTTGTTTGCTTTTAATTTATCCAAAAAATAAACAAATAAAAATATTTTAGAATTAAATATTTGAAGTGGACGATTTTCCTTTAAAACTAATGTAGATGCGTCATATTCCTTAGCGGTTCAATTTAAGTGTGAGTATTTGTTAAAGTTTTCCATAAAAATTGTAACATCTGAGGAACGTGAAAATCATAACACTCTACAAATTATTCAGTTATACAAATCTTATCTTAGAGCCCCCAAAAGTAACATTGGAATCCTGGGCTGTGGCAAAACCTTATTTGAAATACCAGTGTCCACATTATCGCATAGTTGCTGTAGAGCATTTGCATGTGATTCCACTCTGAATTTACAGTGTATTAAAAATGTGAGCTCTTGCAGTTACGGCACACGCAATTTTTCCTTCATATTTCAAAGTAATGCAGTGCCTATAGGTTTGTCAACAAACATAACCAAACCTCACAGGAGGAAATCTGCGATTAGCAATATTCTGCAAAACCCAATCACAGAAATTCAGTGATGTATATCGTCAAGCGGTTGTTCTTGTTTAAATTTTAGCAGTTTAGTAGCCCTATGCGTTGACCCTTTTGAAACATCTATTTCCTGTTATGACTTAGAGAGAATATAACAACGTTGGTCTAATTTATCAAGCTTTTTATTTCTTTAGAACACGTCGTTTTCGGTTAGAAATATTATCGTTTATCGACTTTGTTTCCCTAAATCTAAGAACACGTCTACTTTACACATAACTGGAACACTAGAAAATTCTATACAAATTATTTATACACTGCTCTATTTGTTTTCATTTAAGTGTCATAGGCAAACATTCTCTATTCTAGTGCGAGGTGGCATTCAAATGCAACAACATCAATTCCAACAAAATGTTCTTGGTACACTGCAGCAAAGTATAATTTATTACCGACTTGTAACAAAACTGAATTCACGCCTTAAATGGGGAGATTACGAATCGATAATATCGGGGATTGGTCGGCCTGCCTATAATTGCGGCCTTTCGTAAAAATTCACCATTTTAAATTGCAGTTCAGCCTTGCCTTAAATCTACATAATGGTTTGCCTTTTACAATAAATGAGAGCAAAATATTGTAAAATTTACATGTGATGATGCCTTTACATCACAAACATCGACCTAGAACCGCATTTAGAGTGGTATCCAAGTTTCGATTTAAACACAGGAAAAGCCAGTCAAGCACTTCTTGCCAAACTTATGGTGGGTTATAATTTTGGGCAAATGAGACTTGGGTTTTTTAGAGGAGCCCTGAAGCATCTAGCTCCTAATGATGATCGTATCTTATTCAACAATAAACAAAATGTAAAATGCAGTGCTTTATTTAAATTTACACGCTTTTAACAACAAAAACACCATTGTTTTTGGTTGTTCTAATTTTGGATAGGGATCGGATACCAAGACTAGAAAACATCTGCAATGTCAGGTTTACCAGGGCAGACTGGAGTTTCATCTGACTGAAAATCTTGAAACAGTGAGAAATAAGACCTAAAACTCGATACACAGGAGCACTTGAAATCCAGGATAATAATACTATAGGAAATCAATTGGGTTTTTCCACCCCTTTCACCGTTTCAGCTCTTTCTTACACACGACTTGTTGGAAAAGAGAAACTTCTAGCCCTGTATAGTTAAAAATGATGTTTTCTGTTTTTCAAACAGCCTATTTTTAAGGATAAAAGCCAAAAGTCAAGATGCAATTGGAGTAAAAGGGTACACAGCCTTTAATCATTGATCTTTTGCCAACACAGCATTTTTAAGTAAAGCTCAGTCCGTACTCTCAAAAGATTCTGTTGTGTGCAAGTGTTCTTTTATAATGGTCTTACCTTTTACAGTCGATGGAAAAAGTATGCAACAATACGAAAGGTCAGAGTACGCTTGCATTTCACCTCTTGAAAAACACTGCACACAGCTCACTCTTTTGTAAAGTGCTATGCAAGTTTCTCTTTGTGACTATGTACTCTTTCCTTTTCTTTAGGGATGTTGAAGCTCTGTTTGATTTGCTTGAAAGTTTCCACTTTTGCTTGCCTTTGTGTTCATCTCGCATTACTCCAAGTGCAGCGTTAGAACTTGATACGGGTTGTAACCGTCAATTTTTATCACAACAGATGTGTTTTTATTCCAGCCTTTTGTAAACATGCGGCGTGAAATTGGAAGCAAGGATGGGACGGAGCCTTCAGTGCCTGTCATACGATAATGCCGCAGCGAGGGGGTTCTTCAACATCCGGTCTAAGCTTAGCCAAATTGTCTCTACTTTTCTAAGTGTTTTTTTTTTTTTTTTCTAACTTTGAGTGGAGTATTCGGTCTCCAAATCTTTCAGTAACCTAAATACTTTAAATATATGTACCGACTACATAGCAGGTTTCTACTAGCTACTTTGTAGTCATTAGGAAGCAGAACTTCTTTCGCCATGGTCTTTGAAAGAGCGCTGTTTCCACACGTATTTTAAGCTATGAAAGTTATTACATCTTCATAGTGAATAAGTGATTACGAATTGTTTGCTCCTAATTTTCCTGAATATTAAATGTAACATAACTTTGTTCTGGTGGGCCGATAACTTCTGCGATTCCTTAAATTTTTTTAACGTTCATATTGCTATAACTGGTAAAATTTTAATTTGGGATTGATATGAACGTGTTATTTGAAATTTCAAGCGCCAACTATACCGAAACATTGGCTATCCGTACATCGGCATAGGGACATCAATACCAAAAACAATATCAATCTTGCTGATTGGTTATGTGAGCGCTGTTATTTGAACAATTCTCGCAATGTTATTAGCAATAGGGTAAAATGTGAAGAGGTGTGGTTTGCAGTTATTACTGCGTCGGTCCTGGTGTGTAGTGGTAACCATACTTGCCTCCTAGCCCAAGATCGCGGGTTCAAACCCGGTCAGGATCGATGGATTTTTTCGGGCGTAAAAATCCTAAGTATGGCTTCCTTCGGAAGGGAAGTAAAGCCGTGGGTCCCGTGTCGTACATTTATGGCACGTTAAAGAACTTCAAGCCTGAAAAAAAAAGGCCTCTGAGCAAAATTTGTCGGCCGTTTCACGCACTAAATAGAATGGGACGCTGTCGACCTGAGATGTTAAAGAGCGTCCTTAAATAAACAAAATAAAAAAAATACTGATTACTGCACACTTTGTTTCTAATTTAGTAAGTTAAGTCTAGTGATAAAGTGAAGTGTTTCTTGTTTTGTTTAAATGTGTGAGGATTGTGAACATACTGAAACGTAAAATGACATTCAAATAAACACTGCAAAATATAATTTCCTTTTCTGCAAGTTTGTACACGTTGGGTAAGGTGATCTCTTTACAAGGTGGGAAAAAAATGAAGTTTTGGCTCATAATAAAAGTATTAAAGTATTATAATTGAATGGTTCAAAGTAGTTCTAAAACCAAATTGACAGACTTTTAAAAACAACCACTGCAAAAAACACGAACCTAATTAGCAGCAAAGGAGGGTACATTCGCTTATCATGCTATTAATCACAGTAGCAGCTCCATATATCAGGATCAAAACTATTAGTAAATTGTTTGATATAAATTTTTTTTCTGGACGTCAAAATAGAAGGCCACAATAAAGTTTATTAGCGCTAGCGAGGAGCCATCTTTTGGAAAAGAGTCCATTTTCGTAACGACCATCCCTGATAGAAAGCAATGGTTTCGTTCAGCGTTATTATTATTATTATTATTATTATTATTATTATTATTATTATTATTATTTAACAATTATTTATCTGATGACCGATGCGGTACAATGCATCGACATTGAACAATACACTTCAATTATTTAAGGTAGAAAAATGCAGATGAAAAAAATATCACGGATGATAATCAAAGAAAACGTATATTTTGAGCCTCTAAAACGATGGAGGTTAGAATATGAACCAAAATATTATTTAAATGATATTCTCAGGAAGAAGGCGGTCGAGGCTATGGAAATAAGTAGAAAATGGCCATTAGAAGGCAATATACAGACTGGATTTAGAAGGAAGGTGACAGCCATGGGAATCAGCGTGAATAACAAACGACTACACTCCTTACTTGCTCCTTGATGGCGTGGAAAGAAGTGCAATAAAATATTTAAATTAACTTTTTCTACTATCCCAGTTGATACAACAATAAAATAATAGCCTGAAATTTAAAAGCAACATTGATTAGATTTCAGGTTTCTTCCCCTTATAGATCAATCACTGCAGCTTTTGAATTGTTATCTTAGCATCGACTGAATGCTCTAGAGCGCTCTGTCGTCTCATATTAAGGGCTGCCTGTCACAAGGACAATATAGAATATTACTCAAAAATTATTTATTTGGGAAATGCAACATTTAACAAGTACTTAGGACAGCAGATTTCCTTCCATGATAAAACGGAAAAAGAAGAACAAAGAAGGATCTCATTAACCTTGAGAGCATTTTGGGCTCGTAAGTTTTCATTGTTAGACCAAATACTAACTAAGAAAATCAGGTTCCAGGCGCTTGAAACCTGTGCATACCTTGTATTACTATATAGGTGCCAGACATGGTCACTAACAGAACAACAAAAGAACAAAATTCAAATATATCAAATAAAAATGCAACGCAAGGTCCTTGAATAACTTTGAAGGACAAAATATCTATAGTATTAATAAATCAGTTATCTCAGACAACAGACATCGCACAAATAGCTACCAGAAGCAAATAGCAATGGGGCGGTCACGTCGTAAGAATGCAGGACAATAGATGAACCTATACAAGATCTCCATGTGGGATCCCCGGACACAAGGCAGACCCAGAAGAAGATGGACACACCTCTTCAAGGAACATGCAGATCAAAAGTAGCAAGAGGAAGGGAAAAATGGAAATCTCTCGAGAAGCAACCAGTGCAGTGAGAAATGGAGTAACCAAAGAACAAATCAGTCAGAATGTCTTAAACAGCATAAGAACAACTAGCGAGGAATAGCTCACCACGTTAGGAAAAAGCGAACTTTTCCTACTTGTTAGGAGTCCTTTGCTCTTAAGGAATACAATAGGCTATTTTTATCTTTATATTTTATGCCAGGGATTTCCAATCGGTGTGACGCTGCATCTAGAGTACAGAGCTGCCCCGAGACATTTTGGGAATAAACAAAAGTACAGTAGGCTTCTTAAAACACATATATTAAGTTACAGTATGTCAATTGCTGGTATTGTCGGTCCTGGTGGTGTAGTGGTTACCATACTTGCCTCCTAAACCCAAGATCGCGGGTTCGAACCCGACCTGAGCTGTTAAAGAGCGTCCATAAATAAATCAATAAAAATTGCTGATATTGATGACGACGATTAAAGTAATACGAATCATTAGATGATGTTTCATCTCAGTTGTCCAGCCCATGGATTAATAAGAGACCTCATAAATTCAGTAGTTTCGGGAAATACGTTAAAAACACGGCAACAATGAAATCACTAATCCCGCGCAATCTCACAACAAAGACAATCAAACCCCAAAGCAAGAAATAGAATACTTAACCTTGAGGACAACATGCGCGTTTTGTTGTCAACTGCTATGTATATCACACGTTTGTGTTCTCAGCATCAATGATAAATCTCACATTAATAAGACAATATTTATTTCAATGATTTACAATTACATTGTAGTTCTCTACTTTAGAAACCGTGTTTGTTTAATTTAATAATTTAAAATCAGGGTATACCAAACATTAGCACAGTAAACTTTGTCAATGGCAGATCATAAATTGTATATTAAATTATTATTAAAAACGACCGTATTCTTATGTTTGTTATGGAGCGTTTATTTGAACATAATTTAACACATAATATATATTACAACGAAAGTTAAAAATCTAAAATAATTTTACATGGTTTTAAACAAATTAACAGGCGTGCGCCGAATTTATAATATTATTCCCAAGAGTGCCGCGAACGTAAAAAGGTTGGGAATCACTGTACCATGCTGAAATCGCTAATGCCATTAACTGTGCTGTATGTGTTGTATGCAATACAATAATAATTGTGCCTGGAGAAACGGAAGAGAGAGGCCTTACTCCGCCAGGTAAAATAAATAAATAAATAAATTAATAATAATAATAATTATTATTATTATTATTATTATTATTATTATTATTATTATTCCCAGCCACTTTGAAGTTTCAAGTAGCACTTTACCTTATGATATTCAAAATTTAAACAAGATTCATTTCATTTTACTTACACCTTCTTTGTTTTCTATTGTCTGAATGGTTTTATTTAACCGGATAAAAAAATATAGCCAGTTAGTTGTAGAATGAACACTCAGTTCATTGTGGGTAATATTATATAATATACTTATTTCGGAAATCTTGACTAATTCGCTTGCATTCTATTCTTTCTTGTATTGTACATACTATTTTGAAACAATTTATCATTAGAACACGACTACGGACGATGCCAATAAATTTACACACACTTCAAGCAAAGAAAAAACTGCGTTAACATAACAAAACTGAATTCACACAAACAGAAAATGATGAGCACTAATCGTCTTAGACGTTTACAGTTACAACAGTTGCTCAAAATGCCCACCATCGACGTCGATACACTTCTGAGTACGTTGAACTACTGATTGAGCAACGTTTGCGAAAGTGTCCTCAGCGATTGCAGCACGTGTCGTTTCAATTTCTTCCCGAAGTGCTGTCAGTGTAGCTGGTTTTCTACGGTATACAACACCCTTAAGAGTTCCCCATAGGTAGAAGTCCAACGGAATATCCGGAGAACGCGGTGGAAATTCAATCGGACCTTTTCATCCTATCCAGTGCCTTGGATTCAGTGCGCTGGGCCTGTTGCTATGCGAGGTCTCCCAGATCTGCCTTTATGAACATCGCATTTGGTTGAACAGAACAGCTACGTCCTGTCCGATAGGTGCAAATGTTTCATTTTGGTGTAACGGGATAAGTGGATTTTAGGTAAAGCTTTTCTGTTTGTTTTCGGTGTTATTTCCGGCAACTATTTTAAGCTTCATTACATTTTTTACAATATATCGCTTAGTGTGTGTGTGTTGTTTACAATTTTGGTCACATTTTTTTCAATCGTACACATAGAATAACCGTTATTTTAAGAAACAAAAACATATCTATGCTAAGCATACGAAATATGTATAACATCATTTCATGTAAAATAAGAAAGTGGCACAAACACTTGTTCTGTACACAACTGAATATTCCGCTCTGTTCTTTTCTCTTACATATCACATCCAGAAGGATAGTTTTCCAGCGAACACTAACTGATGGCCTTACTCGCTTTCACATTCCTTCATCATTAATCACCGCTCTAACATCTTTGGAAATGAGCCTTTGATGTGTTGAACAGCAGATTTTAGGAACGCGCCAGGAAAACTAAGCAGGAATAAATCCCCTCCCCCTCTCTAAGCGTGGGGCCGCAAGCCATCCTGAGAGTCCTAACCAATCTTTACGTCGGCAACAGGCGGGAGACAATTTTTCATAAAGTTTTGTATGCAGACACGTGTGTAAAGGAAGGCAATGTCTTCTGGTCCCATTAATCCTTGTTAACACAAACGGCAAAGAAGGGAGCCTGCCCAAGCCGAATTTCTTCTACACCACGAAATGTTTTCCTTTTCTCCCCCTGGTTTTTCTTTTAACCAACAATTCTGTTAGCAATACTATAGATTTCATTCGGGCAGGATAAAGAAAAACTATAAATTGATTTGTTTTTCCTTTCCTTTTTTTCTTTTTAATGATATTTAAGCTTTTTAAGTTATTCTTCATGAAATATGTCTGGAATGGCTGAAATAACCGCGATAGGGTTACGATTTTATGATGTTTTCCTAGGCATAAACAATCTTAAGTAACTCGGGAGTAATCTGTTACCCAAAACTTTCCTTACACAGGATGATTCTTTGTTATCAATGAACTTAAATAAAAAAATAAAAAAAACAATAATAGCAACACATTGATTCAATCAATTTTTAAGAAAGTGTTGGTATTTTTTTAAACACATTAAGTACTTAATAAAATTTGGAAGGGATTATTATAGCCTTCTGGTTATTGTCCTTACAGCGCCGTTTATTATTTATTTATTGCGTAAGTTGCAGCGTCTTAAAATGACAACTACAACAAATACGATGCATGATGCTTTTAATAGCTTATCTTACAACTATTGTGATGCCTGTGTTTTAATATTTAATTTCAATGATTTATTTATCTTTGAATGTGAAACAAATGGGTCGGATTGTATGTATATACAGAGGTGTCTAGAGAGAGCTATAGAAAAGGCACTAAACTAGTTCAGAACTGTGAAGAGTACAAGATATACGAGGGTATATCGTATATTGAGAGTAGGGATTATTTAACTTAATTTTAATTCTTAGACCTGAAAAAGTATCACAAATAACTTGCTAGGTGAGTTTTTTTAATATTGTTTAACGCCCGTTTTTACTACTGAGGCACCACAGGCGGTGGACACTGATGATACATCAGATGAAATGATATATAGGGAAAGGATTTTTTAAGGAAGGAAAAAACCCCAGTCAGGGAGGACGGTCCTGGTGAGAATCGAACCCCAGATCTCTCGCTCACGTGTCCGGGCCTTAACGACTTCGGCCAGCCGTGGCGATTGCTAAGTGAATGAGTATCAACAGAGACATTTGAACTTATGGGATTTTACAGGAATTTTAATTATTTCTTTAAATTATATATATTTTAATTTAATTATATATTATTAATTTTAATTATATATTTCCCTGCCAAATTACGAGTCTACAACACTGAAACTATAATAGTTTATTCTTTGGAAAAAGAAACATATAAAAATTAAAATATACGGTATCAACCACAGATTTCGACATTCCAAGAAAAGCTTCTATTGGCCATTTAAGCTACTGCGAAGTTAACCAAAAATAAGTGATCTGTGCATGTATATATACATTTGTGGCATTTGTTTGTGAGCACACAAATGTTTCTAATTCATCATCCCGTCGAAAAAATAGATTTTGTCAAGCTCAGCAAAATAGTCGATGGTTACTTCATTCTCACTGAGAGTTTGGAAACCGAAAGAAAGAAACCACTAGTGGCAAAGTTCAGGAATAGAGTGGATGAGAATCAAATTTGAAGGCCAAATAGTGCATTTTTATTATTGTGCCTCTCGATCGATCTGTTGTCATAATGAAAGATGCTGTTTGAACCACAAATATGGACGGTTTTCTTTAAGAATTTCTTTCAACCAACAGCATTGCATAGTAGCCTACTATTATTGGCCTTGCTTTACCTGAATATCATCAACAAAAAAAAAAAAAAAAAAAAAAAAAAAAAAAAAAAAAAAAAAAACCGCGGATTTTGTTTAAACTTCGCAAAATTGAAAACTCATTTCGGGTGCATTGCAGTACCTTACATGTACACAATTTTTTCATATACAAGTTAAAGTGCATTCGTTCAGTTGGGATGCCTGTCACACGCACTTTCATTCCTCAGTGTTCCCCGATGATACGACCCATTTTTCATTGATCTCCATTGGACATCCAGAGCGCGCTTCATCTTCGGTGCATGTTCAAACTCATGTATCCAGAAATTCAATGCTAAAGCAGCGTTGCCATGCACTTTAATCTGCACAGGAGTTCACTTACTGAAATAAAAATGTTATAACCACTGCAGTCACAACTGTTAGCTGTGTGTTTGTCACACACTGTTGCAATAATTATGTTACTTAACGAAGTGTAGCACCATTTTATAAAAACTTATGGAACTATTCATAGAACTTAGCTGCATATCAAATTATTGTGACAGATCCCCATACCAACGCATGTCCAAGAGTAAATGCTTTTAGATAATGTAAATGTAATAATTATAAAATATATTTTATAGTAGCAAAACGGGACATTTCAGGTTAGGAAAATGTATTCAGCTATCTGGACGTTTGACTCTATGACAATAGTAAACAGGTTGCCTTTTGTCATCATTTTTTGTGTTTCTTCTGCTGGTAATGACTAGAGCGGTGGGTCTCTACTGTAACAAAGCTAAGTGCATGCAGGAGGCCGATCCTTTTGTATTTTAGTTGCTGAAGATGCTTAAATTCGTTGAAGGTAAAAGGGGGAACAGGTGTTGGCGATAAAATCCTTACATCGTATGATGAGGAGCTCTCCAATAAAGTGCCAGAAAGGCGACAGACTTAAAATAAGCGCGCTTGGCAGCTCAAGAACTCACCAATTAATTATATGTGGATAATTCAAAGGCTCAGGAAAATCGTGGGCGCTGAGCTGTAAGCTCCCATGACGTTTGGATTTCATATATAAAGAGAAACAAATGTAGCAAAGCATGTTTTTTTACCAGACGGTTTTTACCAGATGGCAGCCGTAGTTCAGATCAGCAAGTTCAGGCAGTACGACGCTTCTCATTATTAAATTCGGTTCATTCACATGTACGTTTTTCCAGTCTTACGTTCGGCTCACTCACATATACGTTCTTCAGTCACACATTCGCTCAGTCATACATATGTTTCGTTGTTCTCTGGTGATCAACATCGCTTTACCAGGGGCAGTAGACGAGAGGCACACAGATGCAGCATATTTAGCATGTGTCATCAAAGTTATAGAAATAACTAACCAGGTGGCCGATAATTAATGTAGTGTGATTAAACATTTAAATGCTTAAAAGCAAGGTGGGGTGATTTAAACCGCCTCTCTCCATCTCACTCTTCCCGTGACCAATAAAACACGAAAGGCGACTTCGGACCCCTGACGATCCGGGGTATGAAGTGGGACCCTCGGTTCAACCACAACATCAACATTGGCGCATCCAACGAGGGACGACATCGTCGGCACACCCCAGTAAAAACCGCTTCATGTTATTTGTATCTACCACTAATGCAAGAGGATGCAAAGAGTTGGAATTTCTTGTCATATTCCCTGGAGAATTGGTGCTGTGGTCAGTCAGAGAATTGCGGGGAGGGGAGAGGGCGGACAGCGCAGTGCGAAGTAAACTTGCATTTCTATTAACTATTATGTATAATGCAACATTTTAAAGAATAAATTTATTCAGTTTTCAAAGTGATTTTATACCCACTTTATATGAATATCTAAAAGAAGGTAGGAATTATCATACCCTAGACAGCTTTTTATGGTTTTATTTCTTAAAAATTTCTGTTTAGTGGTACATATTTGTTTTTTTTTTTTTTTAAAGTTTTGAATTTTTATATGGACATTCTTTGTATTAACTGTGCAATATCTGAAATAGCGGATTCCTTGCAATGGATAGTTATGGAAAATGTTTTTAAAATACATTATTTTCTACAAAATGCTACTTTTTTATTTACAACTTTAACAGAATTATTCACAAAATTGATTGGTATAGGAAGAAAGGGAATGTCTTGAGGAATTTTTATTCACTAATCTTGGGAATGGATCTGTCCAGTCGTGAAATAATCGGCGAAATTCAAGCTCTTAATCTCTTCATTCGTTACTTTCTGCTATCATAAAATAAATATAGCATTGTTTACGTCAGACATAGCTCTCGGGTCTATTTACAACAAAATGATAATGGTGTTAACAGATCAGATAGTAAAACGAAACTGAAACATTAATACAAATATAAAAGAATAATTAAAGTCAACAAATCCAAGCTTTAAAATTACAAATTTTTACATTTGGTTGAACTCAATTCATAGTAAATGATCAAAACAAAACCGTAACATGAAAAAATCAGCGCGAATTTTATTACCTTTAAATATATCTGCGAACTTGGTCATCTTCGGTTATTTCTAATTTCCCAGTGCTACAATTTTTACGCAGATCTCATGTTTGATTCTATTTATATTTGGAAATAATGTGGCGTCGGATTTTTTAATCATCCTATATTGTACTTTTATAAAATTAAAATTATTGAAAATGTTTATGCAAAGCGAAAAGCTTTAGTATCTCCGAATGTCATTTAATGGAAAGCATTGACTGTAATAATTACAACAAATATAGCAAAATGGACGATACTTTCAAGCAGATTATATTAGCGGAGAGAGAAATGAGACCTCTTTCTTCGTAAATATTTTTTTCCTGTACTTGAACAAACTTTTTATTGATTTCAAGTTACTTAAACACGAATGAAACTTTTTAAATCAATGATTTTACACCCGTATATGTCTAACCTCGTACTAGTTTCAAAATTAACATGGTAATTAAAAGTATCTATTATAGCTGGCGTACATTACAGTGCACCTCTGTCACAGATACTAACAAATTGTATCCTCTTTAGCTAACAACTATGATTATTAATTAAAAACCAAATATTTATTTTTTCAAGTTTAGTATGGTTTCTTTACCGCCCTCTCCAAGTTTAATTCCGAGATATTTACTCAAAAGCAAGAAGCATAAAATGATTTACGTCACTCGAGAATCGCGTCTGCACGTCGCCACAGTCTCGCCACATGGAACAACTGTGGTGAAAAGTAATTTGGTTATTTAAAAAGAGGGAGTTTCTGAACATATGCATTCTCCCCATGTGGCAGGGAAGGCTGTTGTGGAATGTGGTGGAGGAGAAGGAGGGTAAGTGTGTATAATGAAAGTGTTGAGGGTCCTCTGACGTGAAGCAAGCCCACGTGTAACACAGCTCTCGAGAGTCCCAGTCTGGGATTACGCCAAGCATCCTTTCTATCCCTTTGCATGATTACCTCCATTCTTCGCAACTGATGCACATTTCTGAACCAATTCGTAATCTCCTCATTACTGTCGTTGTGCAGACCGTCTACTTGCTTTTAGATACTTCTCGTTCGGCTGAAGATTGCACGTGAACTTTGCTTTAAAAGTCGTCGCAGCCAATCAGCAAGACGAGAAAAAATATACCTGCTCATTTAGATGAAACCGGCATTTAAATCACTTGCGATTCATTATTACATTGTCGTATAATGCCAACTGTTTTTAATAGCAACAACATGGCTAAGATTCGATCTCCGCCATTTTGTGTTCTATCGATACTCACATTGGAGGATTGAAATCTGTCTTGCTCAGAGCCCTCAGTACAACTCAGAATGTGCACACAAATATCAATATGGAAAAAATGAAGGTACATTTTTAAGGAAATGTATTCTCTTTAACTTCTCTGTAGGCCAGAAAAATTTTAGGGACGTTTAAAAGAAATTTATGCTAATTTACATTATATATTTTATTATTAACGTATACTTCTTATCATATGGAGTACTATCTGTTAGCCCAGAATGTATAAATTACAGAAAAGATTTCCTTTTCTTTATCTGTGATTATCATAATATACAAGGACTAGGCCTTTTCCCGGGCAGTTTGTGTCTCTTCGTCCTACTGGATTATAATTATATACTATTTAATTATCTACACATAATATGCCACTTTGCTCGGAATATATTTATTCTATTCAGGGTGTTTGGAATTTGTAGTTCTTTTCGGATTTCCGAATTTTCCTAATGATGTAATAGTTAAAGCCTTAAAAATATCTCTCTGACGATTCTGTCTCTGTTTTATCTGCAATTAATAAAACAGTGGATGGCAATTGCTAAAGGATTTACTCCCAGAATTAAACGCGTTAAACTGAACTGAGCTTCGGTGCATGAGAAGAAACTCTCCTTTGCTGTTGTGTGCATTTTCTGCAGCAAGTGATTCCACAAATGCATTACACGTTCGTTTTTCCTGACTGTAAGTTACAGCACCTTGAGGGCAAACTGTGACACAGTGCTTAAGACAAAGGCAATTCAGGATAAAGAGAGAAGAATAGGCAATGTTTGGATGAACTTGTGCGTGGAGAACACCTCAAATACCTCCAGCATATTCTGGTTATAGTGCACAAGTAAACAACACAGGAGAAGTGGGGTGGAGGGAACTTGGTGCGAAGGGTCCTCATCCGCAGTCGACGGGTAGCTGTCAGCACTCCAAACTTGGCTTCGGGGGAAGTTGGACAACAGACAGACACGAGCAAGATGAAGTGGAGGGTTTGTTGAAACGGTAAATTCTTGACGACCTCTTATGTAGAAAGTTGAGGGAAGATGGGCCCGGCAAGAGTTCACAAAGGTGGAAAATTGCTGAACTGACATATTCTGTATTTGTGTGTGTTGGCCTTATTGAGCACGAGAGTTTGGAAATTTATGGCTCAAGGGTCTATTCAGCTATCCCTTCAAGAGGCAGCAGTTTTACCATCCACACATGCAGAGTGCACAGATTCGAGTCTTCTTGTTTACAAGGTTTAGAAATTAATCGCATGCCATTCTCTGTTTAACGAAAGTTGAGATGCGATATCAATAAACGCACGTGTGTGAACACATTTGTTCATAATGGAAATGAATGGATTGTTTCAGAAAGTCTGTGAAGGGCGCGAGTTAAACGAGTTATTTGAATGATGTTAGGATAAAACGTTTCAAGAATTGGGGCTGCAGTAATCATATCTGAGGCAGCATCAGTACAAAAGAACAGAACTTTTGTATCATCTGTATTGCCAGACATAACGACAGCAGGCCTTTGTTACAAAATAAGCAACGGTTTCGCTTTTCACTTTCGGAAGTTCCTTAACACACACAAGGTGCGGAATCAAAGATTCATTAGAGTTAAGATTCCCTACTTGCTATAAATCTATTCATAGAATCTGAGATTTCATTATAGAGGAGATCCATATAGCCAGTGTACGTCCACAATTTTCGGGAAATTTCACTTTTCATTACAGTTATCCTTTATTGCAATTCACTTCTCACATCTTTGAATTAACATTTTGACCCCCCCCCCGCCAATATCAGAAGTCTTGTCTGAAAAATGGGAATAAATAATATCCATCACTTCTTCGTCACACTTAAAATTTCTTCCTCGAACTGTCATATTGAGTTTTGAGAAGAGGAAACAGTCGCTGGGAGCTAGATCTGGGCTATAGGGTGGATGGTCGATCTCCTTGAAGTCACGTTTCTTCACAGGTTCCTTTGCAACAAGAGCTGTGTGCACAGGCGCGTTGTCGTGAAGAAGGCGCACACCGCCTCGCCTTTTCTCTTTATGGAAGCACGTAGTCTGTGCAGTGGGTCAGTTTGTACTCCTCGTTTACTATGGTGTGTTCCTCTCCTTGAAGTCAATGAAGAGTATTCCTTTACAGTCCCAAAATTTTTTTGCCATCATCTTCTTAGTTGATTTAGTAACCTTGGCCTTTAGAGGCGGTGCTTCGCCAGGTTTACGCCTCTCCATTGATTCGATCTCTTTTTGACAAGGATCATAGCAGAGGACCATATTTTCATCTGCTGTAACAATGGTTTGCAGAACTTCTCTCTCGTTGCTACGGCAGAGCTCCAAAATTGCCTGACAAGAGATAACTCGTTGCTGCTTTTGGAGTGAGGAAAGAAGTCTAGGCACCTGCACTAACCTTATGCATGTTTAAATATTCCTGAATAATTCGAAGGACTGTAGTTTTAGAAAGGCCCAACCTTGCTGCTATTTCTGTAGCTTTGAGCCGCCGATCTTCCATAATTTCTCCTTCCACAAGAGCGATGTTTTCAGGAGTGAGCACCTCCAAGGACCGACCTGCACGCTCACCGTCTTCAATGCTTCTCGACCCATTCGAAAATTTTTGGTTCATTCTTTTACGCTAGAATATGAAGGGGATGCTTCCCAATATACACCGTCCAATTGTTTATTAATTTCATTTGGAGTAAGTCCTTCTTTTGTGAAGAACTTAATAACAGCTCGAAACTCCTTTTGAACATGTACAATCTTCTAAACATAGCCTTCTTATGCAACTATATCTGAACTGAACACAGCGGAACGGATGTTACATCTGCAATTATTTACTTAACAGACACCAGGGAAGGATTTTGTGAAGGCGATAACCCTTATCGGTGAGGCCGGAAACTTATGGACCTACCCTCGTAATTTTTCAAAGTGATAATGCAATTTTGATGCAACCTTTTCTTTTTATTTTTATTAGAAAATGTCTTGATATGCCTTTTCAATTATTTAACTAACAGTTATGCTTTTGTTGAGCAACTGCGCCTCTAAAAGTGGCATAAGTGAGAGAAAATCGTTTTTAAGAAATATTTATTTTAGAGTAAGAAAGAAAGCTTTAGGGTTATGTTCATTTATGCTTGAATGAAGAACTTAATAACAGTTCGACACTCCATTTTGAACATGTCACAATCTTCTACACATAGCCTTCTTTATGCAACTATATCTGAACAACTGAAGAAGCTACAGCTGCAATTATTTACTTAACAGATAAGGTATGACAGCAGATAAGGCTTTTGTGAAGACGATAATCCTTATCGGCGAGGCCGGAAACTTATGGATCTACACTTGTATAAGAATCGGCTCTATCCTCCTGAATGGATGCTATGCAATATGTGTAAATAATTTTTTCTTAGTGTAAGTTCAGAGGATATATTTTGTTTGGAGTATTTTTGTAAAAAATCTCTTAAAACCGGATTTTCAATTGCATACAATGGAAAGTTGAAAGCAACAAACGTCCTATATACGTATGCATAGAAATTGCTGCTAGGGTTGGATGAAGAACATTGTGTTAGTAGTTTTGTTTGCTTTGATTTTTTTTTTTTTTTTTTTTTGCTGAACTTTTGTCATGTCCCGTCCTTTGCACTTGCTATCTCAGGTAGCACTTCTTTTCTTTTTAAATATAAATATAAAAGTTAACGGAGTAAATCAAAATGCTGTGTTGCCATATTTCTGTCACAAAGTACGATGACTTAGTTCGAACAACAAAACCTCAATGACCTGTAAATACCTCAATTATCGAAATTTAAAACATCCAAGTGTGGTTGTCTTTAAAAGAATTTCATCTACTCATTAAAATATAGTTCAACAATTGTTATATACCTGTTTGCTACAATCAGAATATCACTTTTTCATCTTAACTCGATCCATTGCCGGATTAGCAAACATTTTGCACTTTTATCTTTTGGCATATTAAACTACACAGGATTATGTCCTACCATTTCAAACTTCTCAACACAAATAAGGAGAGGGAAAGAGGCCAGCAGACATTCAAACTAATCGTTATAGAGCAATGTTGTCGAAATTCTATTTGGCGAAAATACAACGTTTCACCAATGGTTGCTATTTTCTGGTTGTATCAATGAAAAAACAAAAACAAAAACAGAATTTATATATTGCTAACATGTATGGGGCTGTGAATAAATAGTGAAATAGCAAAACTTCACATTCGTTAAGGTATTTTAAGGGAAATATTAACAAATTAGGCTGGAACAACAGCTGTGGGGCATTTTAGGGCAGTATAAAAGTCTATGAAGAGCTTTCAATTTTCATGAAACATAAACATTAATAATTTTTCCCCTTCTCCTAAAGGAACACAAAAGGCATTTGCTCTAAAATCCGATGTCTAGTTATTGCATTATTTCTATTAAATTCTTTCTTTCTACAGTGAATGTTGCCACTTGTCCTCTATTTCTGCTACCAAATTCTATATTATGCTGAATTCGAACCTTCCTTTGATTTCTGAAGACTAGGAAGGCTGAAAAAAATCCCAAAATAGGGTCGGAGAAAGGCAGTCTTCGATTGCTGGAGAACAAATTTACAAATGTAATTATTTATTTGATATTAAGCACGAACATGATTAATTTCGGTCCTACCAGTTTAGAAGAAAGAAAAAAGCATAGTTCTCCACTGAGATACAGAAGCGATTTCTGTCGAATGACAGCAGATGCAGTGACTATGCTAGAAACATTACGTCACATTATTCTCAAAACTTCTCTCTGCCTGCCCGAACGAATAGGAACAACACAGTTCACAAGGCTTTCTAGCGCGGAAAGGGAGAAGAGGATAGGAAAGGGGGTGGGTATTAGATAACAAACTAAATAGCAAAACATGCAAGAACAGCACAAGTTCAGTCACTCTAGTATGGGTGTTAATTCTAGTTATGACGATTCTTGAAGCTAGGGGTTTTATTTAGTAATAGCTTTCTCACCGAATTCAACCTACAATAATAGTATTTTAACAACAAAATGACATATTTTGAGAGAATTTACTCCTGTTTCACATTTATCGTAATTGCTAAAAATCTACCATCTCTATTCATTAAAGTTAGCACCCTTTCTCTTCGTGCTATTATTAAACTTTGCATCGTCAGCACTAATCCCACATAAACGAATTGTTTTAACAGGTATCAAAACAGCGAGATAAAATGAAAAAGGTGGCTTGAGCGATTCAATGGAGAATTGTTGTGACGGAGGGTCGTATAAAATGCTACAGCAAGCTTTTTACAGAGGAAGGCACAAAGCAAACGAAGGTTTGGGGCATGTTGACACTATTATACAAGAGCTTGGACGCCACCGTGTTTGTTCTAAACGCTGGAAGGGGAAAATAATTTGAAAATCCGGGACAAGTTAAATCTCCGTGCTATTGAGGAGTCGCTGTTGTTCCCCAAGGAACACCGGCTGGTTTGCGGTCGCCATATCTCGTGCATTATGGATGCCGCCGCCCCCAGCAGCGCCTGGAGGTGGTTCTTGGTCCAGATGGTACCCGAATTCGACGCGCTGTATTGCTTTGAAACATTTCCCTGTGAAAGAACGAATTGCATTTGTGTAACGCTTGGGAAACAAGGTTGCATATAAACAAAAATGTTACAGCGTTATTTGAAACAAGAAGATTCAAATTTATATAATAATTAGCAATTTTAATTAAGTATAACAGGTATCCAATATACAAAGTTTTTTGAAGGATTAATTTAATCCTAACGCTTTAGAGATTGTAGCTGTTCCTACGGCTCAACCCCAGTGAAATATAAATATAATATAATGTGTGTGTTGTTAACCCAATTGTCATAATATTTCATGTATTGTAATTAGTAATGTAGATATTACGTATGTATGTATGTATGTATGTATGTATGTATGTATGTATGTATGTATGTATGTATGTATGTATGTATGTATGTATGTATGCATGTATGTATGTATGCATGTATGTATGTATGCATGTATGTATGTATGTATGCATGTATGTATGTATGTATGGATGTATGTATGTATATAATACGGCATAACATTAACATTTTTTTTTTTGATTAGGTTTATTTACGGACGCTCTTTAACATCAGGTCATCATTCAATTCAGGGCATGAAACGGCTGACAAATTTTGCTCAGAGGCCTGTTTTTTCAGGTTTGAGGTACTTTATCATGCCGTAAATGTACGATACGGGACACACGGCTTTGCTTCCCTTCCGAAGGAAGCCATACTTGGGATTTTTACGCCCGAAAAAATCCATCGGTCCTGGCCGGGATCAAACCCGCAATTTGGGGTTTAGAAACATTAACATGTGAATTGAATGTCCAAAACAGATTCACCTGCCACAGTGCTACTCGCTATTTTTTGAAAATTTAAAACATTTTGTTGGTATTGGCTAGTTTAAAGGTTAACAGCACGACGTCCTGTCGGATTCAAAGCCCTAACGGATTTAAAAGTCCTTGATTTTGTTAACTTTGCAACGACAGTCCCTTTAAACGTTGCATCACACTCGACCTTCGGGATTCATCTCGCTCTTGGCCTTCCAAGCCACCGTAACAGAAAACACCAAAGATTTTCTCTTTTGTCGACGTACAATGCACACGTTAGCATTATGCCAAATTACATGATATCTCCATTACTAATGACAATACCCTTCAGTTATGATACTCAACATCATTTTTATAAGTAAATGATAAATTGCTCTAAGCTCATTGGTAGATAGATTGAGTTTTAATAACTCGCTTGCTGACTAAGCATTGATGCGGCAGGGTTATCACGGAGCGGTGACTAGCCAAAACCTGCCCAGACGTAGGCGCCGTTTCGTCCTCACAGTGAAATTACTGCGGCCCTTGAATAATCTAAGTGTCGATGATGAAATAATATTTTTATGCCTCTTGCAATCGTTTATATCGAACCCGACCTTGATAAGAGTCTCAACATTCGACCACTTCACAGCCAACAAATAGATTGCAACGATTAGCGATGTATCTTCAGGCATAATTTGAATTCTGAAACTGTGTGGGCGTTAAAATTTTACAAATAAGTGCTTATTTTGTTAAAGTCGTACTTTTTCCAATTGTAAATTTAATTATGGATATAAGCTAATAAATCTTTTAGTAACTACTTTTCACAAACTTTCAGATACCTTTAGAAATAGTTTTTCTTTAATGCAAAAAAAAAAAAAAAAAAAAAACGCACTTTCCTTCTAATAATGAACTCCATGTTGATCACTAATAAAACAAGTGCTGCTCGCTTCTTTTACTTCGTAAACTTTTCTCATGAACCAATCTCACTGATGACGACGAGAACAGAAGATGGTCTTTAACTTAACTCCAGTTTCAATCGAAATTCCGTACCTTAATTCCAGAGAAGAAAAGAAACAATAAAAACTTTACGAAACGTTCATAAAGCAGTTCGGATGGGCAATGTTTTATTCACCAGGGTCCATTCGAAGGCCAGTTTAAGTGCGGGGCCAGTCCATGCCCAGAGGAAAAGTTGGGAGTAGTTGGCAGCACTGCCGGGGTGTTTATTTACCTTCTCCCCCAACTCTTCGGACTTGAAATAAAGCCGAAACTCATACGCCTGCTTGTAGCCACCAAGTGTAAACACTTGAATTTTTAATTTCGGCTGCCTCTCCATGGAGCGCTCGTGATACCTATCTTCAGTATTGGAGGGAGAGAGGAGGGAGAAACGCGATGAACAGCTCCGTAATTATTTTCTGTTAAATGTTTTATAAGGCGGAATGAAATGGGCGTTTTGAATATTATTGAGCTAAGCTGCTTATATAAAAAGGGGCATACCACTGGCTGTTCGCATCTCATTTTTCTTTCCTCTCAGGTATATATTTCGTTTCTATTGAAACTGTACCACCCCCCCCTCCAGTGAATTGTAAACATAAGATAATGTCTGTTACAAACATAATATTTTATGTATTGTAGTTACTGATGTAGATACCTTGTATGTATATGTTTAAAACATATAACTGTAACATGTAAATTGTATGTCACCGAAGCCTGGAAAGGCAACAAAAGGACCATAAAATCTTCATACAAAAAAGATCCAAGGGTCGAGTTTTAAAAGGAACAGCTACTGCAGAGTAAAAGCTCAAAACCGTTCGGGATGTCATAGTGTCAGCCCTTTAAATCATCCAATGGAAAATGTATGTTTGAACTTTTAAAGATAGGTGCGAAAATTATAAGTTTATATAAGTAAAATAATTAAATATTCCTTTTATGCCTTATTTTACAAGCTATCTGAAAAAACTGAACTGCTAAACTTATCGTGTCATGAGATGTTAAAGAGCATCCGCAAAAGAACAAAATAAATGGATAAAGATGTCCACGCCGATGCAATGACATATGCAAACAGCACAACAAAGTAGCAACATGCTTGAAGTCTGAAACACTCTCAGGTAGATTTTGTGCTCAGCAAAGATGGTTCATTTTGAAGCAGTTTAATTAATTGACAACTTACAAAATAACTCTCGTTCTTCAAATATAAAATAACAAATGCATAATAAAATCATAAACATTAAGTTAATTTTTTGGAAAGAGCAAGTTTTGATGTGAAGTAGATAAGTTACAACAACGAAGAACCTACATTTATAATTGTAGCACTTAAGTGATAAAAAATCATATCTCAAAACACAGCAACTGGTTTTCAGCTAGTTATTTACTTAGATTGTTATAAATGTTGTAATTAATTAACACAAACTTCATATAATTTTTGTGAACTAAATAGGTTAAGCGTCCATCTCCTTGGTCTAGTGATAACGTTGCTGACTGCGGGCCGGGAGGCCGGTTTCCATTCCAGGTACCTACTTAGGTATTTTTCTAAGTTAGGGAGGTCTGGAATGGGGTCCAGTCTCGTGAGGACAATTGGGAAGCTGCCAAGGAGAGGTGGCGATCTTCGATCTAGTAAGCCGCGATAAAGCGATATGCCCGACGCGGTGTGCTGATCACATGCCCCCCTGCAATACTGCACTCTACCAATGATATCATGCGATGGAGATAGAGGACGCAGCGGTCGTTGCGGTAAGCTAAGGCCAATATGGGGCTGTAAAAGGCTATAGAAGAAGAAGAAGAAGAAGAAGAAGAAGAAGAAGAAGAAATACGTTAATCTTACTCAAAATATAAAGTGGTAACAATGAACGATTTAATGCACCAGGTTTAGAATACATTCAAATAAATACAACTGTCGCATGGGCCTTACGGCCAAGCTAATGTCGTCCTAGTAACAACCAAAATGGTCATACACATAGCTACATACCTACAAATATATAAATGCTTCGATATATTTCCGTTTCTATTAATACTTTTCTTTACAAATACATAAACATGAATGGAACCCTTTTCTTGAGCTCCCCTTTCATTTACTCACACTACCTCCCCAACTCCCCTCTCTTCTCTATAGCCATTAATCTTCTTTGTCGGGTCTTCGCTAGAAATATTCAGAAATTATGTATCTCACATGCACCAACACTTACCAGCAAATGTTTAAATTTCTATTGGCATTCAAAAATTGCGATGAAAAATGGTCATTTCTTAAAATCTCCCTTTCCCTGCATTCTGCCAAAATATGCCTCCAGGTATCGCTTTCTCCGCACAATGGGCAAATTCTTTCCCCGAGAGCATTAACTGTTTTAATTCCCTTCCAAGCCCCTAATCCGAACCATGCGAGACCACTTCTTTCTTCTCTGCCACAGATATCTAATTCCCCCTTCCGTACACCGGATGTATTTGAGCCTGCAGGTTAAGTGATATTTTTTCAGCGCATTTTGCCTATCTATATCTTATATAGGGCTGTTAGTTATTTTCTAACTATTTCAAAGCTTATATAAAAACAAAGTCCCAACGGTGAAGACACCAAGCTTAAATAATAATTCTAAAGAAAATGCAAAAAGAAGTAGATGTTTAAAACACATGCAAATTTGTTGTTATGATTTAAATGTTAATCTTAAATTACTTTTTAATACAAAACACTAAATGGAGAATAAACCTTTCCTACGATTTATTTTATTGTATTATCAACATGGTATGTGTTGCGGCATATGGGGGAATTAATATTGGAAATTATGGATTAATAATGCAGTAATAATGTGCTCTGATAAAACATGGTCGATTTTTTTAATGGTGTTTAACGCCGTTTCACTACTAAGGCACACAGGCGGTGGACACTGATGATACATGAAATGATAAATTGGGAAAGGATATATTATTTTTAAGGAAGGAAACATTCCAGGCCTAATTTTAGGGTACCTCCCCGACATTTGCCAGTTATGAGTACTGAGGATAACCTGAAGAAAAAAAACCCAGTCTGGGAGGACGGTCCTGATGGGATTCGAACCCCAGACATACCGCTTACGAGTCCGCGCCTTAACGACCTCGGCCAACCGTGGAGGTAAAACATCGTCGAAGTCATATAAGCAACAGTTGGTATCTGGTTGTAATCATCACCATTTGTCTTCTTTGTTCTTAAAATTATAATTTTTACTTTTTAATGCTACTTATTTTTATATTTTCCGTAAGACTTATAACGTATGAGAAACCTTACGTTTTCACATTCGGCACAACAAATAAATTGCTGTTCCCAATCTCTGAAACGCTTGTTTTTCTTCCTTTGATAGAAATTGCTACTATTTGTAGCTATTGATCAACTAGAGCAAAGCGTGACTAAATAGGAAGTAAGCTGAGATGTCACCATTACGCAAACTTGTTTTGTGATGAGCTAGTAATATTTCTTTCCAGGTAGTTTTAAGGCATAACTCAATTATTTAAATAGTGAGATACAATTTCCCAACTGAGGCACACAAGGGCATCGCTGGTCTGGGCGAGAAAGATGCCTAACTTTG
This sequence comes from Metallyticus violacea, assembly GCA_030762175.1. Taxonomy (NCBI): domain Eukaryota; kingdom Metazoa; phylum Arthropoda; class Insecta; order Mantodea; family Metallyticidae; genus Metallyticus; species Metallyticus violacea. Next base: position 83,808,767 of record CM060844.1, read on the forward strand.
ATATTATGATTTCAGCGACGATATTAGCAGCGTGCGGTCTGGCATTGTCATGCTGAAAGACGACATTGACAACAAAAAACAAATAAATCCTCACTAATCGACTTTATTTGCGCTTAGGATTGTCAAAATATATACATTGTTGAAAGGCTGTAAAAATAGAACTCAATCTGCCCCCCCCCCAATTTTTAATTGACATTATGAAGAAACTATATGTAGTATTCAATACTGCGCTTTCAATAATATTGCAAGTTAATTTGTGAATTAGGCCTGGTATTCTATCAGCGACACTTCCAAAATAATTTCATTTCTCTTCGTCGTCTAAGGCGAATCTGTTGATTTTCAACCCTCAAACCATCTCCCATATGTGCCATTGATTGTTTTGCTTTTGCTGAAGATTCCTTAAAATTGCAGGACAGCAAAACACAATTAAGGACGTAACGTCACGTGTACGTCAACTCGCGAAAGTTCCTGGAGCATTTGTAATTTTTAGTCTACTCCTACTTTCTCCTTCGTTTTTGTTTCCTGGATAGGACTGGCACAGATTAAAAAAAATTAACACTAGGACTCCCTATTTCTTCACGTACAAAAAGTTTCTCTTTTGGCATCAGGTAACTACAGCTTTCTAAACTATAATATGTTGTAGATAAGGTCAGTAAATATCCATTTTACGATTAGGAGATATTTTAAACGAATTCCTTAAGCATTATATAAATTTACTAGTTAAGTTATTACAGCTTGTAAAATAATTTAATATTCGTTTTGTACTAAGAAATAATTTAAAAGCAATACAGAGCCCGGTAGATTTGTATTAATTATCAAGCTAATCATGTTACAACTTTGATGAAATATTAATGAAACACCTGTATTCATTACATTTTAGGCGTTCAGGTTCCGAAGTTTGGAGTATGTTGCACTTGTGACTGTGGGATAAAAGAATTTTCGCAGGATGCTAAATCTAAAATTATTTAATATAAATAATATTAAGAGAGTAGGTCCATAAGTTTCCGGCCTAACTATTTTCTCAGTATGATAAAGACAGAAACTATTTCACTTTTTAACATAATTATCCTTTATGGCTTTACACTTTTCACATCTTTGATATAAGATTAAAATTTCCCCGTCCCCCAGAAAAATAGACAGAGGTCTTGTCTACAAAATGGACATAAACAGCATTCATCACTTTTTCGTCACACTTAAATTTTCTTCCTCGAAGGTCCTTCTTCAGTTTTGAAAAGAGGAAATAGTTAATGGGAGCTAGATCTGGGCTGCAGGGTGGATGGTCGATCTCGTTGAAGTCACATTTCTTCACAGCTTCCTTTGCAACAAGAGCTGTTTGCACAGGCGCGTTGTCGTGTAGGCGCACATCACCACTCAGGCGATGGCCTTTTATCTTTGATGGAAGCACGTAGTCTGTGCAGTAGGCCAGCATAGTACTCCCCATTTACTGTGATGTTCCTCTCCTTGAAGTCAATGAAGAGTATTCCTTCAGTCCCAAAAGATTGTGGACATTACGTTCTTGGTTGATCGACTGACCTTGGCCTTTAGTGGCGGTGCTACGCCAGGTTTACGCCACTCCATTGCTTCTCTTTTGGACAAGGGATCATATTGGAGGACCATAGTTTCATCCCATGTAACAATGATTTGCAGAACTTCTCTCTCGTAGCCACGGCAGAGCTCCAAAAATACCTGACAACAGACGACTGTTTGCTGCTTTTGGACTGAGGAAAGAAGTCTAGACATCCATCTTGCACTAATCTTATCCATAAATAATTCGAACGGCTGTTGTTTTAGAAAGACCCAGCCTTGTTGCTATTTCTGTATCCTTGAGACGCTGATCTTCCATAATTTCTTCTTCCAAAAGAGCGATGTTTTCAAGAACGAGTACTTTCATGGGCCGACCTGCACGATCTACGTCTTCAATGCTTTTTAGACCCATTCGAAAAAGTTTGGCCCATTCTTTTACGGTGGAATATGAGGGAGATGCTTCCCCATATACACCGTCGACCCGCTGTTTAATTTAATTAAATCGGAGAAAGCCCTTCTTTTGTGAAGAACTTAATAACAGCTCGACATTCCATTTTGAACATATTACACATAGCCTTCTTTTTGCAACTACTTGTGAAGAACTGAACACAGCGGAGCGGAAGTAACAGCTGCAATTATTTACTTAACAGATAACCTTTGACACAAGATAAGGGTTTTGTGAATAATGCTTTTCGGCGAGAGCGGAAACTTATGAACCGACCACCGTATACACTCCAGAAACATGTATTTTCTAATGACCAACAATTTGATAAAAATCCTCTTTATATAAAGCCATTAAGAGGTATTTTGATTTCTTTCATATGCTATTTCTCAGATATCGTTTCACATCAAACTAAGAAATGCTTTCATCTGCGGAAATCAAATCGTTGATGTTTTGTTAGAACAGCATAGTGGACATTTTACAAAGAAAAGAAAATCGGCGCGAAATATAAATGCAATACATTTTTAAAATTTTTCTTGCCAGCTAACATAATCTAATGTCTTAAAACAAGGAATTTCGTACATTTCCTGTTAAACAAACACAGCAAAAAGGCTGCCAGAGGCTGCCAGAGGCTTTCAACCGATGATCAATTAGTTCCCACCACTTGTGCAAATGACAGCAATGTCTCTGCTTTTACCTCAGTTGGCAGCACTGTTACTATTGAGCGCTTCTCACACGGTCCCTTGCTTTTGTGATACAGGCAATCACCAAGAGCAACGAAAATAGATTGCTTACCCTGCAGTACGCTGCTGATCTAACAACACCGAATATTGCATTTTTCTTACTTTTTAGATCTTTTTTATGAGAGCAATCGTATTCTTTTGTAACAACTGCAGGTTTCATAGCAGACAAAGATGCGGTGAAGCGCTTGTACCTGTTTTCCAGCATTGTTTTCGAAAAGTTATTAATAATTCAGGAGATATAAATAAAAAAGTGAAATATCCATATTTCATATTTGCTGCTGTAAACTGAACAAGTTGTTATAACATACGTTTATATCAAGGTGCCTCTACTGAAAAATTTATATTGCTAAATATTGCTTAATGACCTAATTCTCACTTACTATAAAATCAAGTGTTAATATTAACTTTCCTCCTTCTAGATTTTGTCTCATAAAAATGTTTGTATTAACCGACTATTTCTCTGAATGTTTAAACTTAACAACCACCCCCGGGAATCCATTAGTCACCCGATGTGAACAAGAACAAATTTAAGGTTCCTAGTGCCATTATTTCTTTGGCTATTAGTAGGAAGCCCTCCAAGTTGTAACAAATCTTAGTGGTAGCAGTAACACTGGAAATCTTCATGGCATAAAAATTTATTTCACTAATAAAATTAAAATAATTTTATAAGGGACCAAGCAAACAATAGTACTGGGTAACTTTTGCTGCAGTAAATAGTATAATTGATTAATAGGATAATTTTTTTTAAACATTTAAGCGCGGGACTTAAGGTTTTAACATATTTTTTGTTAGTTCTATAAAAATGTTTTAAAATGTTTACTTTTTCCCATTGTTGCTACGAGAGTAGGTCCATAAGTTTCGGGCCTAACCTTTTTCTGTGATAAAGACAAAAACTATATTTTACTTTTCAATATAGTTACTCTTTTACGCAATACACTTCTGAAATCTTTGAATTAATATTGCAACCCCCCCCCCCCCCAATAGTCAGAAATCTTGTCTGAAAAATAGGCATTAACAGCATCCATCACTTCTTCGTGGCACTTAATTTTTCTTCCCCGTAGATCCTTCTTGAATTCTGAAAAGAGAAAAGAGTCACTGGGAGCTAGATCTGAGCTATAGGGTGGATGATGAAATTCTTGAAGTCACATTTCTTGACAGCTTCCTTTGCAACAAGAGCTGTGTGCTCAGGCGGGTAGTCGTGAAGAAGGCGCACACCACCACTCAGTTTTTCTCGCCTTTTCTCTTTAATGGAAGCACGTAGTCTGTGCAGTAGGCCAGCATAATATTCCCCATTTACTGTGGTGTTCCTCTCCTTGAAGTCAATGAAGAATATTCCTTCACAGTCCCAAAATATTGTGGCCATGACCTTGGTTGACTGAGCGACCTTGGCCTTTAGAGGCGGAGCTTCGTCAGGTTTATCCCATTCCATTGTTGGACAAGGGATCATAGTAGAGGATCATTGTTTCATCTCCTGTAACAATGGTTTGCAGAACTTCTCTCTCTCTCGTTGCTACGGCAGAACTCCAAAATTGCCTGACAACAGATAGCTCGTTGCTGCTTTTGGAGTGAGAAAAGAAGTCTAGGCACCTGCACTAACCTTATGCATGTTTAAATATTCCTGAATGATTCGAAGGACTGTTGTTTTAGCAAGGCACAACCTTGCTGCTATTTCTGTAACTTTGAGCCACCGGTCTTCTATAATTTCTCCTTCCTTGCTGTTTTCAGGAGTGAGCACCTCCAAGGACCGACCTGCACGCTCTTCGTCTTCAATGCTTCTCGAGCCATTCGAAAAAATTTGGTTCATTCTTTTACGGTAGAATATGAGGGGGGTGCTTCCCTATATACACCGTCCAATCACTGTTCAATTTCATTTGGAGTAAGAACTTAATAACAGCTAGAAACTCCATTTTGAGCATGTCGCAATCTTCTACACATAGCCTTCTTTATGTAACTATATCTGAACTGAGCACAGCGGAGCGGATGTTACATCTGCAATTATTTACTTAACAGACACCAGGTAAGGATTTTGTGAAAGCGATAAACCTTATCGGTGAGGACGGAAACTTAAGGACCTACTCTCGTACTTTTTCAAAGTAATAATGCAATTTTGATGCAACCTTTTCTTTTTATTTTTATTAGCAAACGCCTTGATATGCCTTTTCAATTATTTAACGAACAGTTATGCTTTTGTTGAGCAACTGCGCCTCTAAAAGTGGCATAAGTGAGAGAAAACCTTTTTTATGAAATGTTTATTTTAGAGTAAGAAATAAAGCTTTTCGGTTATGTCCATTTATGCTTGAGGTCCATAATACCTTGATAAAGTTTTATATTAATTTAAATTAGATTAATTGCCAATTTAAAAATTGTAGCCAATATTAAAAATATAACATATTTAATTTACCCTGATAAGGCTTCAGTCGTGGGGTCTTTGTTCAACTCTACCAGGCGATAACACTAGGTGTACCTAAATATAAATATTAAATGAAAAAGGAGACAAAGAAATCAGAGAATGTTACTATTGTAATTTCTAGAGTTGAAGAGATGATAACAATGTTACCTACACTTACATTGCATAAATATCGAACGTCTCTGATTTCAAGGAAAGGAAATTCCAGATTCTAGAAAGAAAGAAATAAGCTTTTTACTATTGCTTTTAAACAATTAAATGAATTAAACTACTTGGAAGGAATTGTTAATAGGCAATTAGAAGTAAAAAAATGCAAGTGAGATTTAAGAAGGGAAATTTTACAATGCTTCTAAATTTGCTCTTTTTGCAACACATGATGAAGTTTTCTCTCGTACGTTCAGAGAATTTATTTTATTATAAAATCTGCAGACTCAGACCTTAGCCAAATTGAAATACAAATGGTGAAACTTTTCAAACTAGTCCGTGTTAGAAGTTTTCATTCTGCTCCTAATATGATAATGGTTACAAAATATCATGTCTTTTTATTCTAATTCTCTATACTCGGTAACTATTTCACTAGAAGGTGTATTGATTTATTAATTTCACAATGTGAGGCATAGAAAATCTTTGGGAAATAAACTTTTATTACCACCAACTATGTAATCAGCTGTCAGCAATAAACTAACACGCAGTTTTCAAAAATGGGAGATGAGTTATAAACTTGATCAGTTCTACAAATATAATTAAACTGAACTTGGGTTGCTGTTGCTCTGTTCTCCATATATAGGATTAATTTGCTTTTCATAACCTCCGAAATCACAGCGTTGAAGATTTGTACAATTTACCTGATGAGAACTACACAACTACAGAAATCCTCCTGTGCCACTGTACTCAACACTGGTTTTGACACCGCTGCACGCTCATCTTTGCTAGCGTTCAAGCTTCCTGAACGAGAATGAACCTCCTTTGTTTCAGACAATGCATGCAAATGTGTTTTGTACAGGGCCCCAAGGTGTCTCTCTGTGTGGAAAGACCACATAAGACGGAACCAACACGATCTGTCCATTACCATAATGCTGCTAACCCCACGTGGCCAGATTTCCATCACTCGCATTACTACGGGGTAAAAGCATTTACCTCGGTGTTGTATGTGGATTATTCATTCGTTCTCTATAGACCTGCTCGCCATTTGAATAATCTAGCTATGCTTTCATCCTCCTTTTGAAACACGATATTCTTTTTGTTTGGTCCTAAACATTCCTCTTGCTGTGTTGTTTGTTGTTCAGGCTAGAGGTGAAAACGTAGTCATTTTTTCCTTTAGAAAATGTGGCAAATGTTGGACCAGGAATAAAGTAAGTAATGCTCATTCAGACATTAACAGTGTCTCATATCTAGCTCAAGACATTCAATTAATAACTTTCTCTCATCTGAGAGCAGCATCTTCTAGAATGTTTGAGAACATATTTCTAGAGATTCGGAGCAAATATAAACGTTTAAATTTCGGGATGATATTGTTTTATGCTATCCAATAGATAAAGAGAAAATCAATCAAAATTCATTTTTACTTTTCTTACATGAATGTAATTTGAAATTTAAAAATATTACAAAATTAAACATATTAAATATTTTTCTCTTAAATAATTCTTAAGGTAGTTTTATAGCATATCCTTATTTCGAAATTAGTGCCACGTGTTAGTTTGTCAAAGTTAGAAGGTCAAAGTAAACATATTTATAGATAAAACAATCATAATCTACTAATTATATTACGAAATGTACCAAATTATACTAGATATTTGCTGAGGAAAACGTAAACATTAACGAAACACCATTGAAAATAATCATTCAAACAAAATTATTAATTGTCTGTTACATGTAACCTTGAAAAATATAGCTGAGCATTTTGGGAACAGAATCTCTGCAGACATTGTAGGTCATCATATTTTTGCCTTGGAAAGTGGAATTAAAGTTGAATAGAAAGGGACAGGCTGCTCATAGGTCTGTGAATGGCACATTTTGTGAACAATAACATGGAACTCCCAGGAGTCATTGTGGGTTGTTCGACTGGTTATAGATCTAGAAGAGGTTATGTCAGCTACAATTTCTCGTATTTCTCTTATCTTCACCGGGCAAGTTTTATTCAGAAATAAGTATGAACTCCGTTTGAACAAGGACTCTCCAGTGTCGAATTCTTCCAAATCAAATAAAGGTCTATAATCTGAACTAAAGCCTAATATTCTCCAAGAGAAAATTACTTCAATTTCTCAATGGAGATCTACAACTAGGGAACCGTTAAATATTCAGCATTCCTTTATTTTAAACGGGCAGTAATTATATATTTAAATTATGCAGTCATAAACTTTCAAGGGAAATATTTCTTTTCTTTGCTCTTATAGACGCTGAATTATGTTGGTTATCTGCAATTAGCATTGAATCGCTACACACGAAAAGGCCGCGCAGGTGGTTAATACTTGTTTGCTCTCCTCCAGTCGATCCTATTTACTGTAGATATTGACATAAACAGAAAATCCAAAGCACTTCCGAAAATGAAACGAATCAAATATTACATAAAGGAATATAAAGAAAAAATCACATAACTATTTTATAATAATAAAAATATATTAACGAATAATTACCTACTAAAAATGAAAGACAATACAATGAAAATTAATATAAATAAGAAATTGTTTGAGCGCCAGCTCGTAATCCCCCAAATGGGGCATATTTAGAGTACTTTGTTTGTATTAGAATACTCCTATTCTATTACAAATCTAAAAAAAAAATAAAAAAAATTAAATACAAACATACCTCTCAAATAAAGTATTAATGATAACAAAAGTAAAGATAAAAACAACGAAAAAATAGGAAAAATAATATGATAAATAATTATAAATTAAATAAACTTTATGTTCTTTACAAAATAATATAATACCATCCGCAAAAGGCCGAGGAAATTAGAAACAGAATTGGAGAGAAACGAATACTAATCAATACAAACATACCAAATAGGGCACTTAATCAATGAAACATCAGTTTTAGAACGTGAAGTAGGTTCATAAAGATAAAATAACAATTATTTTCAGTTGACACAAAGATAAATTAATCCTATAACTTCTGTTGTGAGTGATACGTCTGTTCAAGAACAGTTCGTGCCTCTACTAAGTCGTCATCTTTGCCTGTGGACGTTTTAACATTTAAGAAAATACAATGACGGTAATGATAGCAAGAAAACTTTCAAAAGCATTCTTTAAAGCGCATGTTTTTGTGAAATATCAAAGTCTACGTTGGAGAGAGTAATGACAACAAGATAAGAAAAATTGAAGAAAGGCAAAAGAAACATGGAGTAAGGGAAGAAGCATGGCGACGACTTTGTCTAGCTCCCACAATTTCACGGGCCATTTCCACCGTGTTATAAGCGCGCGTCCCCTCTTCTCACGACGCTCCCAAGAGCAAACATGGGTTCTACGCGTGCAAATCCCTGGAGTCAACTGACCCCTCTCCGCTCTGCCCACATCTTGTTAGCCATCACCACTGGATTCTTCCTGTGTATACAGCGTCTTGAAGTTGGGAGGTGGAAACTCTGAACGGCATGGCCAAGAGACAAGCACGTGGTAATGGCACAATACACTGAACTCAAAACTGTGTTACGCTTAAAGTACTGAATGCTTTTCTTTATTCTTAATATATAAAACATAACCTGTCTTCAGAATTGATTGTGTGACGTTTCAAGAACTCCTATCCGTTCTAGCTTAGCAATCTTATGATAATGAAGCTAAGCAAAGCAGTCATATCAAACCTGCGTTTCCATTAATGGTTTCTTTTTGTTTTATTTTGAAATGTCTATATTTAAATAAAAACTCTTAACTTAAGCAAATTAGCTGCAGGTAAATGATAGAAATGATCTTGAATACACAAGGTTTACCTTCCAGGAGCGGAAAAACTCCACCTATTACCATGCTTTCTTTATACTATGTTAATTAGGAAGAATTTAATTTTTGTAAACGAATTGACATTGTAAAAAAATTGATAACAGACGTTTGCGAGATATAGATAGACAAAATACTGAGTCTCAATGCGCAGAAAAAGTATCGCTTAACCCGCAGGCTCAAATAGATCGGTGTGGGGGAGGGGACATTATTTAGATATCTGTGGCCGAGAAGAAAGAAGTGACAGATTAGGGGCTTGAAATGGAAACAAAACAGTTAATGCTCTCGAGGAAAGAATTTGTTCACTGTGCGGAGAAAGCGATACCAGAGGCACATTTTGGCAGAATGCAGGGAAACGGAGATTTTAAGAAGTGAGCATTTATCACCGCTATTTTGAGATGCCAATAGAAGTTTGAACATTTGCCGGGAAGTGCTGGTGCATGCAAGATACACAATTTGGGAATATTTCTAGACAAGACCCGACAAAGAAGGTTAAGGCTATAATGAAGAGAGGGGACTTGGGGAGGAGTTTTTTTTTTAATGGTGTTTAACGCCCGTTTTTACTACTGAGGCACCGCAAGTGGTGAACATTGATGATGCATGAAATGAAATGATATGTTGGGAAAGGATTTTTTTTTAGGCAGGAAACGTTCCAGGCCTAAATTTAGGGTACCTCCCCGGCATTTACCAGTTATGAGGACTGAGGAAAACATGGAAAAAACTCTCAGTCAGGGAGGACGATCCAGGCGGAATTCGAACTCCACACCTCCCGCTCACTAGTCAGCGCCTTAACGACCTTGGCCACCCGTGGCGGTCGGGGAGGAGTTGTGAATAAATGAAAGGGGGACTCAAGAGGTTTATGTATTTGTATATAAAATTATAATTAAGTATTATTTATGTACATGACCATTTTGATTGCTATAAGGACGATATTAACATATACGGCCGTAAGGCTCATGCGACAGTTGTATTTATTTGAATGTATCCTAAAACTGGAACACTAAAACGTGCATTACTACTATTATTACTAATTAGGACGAGGTGAGCTAAATTAGGTTTAAATGTTTTCAATTTACAACTTCTTGGTATCTCTTTTTTATGATGTAGTAGAGTGTGTTGATTTTTAAAACTTTCGCCTTTTTTATTTTTAAGCATTTAAAGCACAATTTCGAGAAACAATTAAAATTTATACCCAAACAATAACTCAATTTAATTTTAAACAAACAACTAACACAAGGAAAATATGCACCTTTTTTTTTTTTACCAAAAGTACTCACTTTTCACTGAGAGAAAATGGTACAGCTCAAAGCATTGCATTTTCTTACATAAAAAATAGATACGAAAATAGTATTTTAGCGTTGAAAACTAGATTCAGAAGTTGTGCACTGAAATAATCCATTTTTGTATACTCTGACATAACGGTTGTAAGGTCTGGAAGTTGTGAGGTGCTACTGAGTAAAGCCATGGAGATTGAAAGAGAGAATTTTGGTGGATTCATTGAGAAACAGTAGACGGTGCGTTTTGCTACATTTTATTGCGCTAAATTTAAATAAAAATAGCTACCACATCCTGACACAGATAGCATAAACATTTGCAAAGTTTTAGTAATACTTATGAGTTAAGCTTTCGAACAATAATGATAATAATTTTTCAATTACAGTGTGCATGATTAACATATACACATCTTAAATATTTACTCAGATTTCATTCAGAATTAAACTTTTTTGAATATCGTACAGATATATTGGCATGTGATATTTTTATTTTTTTTTTTAAAAAATGTAATAATTTATTGCAGAATTTTCAGTAGTGTCAATTTTCTATTTTTATTAATAGAAGTCCAAGAAGTTATTTAATTAAGCAGAAGTTAATCGGTTTTGCTGTTACAATATTTTGAAGAGGCTCTCAACTCTGAGGAAATCAGGCAAGAAAGTACAAAACTTGCTTATTCTGCTGCAGGAAACTCAGAAGAAATGAACTTTAGGAAATGTCATTTAATTATGAAAACTTGATTAAATTTACTACTTGTTAGGTCACTAAGAGGTAGAGAAAAGTTCATACTTCAGTTGGGTAAGTTGGTAAACGAACATGTACACTTTCGGATTGGAAAACCGTGATAAAGATAATTCTCATATACAATATGCAAATGAAACTAACGTCATATAGTCCTATAGTAAAAATACCTCAATTTGGTGAAGTTTAAACTCCACAGTATTTTTTTTTTCATACTTGCCGAAGTGTGAAACAATAAATTTTAAGTTTACAATTTCCAATTATTTATTTTAAATTTTCACTCATAGATAAAGAGAGAAGACAGAACATTAACAGAACGGATAACAAAACAAAACAGAAACCCTGACCTTGAATTTTTTTTCTTAGAAAAAGTTCAAATAAGTTTCTTCGCTTACGTAATTTGTTTATGAAAATCTTTATTTTTATGTGGAAATAAATTATTTAACAAGTCAATAATTATTCATATTTACATTTTTCAAATTTAAGACCGAAAGTATTTTAAAATATTTCTTTTTACTCCTGGTTAATTGCAGCGATCGTTTTATTCCTGTTGAAATCGCCATTATCAAACCAACCAAATCTCTTTACAGCCTGAGCAAAATTTTAAGTCCATTTTCCAAAATATTTCTGCAAATAATTTACGGAACACATTATAACGCAACTCTCAGAATCGTGTGGTCCACGTACAGAGAACCAGTTTTGACTTGATTGACGTAGGACAGCTTGGCGCAATGCAAAGTATTATAGCATGTACCTGTCTTTTTAGTTTACTTCGTTTTGTTTGCTGGGTCGTCAGCGATTTATAAACACTATAGCAGCAGACATAACCTAGTAGCATAGGGTGGGCCAAAAATCAAGTTCCAGAGTCGTGTCCTAAAGCACAGTTATTTTTTCGCATTTATAAGAATGAAGTTGTCCATTGCGTATGGGTGGAGGGAATTTAGTTGGTTCATATTTCTCCCGTCACAGACGTCAATTTGTCTCACAGTCATCAAAATCATTGTTGTTTGGATAGCTTTGTTTACCATAATACATTTTAATAATATACAAGCCGATACACGACTGAGAAATGTCTTATTTCACCTAATTTGGCAAAATATCTGAAAACATTTTTGAATTCCAATATGCACTTTTTATGACGCTAGTTTTGGCTCATTTTACTTTTTTTTTTAATCCAATCGTGATATTTGAGCCATTCTGTACAGTTTCGTTTTTAATGCACTGTATTACATTACATAGAATGGAGTGGAGTTGGACCGCCACGGGTCCCCAGGTCGTTAATGGGCGGACTTATGAGAGGGAGGTCTGGGGTTCGAATCTCACCTATACCGTCCTTCCTGACTGAAGTTTTTCCCAGGTTTTCCTCAGCCATAAATGGCAAATGCTGCGGATGCACCCTAAACGTAGGCCTGGAGCGTTTCCATCCTTAACAGATCCTTTCAATCATTTCATCTCATGTATCATCAGTGTCCACCGCCTGTGGTGCTTTAGTAGTACAAACGGGCGTTAAACACCATTAAAAAAACTATGTATTTTTTCTAATTTTATTAAAAATTCTGTCATGCTGCAGTACATGTGTTACCTTTAATAACCTTCTAAAAACTCATCCTTTTCCGACTCGTTGACTATTAACTTCGTTAACTATCCAGTTTTGCAACAGTATAACAATATAGGGATATGCTAACTAAGAGGGCAGGAAAAACTGGCATAAAAAGGAAATGATTTTATCTTTTAATATATAAGAGTATAGTGTTTTTAATAATCCTGTATCAACGATTAAAAACGTCTGGGAATACGCAAGTAGTTTTGCCTCTCCGCAGGTAGTGCCAAAGAATTAATCGTTTTCTATTCCCCGGTCCTTTCATGTGGGAATCTAAGAAAGGGACATTTTTTCCTTGATGGCGATTGTGAAAGTTTCACATATGGTTTTAAATAGTTTCCCTAAGGTAATTGTAATAAACAGTTCACTCTGCTTTAAATAAACTCGCCAACCTCGTTTGTTGTGCATTGTACCCTTATCATTTCTTAACATCTGACGGGAATACTATAGAGCAGGTATATAGACAGCGTATTTGCTAAAGCATTTCCACTCAGTTGTTGCAGCTGCTTGAAATATTACATATACATATATTGATTGCATGGCTTCTACCTTTGGACTTGCATTGTGCTACAAGATATTTTCGGAATATTGGAAGAAACGCTGAGACAAATTTAAGATGGTACAGACAATGGATGAACAACCAAATAGATGTACTCTTAATATTTGTATGGTGAATAGTTTCTAGTAAAACCATAGGACTGAGTTCGGATAGGGGATCCCATTTGACATAGTAACAACCCCTTTTCATAAGTAGTTATTTAACTTAACGCAATTTAACCAAACTATACTTAGATGTTGAGGAGAAAGATTAAACTGAATATTGATTATATTTTAGGTCACAACCGCACATCGCAGCCACTGCCACTTAGAAATGTCCTATGCCACCGCTACCATATGATGCTTAAGTTTTAGAGCAAGGGCTCTCAACCTTTTCTAATGACATACAATTACATTCAACAGAAAGTATTTGATGAACCAGTAAGCACATTTTAAGAGGGAAATGCGTAATTTTGTGGTGCAAGGGTCAAAATAAGCACATCTCAAAATTTTAACAACACTAGTAATTTATGTAGTTATTCCTTGTATGTAATGTTTAGAATTTGATATTTGTTAGAAAAAAACTGTTCAACTATTTCTATTCAATGAACTGTTCTGTGAAATATATTAAAAATATTATTGTTAAGGTTGAAATTTAGTTTTCATTTGTTTTATTTATGGACGCTTTTTGACATCTAAGGTCATCAGCGTCCCATTCAACTCAGGGCGTGAAACGGCCGGAAAATTTTGCTCAGAGGCCTCTTCTTTCAGGCTTGAGGTTCTTTTTCGTGCCGTAAATGTACGACACGGGACCCACGACTTTACTTCCCTTCCGAAGGAAGCCATACTTAGGATTTTTATGCCCGAAAAATTCCATCGATCCTGGCCGGGATTGAACCCGCGATCTTGGGTTTATTATGGTTACCACTACACCACCAGGACCGACGTTAAAATGTAGTGAATGAATACATAAACACTTCGACAAACATATGGTACTCCGGAACTCATATTTACAATCAGTTAATGCTATTAACTTTACAAATTTAACAAATATCAGACTCATCCTTTTGTTTCAGCGCGAAGGTTGTGCTTGTTTAGCTAAACACATTTCTTTAATGTTTGGTTTCTTCTGATTTAACTTTAGTCTTAAATCGGAAACAACTTTCAACTTATTTGTAATTGATATGAATTAGAAAACAAAATCCACTTTCACAAAAGGAAGTAGTCACAGACATTAACAAAAAATCTTACAGCTTTTTCTGAGATGATTGGATGTTAGCTTTTTCTTGTCTGCTAAATCTATCGTCTTGATCATTTACCCGAGACTTCCGTCATAATTCGTTTCTGGTAAGGTGTCAGCGATAGAAAACGGATCTCTAATCCAAAATTCTGAATCCAGGTTTTCGGAAAGTAAACATTGAAATGTGAGACGAAACTCCCAAGGTGCTCTTTAATATTCAATGTCAGGTCACAATGAAAAGCAACATCATTTCCACTTAAGGAAGCACCCAACAATATAAAGGAAGATGTGTTTCCAATATTCATTTATGTTATCAGAAAGCTTAGAATTTCTTAAGAGCTGCAAATCTACTGCTTTCTTGACTGTAAATGCATCTGGCAGCTGAACAAACGACAAGTTTCCCATCGTTGTCTGATCATATAATGTATTTGAGTTGCGCTCTGTCATTGTCGTAGGCTTAAAATTGATAATTCATATTATTTTTGTAAATTACTACACAAAAGTTTTTTGATACTGTAAAATCTATTGTTTAGTAATAGTAAAACTGTTAAATATTTGTTATTTGTAAAACAGATGCTCATTTATATATTTGCTAAAATGTTTACGCACCGCCAATGGACCCCTGTTTTACAGTACTCAATTACTGTTATGTATTTTGTTTTCTATCGTTGACTGGCAACCTGGGTTATTTACTTTTTTAATTGGGACGGAATAAAAGATAGTAACATTTTTATTAAAATTGTTAATATTACAGCAATACAGCCTATTTCAGAACTCATGATTAATTCGCTTACATTCTGTTCTTGCTTGTAAATTATACGCAATTTTAAGTCTCATAGCAGAGATGCTTGGGGATGAAGGGGTGAAATCTATACCGCTTATAAACATTCCCCTCAAAAATTAAATTTACCAGTTTTTATTTATATTACGTTTAGTTAAAATAATAGTTATTCAAACTGCCAAGTTTTAAAATCGAATCCCTATATATCTAAGACACATTTATCTCTCAATCCCCTAGGTTTCTTAAAATTACGGGTTGTGAAAAGGTAAGACAGCATCTGAACTGCAACCACATTGCTTGTAACTTTTTTAAATGACATGCTTTTGCAATTTATAAAATCCGATTGCCATCTGATATAAATTAAATGTTACACACAGTAAAAATAATGAGATTTTTAATGACAATAATCTGTAGGCCCATTTTATTGCGAGAAAGTAATATTAGAAACTAATGTCTTAATGGATAGAGCATTTTATAAGAAAGAAAAGTGAACATCGCAGACCACAATGATTTACCTTGAAGACAACCACATAACTTTCTTAGCTTGGGATGTGTAGTCACCGTGTAGTTCGAATTTAAACCTAATGGATTTATTACTTTGAGTGAAGGAGATAGAGAATACGGCATAGCTACAGGCGGAAGATACTTTGACATCATACAATTAAAGTTGACTCAGGCGCTCTCCCTACATAGAGATAATGGATATCATGACAGCAACTATTTTTTTTCGGTATACATGTTGAATCAGTTATTATAAATTAATATAGACAGCTAGTAGCATAACAATTTATTTTTTTATTTACACAGTTTTGTTTTTAATCTATCACTGTTAACTAAACGCAAAGCAAAAACAAAAAATGTTACTATACACATACAGAGATTACCAAAATGTATACACAATTCAAGCAAAGAAAAAACTGTGTTAATATAACAAAACTGAATTCACACAAACAGAAAATGATGAGTACTAATCATCTTAAACTTTTACAGTTAAAACAGTTGCTCAAAATGCCCACCCTGGACGTCGATACACTTCTAAGTAAGTTAAACTGCTGATTGAGCAACGTTTACGAAAGTGTCCTCAGCGATTGCAGCACATGCCGCTTCAATTTCTTCCCGAAGTGCTGTCAGTGTAGCTGATTTTCTGCGGTATACAACATCCTTAAGAGTTCCCCATATGTAGAAGTCTAACGGAATTAGATCCGGAGAACGCGGTGGAACCTCAAGTGGACCTCTTCGTCCTATCCAGTGCCTTGGATCCAATGCGCGGGGCTTGTTGCTGTGCGAGGTCTCCCAGATCTGCCCTTGTGAACATCGCATACGGTACCATGAGTCTCAAATTTGTCTCGAATGCGTGCAATTGTTACTCGCGTTGGCGGTTCTGTTCTGTACACACGTCTCCATTGCCTTTGAACTTCAACAACATTCTCGGTTTTCCAACACCACTTCAAAATTGATTTCCGCTGTTCAAACGATAATCTTGGTTCCATTTTGTTGTAGCGACGCTAGCATAACATAATGTGAGTCACATCTGTTTAAAGATCATCATACTACACATTACTGTTGTTTTTCGGCCCAACTTTGAAATATAATAAATAGACATCTACTGTGAAAGTGTGTATACATTTTTTTTTGCCACCCTCGGTGTATAATTCTGTAAGGGCAGTTTCTAACTGAAGATTAATTTTAAGTGTAATTTAGAGGTTACTTTTCTATAAAAATAACTAAATAACCCTAGATTACGTTACCTCGAGTTTGCAATAACCGTTAAACCTTTGCCAACATTGCGAAATAATAGGAAAATTCGTGTTTAGAGGAGTTGATGTTCAACTGTTTAACCTAAGAAAAGCAATAATTATTCAGTTTTCCCTCCTCCTAGACACGTTCCCCCCTTAATATGAATTCACACATGCATAAGGAAAAGTCAAAGCGAAATCGAGAGACACTTTTTAACAAATGAAAGATTATTATTAGTGTTGATATGATGCGAAAATATCTGGGAATAATTGAAAAATATAGATAAGGATAGAGAACGTACATGGGGGGGATTACCCAACAGTAGAATACTTATATTTTGAGGATTTTTGTTTTATAACCCCCGGACGATGTCATGGGTATATGTGTGTGCAGTCTATAACACCTAAAACTTAAGGAAGGCCGCGAACGTTATAGAAGCCTAACATCCATTTCTTTACATCACCCTCTTTGGTTGGAATTTCAATGAACTGAGTGAGGTCTCGGAGGTGTTGTAACTTTATGGATGGTTCTATTAGTCCCTCCTCACTCACTTTGAATATACCTCCAATAAATATTTCGAAGTTTCCTGTTGTATGGAATCTTTAAGTTAGCAGTATCATGAATATAAAATTCAAAGAATGATTTCGCTTAGTTTGTGATTGTAATCGGGGACGTAAGTCTGTTCCAGTTCTTCGGGATCTTTTGCTAAGCGAAATCGCTTTTTGAATTTTTTGTCATTCAGTTCTGGGAACGCATTTTTTCTCATGAAATACTGAGAATTTTTTTTATTGATTTTATTTATGGACGCTCTTTAACAGCTCTGGTCATCAGCGTCCCATTCAACTCAGGGCGTGAAACAACCGACAAATTTTGCTCAGAAGCCTCTCTTTCACACTTGAGGTTCTTTTTCGTGCCGTAAACGTACGACACGGGACCCACGGCTTAACTTCCCTTCCGAAGGATTTTTACGCCCGAAAAAATCCATCGGTCCTGGCTGGGTTCGAACCCGCGATCTTGGGTTTAGGAGGCGAAACACTGAGGAGAACGGCGAAATTCATCTTCTAATGAAATGCTGCAAATCAGAAATTCGCACAACATACGGCTTGTATGGTTATCTAACCTAACCTACAATTGAATGTAACTCTGTTATTACACGGAAATGAAAAGTAAAACATTGAAGAAACTTTATTAACACAAAATTATAATAAACATAACTAATCACATTATTTATAAATGAAGTTTTTAGCTCCTTTACTCTGAGAAATGATTTAATTAATAATAACTAAACTCTAGTTAGAGCTTTAACTTTTGACATTTTGAAAGTTAGATTTTATTTTAGGTTAAAACGAAATAATCTTAGATTAATGTTTATAGAACCAAAAATGTGCAACTTAAGTATAACTGATGGTTAATTTTATACTCTAAACTCAAGTTAACTCTTTATGTAACTGATCCTAAGTTATTAAAAAAAAAGAATAATTATCATTTCGTAATATCAAGCTTTGGACCCTTTGATTAGTTTATTTACGCACGCTCTTTAACATTTCAGGTCATCAGCGTCCCATTCAAGTCAGGGCGTGAAATGATCGCACAAATTTTGATCAGTGGTGTCTTCTTTCAGGCTTGACGTTCTTTTTCGTGCCGTAAATGTACGTCACGGGTCCCATGGCTGTACTTCCCTTCCGAAGGAAGGAAGTTATGATTTTTACGCTCGATCCTGGCCGGGTTTGAACCCGCGATCATGGGTTTAGAAGGAAAATATGGTTACCACTACACCACAAGGACCCACAATACACCATTTTCAAGAATATGTGCGAATTTTGAGTTAGATGCAGTTTTATTAAAAAAACTGGAATACCATTTGCTATTAAAGGCGGCGCAAACGCCGGGTTATACTATTTGTTCTTGTAAGCGAAAGCAGCTGTGTGTGAGTGCTGCTACGAGAATCTGATATCTCGAGAGCAGCCTCTCGGTAAAGAGGCGACTCGAGAATTCCCGCAGCCAATTCACGAGCGACCAAAACATAATTGTCTTGCACTGTGCATAATACCATACAGAAAGGAAACTTATAGTCAGTGACGAAAGAGTGTGAACATGATAACATCGCTTCTCTCGCGCACTTATTTGTGGCTGGACGTTGCTGATTATGAGAGTTAATGCGCTCTCATAAGGCACCGTTGTCGACCCCTCTCCCCACCCTTCTGCATGCCCTTTCTTAAAGGTAGCGAGAGTGAGTAAGTCATGTCGCCGAGGTACGAGCGAACCTGAAAGCTTATTTGACTGTTAATATACTATACCTTTTTTCATGACAATATACTAATTGATATGAAAATATACATTTATTACAATTGCAGTAATACAAATTATATTTAAAAACTACCGACTTTGTATTACTATTAGAAAAGTTGTATACATTATTTGCATAATCTCTCCTATTGTTAGGTGATAAATTACAAATCAAACTGTCTGCATGTTCTATTATCACATTCTGCAATTATGTGATTGATATTGTGCCAGTCTAGCGCTCATATATTTACCTAAACCACTTAAAACTTTACATACGCTCTCGAACTAAGGACGCAATAGCTGACATTAACCAAGATCTCACTCAGCTTATTCATGGACGCGTACTCTGGGCCTTGGTCTTAATCCCTTACAATAGCAGGCTATGGCCATGGGACACCAGCGTTTACTTAGTGTCATAGAAATAGGCAACATTTCTCCCATTCATATCAAACAGCAATTCCCTTTACTGGTTCTGTGAAAAACTTCGGAGTTATCGTAGACAATAAGCAATATTCTTGGGAAAACCATGTTGCTGAAAGCTGCAGGAAGGTAGATTCTCTAATTCACACGTTTAAAAGATTAAACAGTCTCTACCCAAAATTTGGTGCAATTCCTGGTGATGCCTCACTTCGACTGCTGCGATTTTCTGCTCACAGATGCAAAAACTGCAGCGTGTTCATAATATGTGCATACGTTACATCTGCGATGTGCGTCTGTTCGATTATATAACACCCTCCCTCGTTTCCGCCTGAAAGACCGAAGAAACATTCATTGTCTCTCACTACTTTTCAAAATTATCCATACATTTTTTCCATCTTATCCATTTTCTCTTTTTCAAAACTTATCTTCCTCTCGTTCTGAATCCCACCACGTGCTATTATTACATTGCACCGAACATCACTTTACTCATCACCACTGCCCGTCACTGGAATGCATTGCCACGGGATGTCAGAGACTGCCCAACTTTAGGAGCATTTCATAAGAAATTGTTTAATATTATCAGAAATAATCCATTACCCCTAGAGTTAAATTCCTTTTGATACAATGCACGTCTTTATTTGTTTTACTGTATAATTATTCATTCTATTATTTTTATTACTATCAAAAATGTTCATATCTCCTTTATAGTATTGTTAGGGTTTTTAATTTTATGCTTTGTTTGTATCTTTATTTCCACTTTCAGAATTTACGTATGTATAAATTGTCACTACTTGTGCTTGTTGTATATTATTGCTCTTTTACTTTCTGATTTTTTTCTTCTTCTTAAGTTAATATTTTTCATTTTTCACTGTCCATATTTATTGACAAGCATACATTTATTTATATACGTAATACTTTACATTGGTCCATATGTGCGCGAGTTTTGTCAACTTTACTGTCAATGTTGTCATTGTAATATTGTGCTATAACTTCACGTAATTATTATTAGATTGGTAGAGCGGAAGGGAAGGCTAACGGATTTAGCTCTACCAGAATAAATAAATAATAAATCAATATTTAGCCTGTATTTCCTAATTATCCCGTACTGTCTCGAATCGTGACGTAGGAATGGCCTGGTGTTAGATGCGTGCGCCTATTCGTTGACACGCCTTCCCTCCTAACGAACCTTTAGGCATCTAGCGAGAGAAGAGACTCTTCAGAGCTTTCTTCCAGAGTAGACGCAGTTAAGACGCCCCTAAAATTAAAGGTATAAATCACATTGACTCAAAAAAAAATTCAATTTTAACGTCTTTCCTAATCTATCAATCAAAACCATTGTACATAAAGCAATAGTAAAAGGTGCCCCCTAATATTCAAAGATAAATATTATTTTATAAATTAATTATTCAAAGATAAATTAAGACGCCCCGGCTTTGAGGGTTAATATTTGGCCTTCTTAATTAGAAACTCAAGGAACCTCTTGATTGGATAACCGGTGTTCATTTGTTACGCAATACATTTCTTTCGATCTTAGACGTTTTCTTACTGCAAAGTTTTATGGGAAATTTTAAGGGTTTTATGTCATGTATCTAAAGCGAATTGCCTAGTCATGTCTTTTTAATGATATTTTATTATTTCGTTTTTGTGAATGAAGGTAAGTATTAATTAGTTCTCATAGCTTTGTCTAAAACACAATGAAAACTGATGAGTCAGATTCTTTATACTTTGTTGTGAAGGCCTTTGTTTCAAATCTTTTTAATATTAATCATACTGCTGCTTATTAAGACTATTGCTGTTGTATATTCAGATCCTAGAATACCAAAACTGCTGTTCTATAATCACTGCGTTTGGATATTTTTAATATAATTTTTTTAAAAAAGTAGTATGTAAAGGGTATTTATAAATTTTGTCAAGCTATCCTGCTTCTCCATACTAAGAGGCCACCTTTTAGGGTTTTATTTCAGTAAGTTCCACATAGCAACGTAGCTAACTAAGCCTGCTAATACCAATGGGAGAATTAGTTAAACTTTTATCAACAAGTGAAAGAAATATAACAAATGATAGCAGAGCAAAGTTTACAAGATATAGCAAAGTAAAACTTTTTGAGGGCAGAGGACAGTCGATTCCTCGGTTAATTAATTTAAAATCTATGGTTATAAAAATCTAGATATGTTCAGTTAAAAACGCACTAATTAATAAGCTAATAAAAATCCTTCCACAAACAAACAACAAAGTAAGCAAGTATATAGTCAGAAATTGAACCATGGATCTAAGGTTTGGTATCTATTAAAACTCGACTGAAGTATTTAGGGCTTAAATGATTGTTTACATAATGCGCGAATTTCCAGGATATGCAGAAACAGAGGAAAGGAATAAGTGCGTTTGATGTTAAGATTCCTAGCCTTGGTTTGAATTTTTCCTGGTCCATGAATTTTTTTATTTAGAATTTCTAGAATGTATAATAGACAATAATAAATATGCGAAACAGTTCATTGAAGTAAATTGTAAATGGTGGTTTTGTTGGTAAATACACACAAAACAAAACAACCCCCACCCCAAAGCGAAACATTTGCTCTGTATTCAATATTACTGTAAATTATTCTTAACACAGTTTAATTAAAATATTATTTCCTCTGTAATTATAGTTTTGTTATATAGTACTGTTTACTTGATCATATTTACGTCACGGGTGGCCGAGGTCGTTAAGGCGCGGACTTATGATCGGGAGGTCTGGGGTTAAATTCCCACTAGAACCAACCTCCCTGACTGAGATTTTATCCAGGTCGCAGTCCTCATAAATGGCAAATACCGGGGAGGTACCCTAAACTTACACCTCCCTTAACGCTTCCTCCCTTAAAAAAAATATCCTTTCCCAGTTTATCATTTCATCTCATGTATCGTCAGTGGTGCCTCAGTGGTAAACACGGGCGTTAAACACTATTGAAAAAAATGAAAAAAATATGATGTAATTTTTCTAATCCTAAAAAAAAAACAAGAAAATATCTTGCTGGCCATTAAAGTTGTAACGCCCATAAGAGACACGTTAAACCAGCCCCATATTTTCTCAGAAGGAACAAGTACATGATTCGTGGAAAATACCACAGCAATAACAGCAGGTGTATGCATTTTACCAAGGGAGTATTTTGACACTTCGAAAATGCGGGGTGGTATTCCGAAAAGTTGGTGCTTGTGTTGGGCGAAATGCGTCCACAATAAAACGAATGTGAAACCAGCGAATCGAGATAGAACAAATACACAGACATGAAGGATCCCAACGACCCCGCCAAACAACCAAACGAGAAGACAGACATAATATCCGTATAGTTATCATAAACGCGAACAACGTGTTGCAATTTTAATGGCCAATAGCGTACATTTACATAGTTAAATTCTGTCAATAATATACGGACGAAGGGGCAATTTTAGCTGTCAGTCGTTTTACTATACTAGTACATGTATTTCTTTTGAAGAATGCAGAATTAAAAGACATTCTTTTTAGGTAAAGAGATTTGAAAACTGGATCAAGAGTTGTGGTAACGGTAATTTATATAAAACACTATTAATAATTATTTTCTATGTAAAGGCAAAAATTAAGAAAAAAAAAAAGAGCTTTTCAGAATAGATTTTGTAGTATAAAATAACATAAACCAGTAAAATTTTGGGAGTTGGGAAAGATGAGGCAAAAATATTTGAAGTTAACAACAATAATCCTGAAGATGACGTTTGTCCTCTTGCTGATTTGATTTATTTATGGACGCTCTTTAACCTCTTAGGTCATCAGCATCCCATTCAATTCAGTGTGTGAAACGCCCGATAATTTTGCTCAGAGGTCTGTTCTTTCAGGTTTAAGATTTATTTACGTGCCGTAAATTTACGACACGGGACCCACGGCTTCACTTCCCTTCCGAAGGAAGCCAAACTTAGAATTTTTACTCCCGAAAATAATCCATCGACTCTGGCCACGATTTTGGGTCTAACGGTTTCCTCCGCTTGAATAATACCCAAGCAACTAAACCTCCTTTTCCAGGAACACCCGAATCGGCTAAATCCTGCCTCTGTAGCGGATGATAGCAGTGCCGAAATGCTCCCATTGAATGAAATGAACAGGGCAAGAGCAGGTCAGCAATGTAAGGGAAGAGAGCGCGACCTTGCGGCGTTATTGACCCAGACATCCCACGAGGATTATAGACCAGAACAGGGTCATTGCCCCTCTGAGAGTCTTTCAGAGTTGTCTCTCTCTCTACCTCCCCTAATCTAAAAGAAACAGCCGCTCTGCAAGCGCTGAAGTGGCTGATAAAACCGTGAACCACTTTGGACCACAATCAACTTGCATAAAAGAGATAAAGCTTTTAATAACATTAACACTGCCTGCCTGGCATGCATCTTTACTTCTCTAACGAAATAGTAGCATGTACAACTAGTGCTTTGTTCTTAATATCTTGTTCTGTACCCTTAAGAGTGAATAAGGAAGCAACAAAAATTCAAAGTACTTGTTTTTAAATGCCATTTCCTTGCTTCTGAAGAAGAATAATGCAGTATAGAAGAAAACGCAGTGCCATAAATAAAGTTGGTATTATAGCTTAACAAAAAACAAGAAAACAACACAGTCTTAACACGTTTTTCTTATACTCTAAGGTTTACAAGAAAATAAATATTGCATTTCCAAACATATGGCAGCACTGGTTCGAGGGTTTGATCCCGGCCAGGACCGATGGTTTTTTTCGGGCATAAAAATCCTAAGTATGACAGTCAGAACGGGAGTAAAGCCGTCGGTTCCGTGTCGTACATTTACGGTATATAAAAGAACCTCAAGCCTGAAAGAAGAGATCCCCGAGCAAAATTTGTCGGCCGTTTTGAATGAGACGCTGATGACCTGATATGTTAAAGAGCCACCCCCCCCCCCTAAAAGTATGTTCTCATTCTGTTGGTCATGAGTCTATGGGACTACGGGAACACATTCTACCAAGGTCAGCAAAGTTGCCGCTACCTCCTTCTATTGGTCTGTCACACTTAAGCAAGTATCAGGTCTGTTGTAACAGTTACAGTTTCTTTAAAAAATGGTATTTCAAAATTAATATTTGTTAAACCAGTCGAAGCGCTAGATATCGGTGTCCAAATTATCATCATTATTATCGACATAGTCTTCATCAGTTAGCAGGTTAGAGTGGCCTGGCCCCACGAACGGTTTTGTAGGTGTTGTTGACGTTGGGAGATGGAGAGATGGCTAGTCAGAGGAGAGCATAGTTCATGAGTAGCGCACGTATCGTAACAGAGCCTGTGCTTGTGTTATGATGTGTTTAGAAAACATTGACATGCTGAAGTTAATAGCTGCACATTTCCTAACTTAATAAAATATAATTGAACAAAGTCATAGACTTCATTTCAGGTCACTACATGTCATAAACTTGTTACTTTATAATAATTTGTCTGCTTATTAATGTATACCATTAATAGAGATTTACTTTTAGTTACAATATTGTGGTTTCATCGCTGACATGTGTACGTACAAATATCACAAAGGGAGGTCCCCCCAATATATAACAGAAGTCGACACCTGTGTTCAGGAGTGAAGGAGGAAAAGGCCTCAGTAATGCTTGCAAATTAATTTCTCCACTTAAATTTTTTCTCTCTTAGCAAGAGTTTTACTTTGGACCGCACAAGTTCAATGGGGTTCAGTTCATACATGTATGTAGGTAAACTTAATGCGTCATGGTCATGTAATTTTAACATTTCGTCAATGCGAAACACTTTTCCTTGCTATTTACAGAGCTCTATCAGTATTTAGAGTTTTGATTTCCTCATGTCTCTTGACAAACGAGGAATGTTTTTTGTAACCATAATTTCACCTCTTCGTTTGCTGAATATCCATAACAACACTCTCCTCTGGCAGGTTGGAAAGCAGCTGATTGCCAATCCAAAGCCTAAAGTTTCTGAAATTCATTTGACCATAATAATCTCCCGAGGTTTTACCTTCTTGAAAAATTAATAATGAATTCTTCACAAACACCCTGCGTGGACGATAATGAGATGGCTATCGAAGTTCGGCTTAGTCAATATGCCTGGTTGACTTTCATTTTGCTAACATTTCATAATTGTTAAATTATTGTCCATCCAAGTGTCATTAGTGTATATAACAAGAACACGAGAAGCAGAAATATATTATACATAATATTGTGCTATTGTATG
Source organism: Metallyticus violacea (assembly GCA_030762175.1). Taxonomy (NCBI): domain Eukaryota; kingdom Metazoa; phylum Arthropoda; class Insecta; order Mantodea; family Metallyticidae; genus Metallyticus; species Metallyticus violacea. The sequence goes on from CM060844.1 coordinate 83,834,606, forward strand.
TATGTACATGCAATAGTACCATTCTGTTCCCTAAAGCGACGTATTGCTTTCAGATACTTATAGCGGTTTGTCTTTTTCAATTAATATTTCCCTTCAATTTTGTCACTTTTTCCATTTTTAGCTCAATTCTTTAAGAGACTGAAATGCAATTCTTTTTCGAATTTCATACAAAATGCGGAAACTTCCTTTCACACTAAATAAAATCCGTCTATGCAGCAGCGTATCTCTTTCTCATAAAAAATATTCGAATTCACTTTTGTGCGCTCCGGTCTATTTCCTGAAGTAGACAGAGAAGACTCGCCGGCTTCATCCCCCTTCTCTTCTTACCCCGGTACTTGTTCTCACTGGAACACCGGAAGTTTGATTGTTTTAATATAAATTTTATTGCCTCGGCTCATCACATGTACCTATCAATATTCTCAATACCAGGACCTTTACTAGTATAATTTTTCCTTTCTTTCGTTGTTGTGCTGTATCCATTATTTGTGTGTATATAATTAGTAGGCAAATATATACACTAGCTATTAACTAAAACATGCGATTTAAAACGTCCAACTTTTACTATTAATATTCTGCTTTCGTTAACACAACGAGAACAGACCGCCGTAAGTATTTGAATAAATAATGCGTAATGTTTTACTTGGCAGAGAAAGCCCTGACTGCTCTCCTCACATACGTCGCTAGCCCTCTCTCCAGCTCCCAACAGTGCTGCTGTGTTTACATCTACACAGACTCAGCGCATTCATATCATCCGTAATATTGTCGTGTATGTACAGGAAAGTTTCATTACATTGAGATAGTGAGCTATTATACAATAGTAATAAAATTGGGTCTGCTGGAGCTAAAAAGATGACGTCTTTATGTAGCTTAAATTTTTACTTTATAGATAAAAGTTAAGTTGCACACAACCTCCCGTAGCAAAATTCCTGTTTTATAAATACATTTGTTGTGTCTTAATATTGTGTCGTACATATCATTGATTTGTTATTGTTGGGTGAGAGAAGGGTCCGTTAAAGTGAAAACATCCATTGCTTGAAAGTAGCGGTTGGATGTCTGTTGCTTGGAAGCTTTAATTAGATTGGTGGTCTGACCTCTCCCACCCAAGAGTAGCATGGGGACATAGCTAGGAAAGCGTCAGTAGGAGGGCAACCACCAAACAAGAAGGACATGTCAGTGACAGTTACCTTGCTGCCATGTAGAATGTGCACATTAGGTATACAGTAATTCTTTCTGACTTTACTCAGAACTGTTGCAATACATTTTATAATGTGAACTAGTGGATATGAAGTGCTTCATTTAACAGTCTTTCCTTCCCATTCATAATCAAGCGAGGTTGTATGCTTTTTCAGTTCGGTAAACTACATAGGGCGTACGTTCCCGTATTTGGATGTTGTAGAACGATAGAGTCAGATTTATGACAATATACTCAAAAATATAACCTAAAAATATCAGCTGAAAATGTAGCATTTATGCTAAGAATCTTACGAACGGTTTTAGAGTATATGAATGAGTAATGTTTAACGCCCGTTTTTACTACAGAGGCACCACTGATGATACATGAGATGAAATGATATATTGGGAAAGAAGTATTTTTTAAGAAAGGAATCGTTGCAGGCCTAAGTTTAGGGTACCTCCCCGGCATTTGCCATTTATGAGGAAAGCCAGGAAGAAACCAATCAGGAGGACGGTCCTGGCGTGAATCGAACCCCAGATCTCCCTCTCACGAGTGTGCGCCTTAACGACTTCGGCCGTTATAGACCTCTAAACTTGAACAACTATAAACTCTTAGTGGAGCAATATCTAAAAGACTAAAATGTCATTCAGCATAGTTATAAAAGAAGGCATACGCTTTCGAAAACCGCATACAATTGTAGAAATCTCGCATTCGTGCAGGCCTTGCCGTTCCTTCATATACTTGCACTCGGGCATTATTTCAATATAAATATGTCCCTTATGACAGAAAATGCTTTTATTTTTATGTTAGCGTACCTAAAATAAATATCATTATGTTGGCCTTATAAATTTAATGACTTTCAGAGTTGTTCCTAGGACAAGTAATTTTTCTTCCCTCGGACAGCTGCTGGATTGTTAAGCAAACATATTATTCTTTATTGGAGGAGCATCACACCGTTCAAAAGAAGAATTGGAAAAATGAGGAATGTGTTTTATTTGAATATCAAATAATCTGGGCCATTAGGCAGTGTTACGTATTTAAATCGGCCTCCACCCGCAGCGACAAGATATGGCGCTTGTTAATGTACTGTTTAAAGAATCGAAAATCGATAGCTGTTTGCAGCTCTGATGTCATTTGTTTCAGCAGTTTTACCCAAGGGTGTCATGTGGTCATTACAACGGCTATATAAGATATAAATCAATCTCTGTACTGCTAAATTAGCGGTTGAAACGTCCTTAATCTAAAACGTATTTAGTGAATGATATGTCGGTTAAGTTTAAATAGAATCAAAGAGGAATCGGGTAAATGTACAGAATTTTATTACGAAGTAAATGGACACTCCGGCACACCACCACTTTAAAATGCGTCTCTTGAGCAGTGAGGCACTTCTGCTCGAGTCCGTACCACTTTTCGAAACAATCCTGCAGTCCATTTTTGGTCATTTCCCACAGAGTTTGCGTCGCAAATGTTTTCATCTCTTTGCCCGAAGCGAATCTCCGCCCCTTGAGCAAGTTTTTGACTCTCGGAAACAGGTTGCAAATATCTGGATCAAGATCTGGAGAAGAAAGGACAGATATGTTACGCTTTGCAAGGGATTCTGTCACTTGGAACAACCTGTGTGCTCGAACGTCGTGATGGAGGACCGAATTCTTTACTTGCATCGCGATGTCTGAGAACGGAGATATGGTCTCATTTCAGTAACAATGGATCAACCACTTATAGTATGTCAAATGCGCCTGAGAACATATACTTCATTTTACAAGGACAAGACAGAGAATTTGCGTAAATAGCCCAGCTGAGCCAGGCAAAGTTCGTTTTCTTTTTGACTTTTGACTATATTGGTGTTTAAAACTCACTACCGCTTAAAATTTTTTGAACACACTTGGTCATCTTAGAAAGCAGGAAATATGACATCAGTCAAAGTCAAACATATATTTTGTAATATAAAATAAAAAAATAATATAAAATCCATAGAAATGTTAACATTATGCTATCTTACTTATGTGACCAGTTTTATTTTCCCCGGAATGTTTTTCTTGCGGGCCGGTTAGCCAGCCAGTCGGGTCTCAGTGATTAGCGGGAGGGTAAAACAATTAAACAAACTAACAATACACAAACCTATGCAAGAAGCCCATCACGTATCAAATTATCAAACGAGGTATTAAAACTTCCAACCTTCATTCAGCACACCTTTTTGGCATCTCTTTAGGAAACTATTAGGCTCTAGGTCACTTTGACAAAACCGGGAATATTATCTTTGAGTTCTTGTATGGTGTACGGATTCGTCTTTTACTTGACATTTTTAATTTACCCCAGAGATAATAATTGCAGGCTGTTAAATCGGATACCCTAGGACAGCAAAACTCGCTACTAATAACTCTTGTTTTGCGGAAATATTGTGATTTGTTCTCCTGGAATTATTCGCAGTGTGAGCAGTAGCACAGTCCTGTTGGAAAAATGCATGATTACGCTCCTTGTCGGTAATCTCTCTTTCCATCTCACTCCTCCCGTAAATAAATAATATGTTCTTATATATTAAGTTTTAAACATCCTTGCCTGCCAATAGAGCCCTCTCTGAAATTAGGGGGGTTTGCTATTAATACAGTACATAGTTATTTCTAAATGGAATTAAAAAGGAGGCTCAAAGTGTGAAAAATAATGTTAATTTCTATAAACACATTTCATTTAAAATCCTGAAAACCACGGATGTTTTAAGTTTGAGAAATTATTAACTATTGGTATTGACATAAATATCAGAAAGTATTGTATGCTACAAAAATGGTTTATCATACTTAATGATTACTGACATCTGAGTGTTTTTAGTATTATAATTACTGTTAATTTGTTACAATATATATATATACACACACACACACACACACAAAAGAGTGAGTTCAAAACAAGAAGATGAAGCAGATAACACCCAAATTGAATCAGAAGAAGGGACCAGCACTAACAGAGGAGAATAATGGTAGTCTTCGGGTGGATAGGAGGCAGCTTAAAGAAGAAGAAGTAGACAGAGATCAAAAGAAAGAAAAAGCGAAGAGAATGAAACTGCACTGGCAACACACCATGGCCCAGTATAGCAGCTGCTTGAGAACGGCACCAATCTCATTGATGTCCAGGTCCTGATGCCAAGAATTCCAGTGGGGAGCAGTCCGGATACCGAGCGTTAGCAGAATTGAAGAAATTGGATTGTAAATTGAATAAAAATTGTAAATTAATTATTTCTAATTGTAATATAAGTTATAGTTAATATAACCGTAGTGCTGGATTCCAGTACCGGTTTAGTTTATTGAAGTTTTAGTTGTGTTTAGTTATAGTATTAGTATTGAAGATTTTAAAATCTGTAGCATTTAAATTGTTATCCAAATTGTGTTGATAAATGTAAGGGGAACAAATAAACATTAAAATAAATGGGGGGGAACTGAGTTTGAATAGTGACATCATACTTACATTTTAGCAGTATTGTTTAATGAAATTCCATATTATTTTTATAGCGTTTAGGTGACAAAACAGAAAACCTTAACCATGGTACAAACTGTTTCAAGTTGATATACTCTTAACAAATTCCTAAGTTCTATTTAGGCAAGGTTTTCGGTTGTGTTTCTGCTCAACCATGTCACTTGCTCTCTTGTACGAGGCACTGTCGAGAACATCAATACACCTGACTCATACATTTGGGATAAGCCATTCCTGTAATCACATTCGTGCCGTTCATTTCATTATGATAATCTTCTAATTGCGATTTTGAGTACCAAACCGTTCAGCACTCCATGTTAAAACCCATTTCACCTCCAGCATGAACCATAATTGCTCATTGGCGTCACTAATATTCCTTAGTCATTGCACTGGATGCGAACACATGTCTTGTCAGTGTATACTACAAGTTTTGATTGCATGCAGACACCAGTCCCTCCGTCCTATTAATAGATATCATATGTTTTTGCCTTTTTTCACTCTAAAACGTTGTTAATCTCCAAAATATAACTTTTCAACCTGCGAAACCAAACTTATTTTTACTGCTCATAAAAGTCTAAACATGTCCTGCACACAAAAAACTTAGCAAATTAATCCAGCTCGAATTGACTGTTTTCCAGGCATTGTAAATATATACAGAATGTCTCAAAAACAACGACTACAGATATTATGTTATGTGGAGCGGCAAAATAATCATTTTACAGGGAGGCATCCATGTCCGGAAAAAACCCGGTGCTGGAGATTGTCATGGTGTTACAATTTGTTCAGATTCATTGAATCTGAAGAAGCATTGAAGACGAAGAGAGTGCAGGTCGGCCCTTGAAGGTGCTCACTTCTGAAAACATAGCTCTTGTGGAAGGAGAAATTATAGAAAACCGCGGGTAAAAGTTACAGAAATAGCAGTAAGGTTGGCCTTTCTAAAATAACAGTCCCTCAAACTATTCATGAATATTTAAACATGAATTAGGTCAGTGCAAGATTTTCTCAGTCCAAAAGCAGCAATGAGTCATCTGTTGCCAGGCATTTTTGGAGCTCTGCCATACCAACAGACAGAGAAGTTCTGAAAACCATTGTTACAGGAGATGAAACATAGCCCTCTACTATGATCCCTTGTCCAAAAGAGAATCAATGAAGTAGCGTAAACCTGGCTAAGCACCACCTCTAAAGGCCAAGGTCACTCAATCAACCAAGAAGATCATGGTCACATACTTTTGAGACTGTGAAGGAATACTCTTCATTTACTTCAAGGATAGGAACACTACAGTAAATGGGGAGTACTGTGCTGGCCTACTGCACAGACTTCGTGCTTCCATCAAAGAGAAAAGGCGAGGAAAGCTGAGTGGTAGTGTGCGCCTTCGTCACGACAACGCGCTTGTGCACACAGTTCTTGTTGCAAAGGATACTGTGAAGAAATGTGGCTTCAAGGAGATCGACCATCCATCCTACAGCCCCGATCTAGCTCCCAGTGACTATTTCCTCTTCTTAAAACTCAAAAAGGACCTTCGAGGAAGGAAATTTAAGTGTGACGAAGAAGTGATGGATGTTCTTTGTGGCCAATTAGCAGACAAGAGTTCTGACTATATTTGAAGGGTTGAGGGATTGAAATATTAATTCAAAGAAGTGAGAAGTGCTGCAATAAAGGGTACTATTTTGAAAAGTGAGACGCTAATGGCGGGGTTTGAGTTTCGATGTTGCAACACAATAACATTGTACTTTTTTTTTTTTTTTTTTTGTCCGGATACTCGGATTCTAACTTACATCTAATAATCTAATACAAGTAATGGTTAGGAGTCATTTTTGAGCGCACAACATATGGTTCTCTCACATTTATCAGCTTCAGACGGCCTGATACAAATGCTGCAAGGGTTTAATATAGTCTAATTTCAGCTTTCGATATTGCTAAAACAATTTTGTATGCAAAAGGAATATTGCATGCTTGTGAATAAATTTGTACACTGTAACGTTTCTCTCTTATGGGAGTTGCATGGTTGAATGATCGATGTTTATAGTGGGCAAACTTTGCGGCTGTAGCTGAAAACAGTAATGATGTATTCTTGTTATAATTTTGGCCCAATAGGTTTAGTGTGAAAGTTACATAATGGACCATGTCAATATATACGTAAGATATGAATAATGGCATGCACAAAAGAGGTCAGTAAATATACTATAGTTGAAACTCACCACCATAATGACAGGAAAACAGGACTTACCTGAAACAAAAATCAATTATTAAAACAATGCCTTTTAAGTAAACTAAAGTAGCAGATTTTTATTTCTATTCTTTGGGAAAACGTTGAGGTCAACATATTAATGAAATATCACGAAAATGTGCGATATATGTTTTAAGTATACCTTAATATGTAACAATAAGTCTTATAATTTTAAATATTTTGCATATTTCGAAATCACTCAATGTAACAGAATAAGAAAACAAAAAAGAACGGAATAAGTTTGATGGAACAAATTTAATTTTATTTTATATATAGCCAAATAATGTCGCGATAAATCCAATAAAATCAGAACGGTTTAAAACAAAGGGATATAAACTCGACAGGGATCACTGTAAACTTGGATTAAGGAACAATTTGGTGTTTTTCGGGCCAAACTGCTGATTAGAAATATTACCCGACGTTTGAAGTTAATTTGGGGGGGGGGGATTTCAAAACTTTAAATTTCTCATATTTGATTCTTTTTCCACAGAATCTTGAACTTTGTCTTATTGGCCTATTATACGACAAATGGACATGACGAATTTGCTTGTGATTGATGTAATTAAAATACAGATTTTCAACGTGGTTAAGAGTGGGTTTGATCAGTTCTTCCTTTTTATAGCTGAAAGCCATTATTACTTCTGGAAAATCTCTCGCGTTTACTGGATGATAATACGAACGTGGACCAATTTTTTACCGGAAGACTTTTGATAGTTTTGTATTCAAAATGGTGTAAGAGCTAGCCTATATAATTTGAGTTATTTCCAGTGAATTACAGCACCGCCACGGTTGGCCAAGGTCGTTAAGGCGCGGACTCGTGAGCGGGAGGTCTGGGGTTTGAAACTCTCCAGAACCGTCCTCCCTGACTGAGGTTTTTTCCAGGTTTTCCTCAGTCCTCATAAATGGCAAATGCCGGGGAGGTACCTTAAAACTTAGGCCTGGAACATTTCCTTCCTTAAAATTTTTCCTTTACTACATACTATCAAATATGAAGTAAATTATATTTTGATGGCTTCTAAATATTTATCTAATATGATAAATGTACGATTTCTATGGTGTTATAAATAATAAGTATCTGTATTTTGCTTTTCTTTCAACTTTTCATATTTTAGAAACATATGTGAAATATGTATATTCACGGGATAAGCAGAAATGCAAAAAATGAATGCTACAAAGCTAATCATGCCTGTAAATATATGTGACATTTGAAATATTTATTAGTTATATCTCTGGGGTAATATTTTTTGTATTCATTGTTTAGCTATCTGCACAGCTGGTGTTATAAAAAGTTATCTTGTTGGACGAAGGTACAAGATATTTCTCTTATAGTTTAATGATAATAAAGAAATACTCACACCAAGAGTTCAGGAAAAACAATAAAAGTACAAACATATATTACAAATTAATGTGAAATCAAACAGAACCGTCCTTCCTGACTGAGATTTCCTCTGTGCTTATAAATAGCAAATGCCGGGGAGGTACCCCAAACTTAGACCTGTAACGTTTCCTTCCTTAAAAGAAAATCCTTTCACAATATATAATTTCATTTCATGTATCATCAGCGTCCACCGCCTGTCGTGCCTCAGTAGTAAAAATGGGCGTTAAACACTAATCAAAAAAACCTTTGACATAAAAAAGAACAATCCTCAGATTCTGTATTCACAACGCGCATGCAGCTAGTGCGCACTGCAGTTGGCGCTTTGCCAAGGTTAATTTTACAGTGAAAAATTACGGTTTAAAAAGTATGACAAATCTTTATTGAAAAGCTCTCATACGATGCTCTCTCGATCGACGGGTCGGTCCTGGTGGCGCAGTGGTAACCACACTTGTCTCCTAAACCCAAGATCGCGGGTTCGATCCCCGCCAGGATCGATGGACTTAAAAATCCTAAGTATGGCTTCCTTCGGAAGGGAAGTAAAGCTGTGGCTACCGTGTCGTACATTTACGGCATGAAAAAGAAGAGGCCTCTGTGCAAAATTTGTCGGCCGTTTCACGCCTGAATTGAATGGGACGCTGATGAGCTGAGATGTTAAACAGGGTCCCCAAATAAACCAAATCAATTCGTACATAATGGGTATCCCATTTGAGTATCTTTGCCCACAAGTACCAGAGTCGAAGGTTTCCTGATCTATGGATAGGTAATAGCGGACCAATTGTTTGATCTCCATGCTTAGTCTCATTTAAAGCTATTGATTGGATTTCCACTGTTATGTCATTTAAATGTAAACTCCCGAAATTGAACTGTTAAAGAATAAGCAACAAGCAAACATTTTAAAGTTAAGGAGGTTTTGATGCTTAGCTGGAAGATATGACCGTCTTTTGTCTGTAGGCGCACATGCGGAGCTTTACGGCGAAATGAGCGCATAAAAGTTCATATTAAATTGAAATGTTAATTTCATGAATATACAGTGAAGCTTTTTCGTTGAAAAATATTAATAGCCAGTCAATTTCTCCGCTACTATCATCATTGATTTTATGATTACCAATACTAAGTCTTCTGGCATGATCGCGATTGTTTTATTCTGTTCTTGCTGAGCTCTTTGATATTCTCTCTGTTTTGACTTCTATTTTTTTTAATAGTATTTAACGGCCGTTTTTACTACTGAGGCACCACAGGCGGTGAACACTGGTGATGCATGAAATGAAATGATACATTTGGAAAGGATTGTTTAAGGAAGGAAACATTCCAGGCCTAAGTTTAGGGTGCCTTCCCGGCATTTGCCAATTATGAGAACTAAGGAAAACCTGGAAAAAAACTAAGTCGTGTACGACGGTCCTGGTAAGATTCGAACCCCAGACCTCCCGCTCATGAATCCGCGCCTTAACGACCTCGGCCACCCCTGGCAGTGTGGCTTCAGTGAAGTATGTTCTAATGTCTGACTTTCTCTTGGTATGCACGTCCTCTAGGTGATGCTGGTAACTGCGGCTGGGCTATCAGTAATTTTCACTGAAATTGTCTTTTTGCTCTGCTATAAAACTTTGTTTTAATGTGCGTATCATATAAAAGTATATGATCCTGTACAGTATAATTCATTACCGGCATTATACAACTGTATTCAAAGCAACTCGACTATTAATACTGTAAATTATGTGTACAGTGCTTCATGCTAAGCTACGTGAGAGACCGGGCAACTACACGTGAGCTACCGATTGTTTTTAACCCATCTCGGCAATACGCATATAAAGCGACCAGCGTACGATAGGCCGGTCAAAATCATACCTGTGAAGTATAAAAATTGGACTGTATAATCCAAAATGGAATAGAAATATATAGAAATAAAAAAAAGCAAAAATTCAACGTTGGCCTAAGCTGTGAAGAAGTTATATAAATACTGTGTAGTCGAAAATAAAGGCTACATTTAATTACAATAATATAATCGATGCTAATAATGAATGTAAATATGATCTGATGTATGTATGTAATGTGTATTAAGGGTACTGCATTCATTTAGATAGCAACTGTGCTAAATCTTTAGTAGGAGGTCATTATGTATTTGTGTGAAAGTACAGGTTACAATACCGGACTGCTCGTTAAACTATGGAATATGCTGTAATGAAATTTGTCCCAATGAAATTTTAAACCAGGGAAGAAGGTAGCCTTTTTACTGGCACGAACTCGTTTCTTTTGAAAGGATTTAGGAAAACAATTTGCAAAACCGAGACACAGAATGTGCCTTTTTGACTAGTGCAGAGAGAAGAATTATTTCAATAGGTAACGGTAACGGTGCATAATGACAATAAAGGAAGAATTCTCTCGTGAGAAATGAACACATGTCAACATATGTTTTATAGCCCTTTTAACAGTAACATTTACAACCGTCAGCAGCTTTCTGACACGACCCCAGAAACAAATAGAGGCTTCTTATTTATGGTCGAGACCTGGTCAATCGCGATTTCATTGTGGGTATATCTGAAAGGCTAGAAAAATGAAGGGATGTCGGATCAGAAAAGTTTTCGTATATTTATGGTAGGAATGTCCGTTCTTGGAATCATTATAGCGTGAGAAGATTTATTTTAGAAAATTAGTCCAGCTCAACCAATAGGAATCTTCAAAAATAGAACGAACCGGAGCGTACCTGTGTAATTATAGATATTAAGGAAGCACCAATAAAACAGTTACACTGGAACCCAGTTCAATAATATTTGAGGATTTATTTTTAGCGGGGGAGGTTCCTAACAATACAATAAACTGTTGGTCTAGTATAAGGTAAAAAGTAAGATGAGTAGTCGAGGCTATGAGTTGTGGGGAGTCAATGGTTGGAGTCGGAGGCAGGGATAGTAAGAGCTGATTGGAATAAGTGTGCGTAAGAACAGACAATCAGAATGGGAGTGCACGAAGTCTGTAGAAAAGGAATAGTTAGAAGTCAGTTAACGTGGTCAGCAATTATGAACAAAGAAGCTTTATCTAGAAGTCAACTGAAATCTTCGAAATATTTCTAAGCCAATACAAGCAGTCCGATATTCTTATAATAACAGTGAATAAATGGTGTCAACTGAGAACTGTAGTGTTTCCGTGTATCCTACTAGATATCTACCCTTCCCTCTGACTCAAACGAGTCACAAAATTCCAGAATTTCCCTGAGATACAATATTCCTAATTCCGAAGCAAAGGGACATCCAACCAAGAAATCAAATAATCACTTAATTTCCTCCTCCTTATCTCACGAGTAACGACCGCATCCCCCATACGGCCCCAACTGTTGTATAGATTTTACATGTTATCGTACAGCACCTGCGATTATTTGTTATTAAATGAAATATATTTTAAGCCTAATTCATTTACCTGCTGGATCGTGTAAACTTCCATTAAACAGCGAAATTTACTATCCAGACACTGATATAAGGAAGGAGTGTTCCTTTTCTTAAGACGCTATGTGAACACATGTGTGGGACTGCGACCAGCAGTGAAAAGGGAGGAAACTGTACAAAGACATCTTAACTGTGAGAAATGGAATGTGAAGAGTTAACTTAAATGTGTATGTGTGCCCTGCAGCCGTAAAATGCGGGGAAGGCGAGGGGAAAAACGGCCATAGTAAATAAATGTAATGAACGCGTGGGGTAAGAGGGAGTGAATATTTCACACGAACTTTAATTGTTCGTTTTCCATGCCCTTCTGGTTAAATGTGTTTTGCAGTACTACCGCAAGAAAAGAATAAAGTAACACGCTCTTTCTCTAGTATTATTAATAATAATATTACAATGAAATAAAAGGAAAACATGTATTAATTTAACTACATATTAAATGCTTCTAATGTTTTTTTTATAACGAATCGGGCAATAAAATTTCAAAAGACTGTAGAAAAAAAAAACAAGTATATATAAGTACACAACTTTTGAAAAAGCCTAGAAAAGAGAGCTTATTTTTGCCAAAATTTGATTCAACACCTAGGAAATTATGAATCGATCTATTTTGGTAAATGCTTTTCCAAAGAAATTGGCTAGTAATTATCTCTTCATAAGTAAGAAGAGGCAGCCACGGATGGCCGAGGTCGTTAAGGCACGGACTCATAAGCGGGAGGTCTGGGGTTCGAATTCCACCAGAACCGTCCTCCCTGTCTGGGGCCTTTTCCAGCGTTTTCTCAGTCCTCATAAATGGCAAATGCCGGGGTGGTACCCTAAACTTAGACTTGGAACGTTTCCTTCCTTTAAAAAACCTTTCCCAATATATCATTTCGTTTCATGTTCACCAGTGTCCATCGCCTATGGTGCCTCTGTAGCAAAAACGGGCGTTAAACACTACTCAAAAAAGTAAGAAGATAAATAATAGATTTAATTATATAGATAAGAATAAATATAAAATATAAAACGGTGAAACTTTCTGTATATGCAAGTGAAGTACGGACTTTGAATTAGAAATATTTAAACACAGAAATGAGGATTTGAGATCAATGGGTTCGTCCTGGTGTTCTAGTGGTAACCATACTTGCCTCGTAAACCCAAGATCGCGGGTTCAATTACGGCCACGTTCGATGGATTTTTTCGGGCGTAAAAATCCAAAGTATGGCTTCCTTCGGAAGGGAAGTAAAGCCGTGGGTCCCGTGTCGTACATTTACGGCACGATAAAGAACCTCAAGCCTGAAAGAAGAAGCCTCTGAGCAAAATTTGTCGACCGTTTCACGCCCTGAGTTGAATGGGACGCTGATGACCTGAAAAATCAATGAGATCATTGAAAGGATTTACTTAGAAAAGACAGAAGAAGAAACTAATTTCTTAGAGAAACTATTAAACAAAATGATAGACAAAAGAAGGTGTACTTGTTTGAATATCTAAAACGTACGGAGAGTACCACATTATAATTAAATTCAGTCAGTCCTAGTAAATGCAAAAAAAGGTGTAAAGAATAGTTATAGCTTGAATTGGAAGGGGTTAAAAGCCTAAACCACGAAGAATCAGACGATTATCTATTTTAGCTGGATATTTCATTATCTGCCACCATTTATTTGTTCGGTGAACTTACCTTAAGGCACAATTTTATATATTATAAAAATATATTGCATAATAATGGGCATAGGGCTCTAATAAAATAATCAGGTACATTTGAGTAAAACATTAGCATAGAAAAAGTGCACGCTGCATGAAAAATACAAGTTCAAAAAGTAATGCACTATTTTTCAGCCACTAGAAAAGTTAGAAAAATTGCACTTTTGAATGCTGAAATCTGGTGTTTCTCTCCTGCATATGGCAATTTTTAAATCATTCCAACAAATGACCGACCTGTAGGGAACTGTTAAAATAGCGTCGATTATAAACTTCCGTTACAAGCAACGAAATTGTAATTAATTCTAGTTCACCAAAATAAATGTATAGAACTTTCATAGGCACTTGTGTGCTGTGTATTGGAGTTGTACAGTCGATAGGTATCTTGTTGGGCCGTGGGCTTTAAAAGCCAGAGAATCGCCATGATGTTGTCTTGACATAGCAAACATTCCAGACATTTTGAACTATGTGGATCGGCACATTTGAACGTCCGACTTCCATGCTTTGCATGAAGTTCATTTTAAAGAGCGTGTTCGATGCAGGAAGAAGTAAAGCAGGCCAACCTCGTTCCGGCAAGAAAATATATGCATTTGTTAACGGTGGAATACGATCGTATAAGTTGATAAGAGACTATGTAACAGCAACATTATTTATATAGTCACCAAATATGAATATTTTAAATAAATATATTCCATTTTGAACGACCCTCGTATTAGCTATATACTGAACGCTTTAGATGCAAAGAACTGACTGAGAATATGTGCCACAAAAGGCTGAGTATGAAATTTAGGATACAAGTAATTATGCAAGGTAGAAATGATCAATAGAACCGAATTTTCTGTTCTATTTTTTTCAGTTGCTTAGCTGGTTCACTGGGTATAAAAATACCGACTTTCAGAATTACCTGAATAGAACAACTCATATTTACCTTAAATACGAGGGTAGGTTCATAAGTTTTCGGCCTAACCATTTTCTAGGCATGATAAAGACAAAAACTATATCACACTTTTCAATATAGTTACCTTTTATTGAAATACACTTCTCACATTCTTGAATTAACATTCAACCCCTCTCCCCAAAAATTAGTCAGAAGTCTTGTCTGAAAAATGGGCATAAACAGCACCAAGCACTTCATCTTCACACTTAAATTTCCTTCCTCGAAAATCCTTCTTGAGTTTTGAAAGGAGCAAACTGTCACTGGGAGCCAGATATGTGCTCTTGCGTGGATGGTCTATTTCTTTGAAGTCACATTTCTTCACAGTCTCCTTTGCAACAAGAGATGTGTGCACAGGAGCGTTGCGACCGCCACGGTGGCCGAGGTCGTTAAGGCGCGGACTTGTGAGCGGGAGTTCTGGGGTTCGAATCCCGCCAGGACCGTCCTCCTTGACTGAGGTTTTTTCCAGGTTTTCCTCAGTCCTCATAAATGGTAAATGCCGGGGGGGGGGTACTCTAAACTTAGGCCTGGAACGATTCCTTTCTTAAAAATAAAACCTTTCCCAATATATCATTTCATCTCATGTATCATCAATGGTGCCTCTGTAGCAAAAGCTCGCGTTAAACACAATTCATTCATCTAGGCGCGATGTCGTGAAGAAGGCGCACACCACCTCTCAGCTTTCCTCGCCTTTTCTCTTTGATGGAAGCACGTAGTCTGTACAGTAGGCCAGCATAGTAGTCCCCATTTACTGTGGTGATCCTCTCCTTGAAGTCAATGAAGAGTATTCCTTCACAGTCCCAAAAGATTATGGCCATGATCTTCTTGGTTGAATGAGTAACCTTGGCTTTTAGAGGCGGTGCTTCGGTAGGTTTAGGCCTGCCACTCCATTGATTCTCTTTTAGATATGGGATCATAGTAGAGGGCCATAGTTTTATCTCTTGTAACACGGCAGAGCTCCAAAAATGCCTGACAACAGATGACTCTTTCTTTGCTGCTTTTGGACTGAGGAAAGAAGTCTAGGCACCCATCTTGCTCTAACCTTATTTATGTTTAAATATTTATGAATAACTCATAGGGCTATTGTTTTAGAAAGGCCCAACCTTGGTGCTATTTCTGTAACTTTGAGGCCCCGGTCTTCCATAATTTCTCCTTCCGCATGAGCGATGATTTCAGGAGTGATCACCTTCAAAGGCCGAACTGCACGCTCTTTGTCTTCAATGTTTTCTCGATCCATTCGAAAAAGTATGACCCATTCTTTTAGGTAGAATATGAGGGGGATGCTTCCCCATATACACCGTTCAATCGCTGTTTAATTTCATTTGGAGTAAGTCCTTCTTTTGTGAAGAACTTAATAACAGCTCGCTACTCCGTTTTGAACAAGTCACAATCTTCTACACATAGCCTTCTTTATGCAACTATATCTGAACAATTGAACACAGCGTAGCGGAAGACACTGCTGCGATTATTTTCTTAAAAAATAAGGTATGATACCAGACAAGACTTTTGTGAAGGCGATAATCCTTATCGGCGAGGCCGGAAACTTATGGTCCTAAGCTCGTAAATATTTCCTGTATATATTTTATTTTTATGCATAAATGAAATGCCAATAAGAAATCCAAAATTAGTTTTTAAGTCCCTGTAACAAAAGACAAGCGGGTGACAAGAGGAGTACAAAGTTACGATTGGTTAATTCATAAATTTATCAGCGGAACAGGGGGGGGGGCGGGGTACTTTTTGCGCACGAGCTGACAAATGCTCTTTGAAAACTAGCACTAATTTGGTAGTTGACCCAAAGCGTTCAAAGCAAATAGTCTATGCTGCTTGTAAATGGAATCAATGGAACTACTGTACAGACTATTATTATAAATATGGCGGACACTATTGACCTTCCAATCCGTGCCGAACGCTAGATATCAGTAGCAACACAAATAAAATTCCTTACTGTATGGAAAAACATTTGCCTGTTGCGCCTAGTACTTAAAAACAATCCGAATCAAATTTGTTGTGTTATAATTCCTTGAAGTCTCGGAAACTACAGAGCACTTAGTGTCCTCTCATATGGATGCGGTAAGCATAGGCCACGAAAGCCGGAGCCAGGGTTAGGATTTGAGTACTGCACTTCAAAAACTTGCGACGTTTATCACAAGAGATTGCTCTAATATAGGTGCAGTAAAAAATCTAATCCACGTATACAAAGTGGCATCGATACTGTTGGGGCAAACCTATAGTAACTTTCAAAATACATTTGTGTTTCTAAATCAATAATTTCATCGCATCGTTATTATTTTGTTTGATTGGGTATGGTATTTATTAATAAAACGTTATATTGGATATTTTTTCAATGGCACCTGCTTCTAGAAATACCATTTTTGCCATAAATGTATAATACACTATGTAAATTTTAACGTTTTCTGTGTGATAAATTATTATTCATTTCAAAATGATATATTTTCTCTTAATATAATAATATAAATTACGCAATGTCCATGCTTTTTTACGTTTATTACAAATATTATCATTTTATGCGTTATATTATATAATTGCTCATCATTATATTATTTCAGTGTTACAAAATTGAATCAATATAATACTATTTTTACATTGCATACATTTTATCTTTCCACACACGTGTCTGAATTGCGTCGCCAGTAGCTAAGCAACGCGCGCTGCCTTTCAAGGGCACCCATAGTGGCTGATAGAATAGTTTTCTGTGTAAGGTATTTCTGCGTTTAATGTCCGAGCACTCGACGTTGACAACAGATCGCTTCAAGATAGGTGCCCAACCTGGGGCATATAGCCAGAGCCTACTAAACAGCTTCAAAACTTGACGCCCAGTTGGGGACACAAACACACAGTTTCATAATTAGGAATTGTTACAACCCACCAAACCGTTTAAAAATTGGGCGCCCAACGTGGGGCTGCCATACCAATCATCTCAAGCCCTAGGCCAAGAATATGAATATACGGTATACAGTATAATGACAAAGCGTGTCACTGGTTTTTATTCAGATCTGAAAGACAGATAGAGCTGTTGAACAGACAGCTTTATAAACTGAATGTGAATGCAGGGCTAATGTCATTGACATTAGAGGCTTTTACGCCCCAATAATATCCTCTGACAGATATACTGTTTTATAATGCGTTTATTACTCACATTGGTACAAACGTGTAAATTTACAAGGAGAATTAGCGTTGCATAAACCCGCGTAATCTAATTACTCATTTCACAAAACCCAGCAGAAGATAAAAACTAGAATCTCTGTGTTTATCACTGAAAAAATATATGCTTATCATTTATGATTTACACGCTTCTGGTGGGAGTTTATGTGTACTGACTGTTAAAATAGAAACTTCCCAATGAAATATATATATACAGAGGGTGCCAAAAAGGTGTACATATTTCAAGCAAAGTAAAAAACTGTGTTAACATAACATAACAAAATTTACACAATGAGGGGCACTAATCATCTTAGAGTTTTGCAGTTACAACAAACAGTTGCTCAAAATGTCCACCATCGGCGTCGATACACTTCTGAATACGTTGAACTACTTATTGAGCAACTTTTGCGAAAATGTCCTCAGCGATTGCAACACATGGGGTTTCAATTTCTTCCCGAAGTGCTGTCAGTGTAGCTGGTTTTCTACGGTATCCTTAAGAGTTCCCCAAAGATACAAGTCCAACGGCGATAGATCCGCAGAACGTGGTGGAAACTCAATCGGACCTCTTCGTCCTATCCAGTGCCTGGGATCCAGTGCGCTGGGGTTGTCTGTGCGAGGTCTCCCAGATCTGCCCTTGTGAACATCGCATGTGGTACCATGAGTCTCAAATTTGTCTCGAATGTGTGCAATCGTTACTCGCGTTGACGGTTCTGTTCCGTACACACGTCTCCATTGCCTTTGAACTTAAACAACATTTTCGGTTTTCCAATTCCACTTCAAAATTGCTTTCCGCAGTTCAAACGATAATCTTTGCTCCATTTTGTTGTAGCAACGCTAGCAAAGCTAGCATGTGAGTCACATCTGTTTACAAAACATCATACTATACATTACTGTTGTTTTTCAATCCAACTTTGAAATATATTGAACAGGTATCTACTGTGAAAATGTGTATTATTTTTTGGCATTCTCGATATACTACAATGCAAATATAAGGTTATCTACATTGGGATTATTGAGATCAGGGCCGGCAGAGCGCGGCTGCATATTGGAGTTAGCCAGTCATCAAAGCGATATAAAGCATGTATATGTTTGTAGCAGCTTGTAGTTTGTTTAAGGGTGGCCTTTGTCAGCGAGAGGTTGTGCGCTCATGTGTAACTACATTCATCATATGCAAATTATGTGTGTTAGCTATGCCACTATATCAATTCAGTCTTGAACAACGAATTCTTGTGTGTAACAACGGAGTTAAGTAGTCGGTTGATTCGCGAAAAAACATCCTGGGAATTGTGTTCGAGATAGAGAAATTCTTCGCCAACTTGTTGAAAAGTTCCGAGAGACAGGGTCTCTCAATTGCAAGGAAAATGTTCGGAGCTGCCGTGTTTTTAAGGAAGAAAAGTTAGATAAAATACAGGAATTTCCTAAGCAGATGCCGGCAATGTATTGCCGCTGAGGGACACCAATTTCAGTATCTCTTATAAAATTATAACAACGGTTTGTGTTTATTATTTATATTATTATTATTATTATTATTATTAAATAGAGTATTCCTTTTTTATTCTGCCAGTAAAATATAAACATTAAAACAAGACACTAAGCACTCATGCGGCCCGTAACTCAAACAACCTCACTGTACAAAGAGAGAGACAGAGAAGACCGACGCATCATATAAGGACCAATAAAATTTAAATTAAAATGATATAGAAATATTGTGCCTGAACACAGCAGGTAAACAACACGCGACTTCCTGCGGTATACTTACTGACGCACGTTATGTCACGCGTGTCATTTACCAGCGTGCCTATTCCATGTACAACATTTGAAAGTAGTTTCGATATGTGAGGTTTCATTATGAACTATGTGAAAACGGATTTTTGTAAGAAAGTGAAGTTTAAAGACAGCTCCAAGCAAAGTATAAGTTTAAATTCGCACGCTACAGCATAAGGAAGTAGAATTATTATCTGTATATTGACTTGTCCGTAACCTTGCACTAGATAAATATAATACAATCCATTGATCTCACGATGGTGTTTATTAAAATGGAGGTCACATCAATGGAGAAGGCATTTTGCGTGCTGGAACTCCACATGACTTAAGTCCATACCATCGGTTTCGAGCAGATTCTGGTTGTCTGTGCACTATCGACTATCTGTAGCCTTGAAAATTCACAGAGCATATCTCTGAAATATATAACAATAAAAAACTGTCACAGCGTACATTGACACGATAACTTCATCAATGTGTTTTCTGTTACATTGAAACACTTTGGAGATATGTAATCTTGACAAAACTTATTTATACCTGCAACTTTATAAAGCATATAAGGTGTTTTTGAAAAAAAATCTAAACTAAGTCTGTAAATCCCTTAACAGCACGGTCTATCCTATCATAACGTGGGAAATTGTAACATTTAATTTACGAATTGTAAATTAGTTTATTAAAATATGATGATAGTAGTTTGTCGTTGCATATTGTGCACATTTTGTTATTACACAAATATAAGTACAAAAAGGATTCATATACCGGGTGAGCAATGCTTAACGCAACCGCAC
Source organism: Metallyticus violacea (assembly GCA_030762175.1). Lineage (NCBI taxonomy): Eukaryota > Metazoa > Arthropoda > Insecta > Mantodea > Metallyticidae > Metallyticus > Metallyticus violacea. The sequence goes on from CM060844.1 coordinate 83,854,592, forward strand.
AACCGGTCGGCAACGCTATAAAGCTATGTCAGCGGAGATGGGGTATATTTCCCCTCCGCTGAGCAACGCTTCAGTTACGTGCGACGCAATATAGTATATCGAGTGAAAGTGTATCAAGTGAAATGGAGCAACGCAAGTATTTCATTCCCCAAAGAGTATTCATGCATGATTCACACGTGCGTACAGAATCAGCGCGTTCTGTAAGGAGATTATTTAAAAAAAATCCTGATGTTCACGTTCCGAATCGGAGTTCGATTCATTGATTAGTAAATAAATTTCGTGAAACGCGAACTGTTCTTTATCACTGGGGGGGGGGCATTAAAAGAGAAAGTGTACAAAACAAATCCACACACTTTGGATGAACTTAAAACTAGCATTCGTCGAGCAATTACTGCCATTTCTCGAGGAAACTGAAGAGTGTAATGAGCAATTTCCTAAGCAGGTGTCAAAAATGCTTTAACAACGAAGGGAGGCTATTTCAGCGTCTCCTTGCTTAATATGCGCGAGTAATTTACTTTTCTTTTTAAGTATTTATGTTATGTATATTAGAAATAACTTACGTGACAAACTGTACTATATTTACTGCGGACTTCCTGCCACCTGCACCGCCGACACAGCAGCCAGCCTCGCCGGCAGGCCGCACGCCGCGAAATCGGTTGCGTAAAGGATCGTTCACCCCGTATCCCTTTGATACAATATTCTCTATAAAAACTCTTTGTCCACTAGTGCATCAGTCATGATAATATCTCTTTCTTATATAAGATATTTTCATGTGTAAGTCCATAATTTTTAAAGTCGCTAGTGAAAATATACATCAATGCAATTTCTATTACTCTATTAAGTTTAGCAAGAAAAATCTCTGTGCAAACTTTGATCTTTATGCGAATTGAAGACCGTTGGCAGAGGAAGACATCCGTTTTGTCCAAGTTGTGAGTGGCCTTTTAAAGAATTCCATTTCAAATCTTTACCTTTCCCTTTGAGTGGAAGCAGTAAAAGCAATAAAATTCGGTTCGGCTGGGTTTGCTTTTCCGGCTCTTAGGGAGATCGTTGGCTGCGTGTGTGTTGATGATTGAGGTTCCTTTCATTTTCAAGGCTCGTAGCCTGCACTCGGTGAATCTCATTCCGACCCTTAAGTATCAGGCAACTGACTGCTATGCGCCACATGCTGTTGCAACGTATTGCCCCTTCTCCCTCTTATTGATTACGTTTCCGTTTTGTTTGCCTAGAAACCAGGAAGGGGGAAAAAGAAGAGAAGACGAAAGAAACAGGAAGGGAAACACACAAGATGAGGGGCCGAAGAACGCTACATAAAAGAACGAGAAGAGCTGTACAGCATTCCAATGACCACTACACCCTCATATCCCAGGTGCTTTGGCACACAGGAAGCCCCAAAATAAGTGTTTAGGTTGGAAGAGAGGGAGCCAACGCAAATAATTTCTCATCTTGGAGTTTTCCTCTTCAGCTAAACTTCAAAAACTGGCGAAAATAATTTAGAGTCATGTCGTAGCACTGCGATTTGACCACTATTTGGGATTTTATATTATTAAAGAAACAACACCTCCTAATTTATTAGTAATTGATCGCAGGAGAATAATCCTAAAATTGTTGTTTAAATAATGGGGAATGTTGAGATGAAAATAAGAGGATGCTATAGCAGTAAATCTGGAATTTAATGGAAAATATATTGCCAGAAACTTCTGATAGAGCGAATTCCAGAAGCAATAAACAAAAACTTTTTATTGCTTTTCTGTTGCCCTGAAAAGGTAAGTACCACGTAAGGAAACTATTTTAGTTGAACCAAACCGATTTCAATGAACTTTATAGGATAATCAATTTCTAAATTTAATATTTTGCCGTAAATTCAATGACAACTTCGGAAATAATTGTGGAAAAATAGCTAAACGGCTTAGGACGACGTGACATTTTATGGTTCTGCATGTGTATAGACAGTTGTACGAAAAGATAGGGGAATATACAGTTTAAAAACTATTTAGGAAATTTGGGATAAAAATACTAACACAAGTAACATTTTAATTCAATACAGACCGGAATTAGACGTAAATTTGCACACAACATGGAGCAAGGTGTTATAGACCATTCTTGAACAAATGATAGAACAAATATTCGCTATGACGTCTTGGATGTAAACGTGCAGACAAATTATATTTTATTTATGAAAAATATTACATACTACTGGATGACTAGAGTATACTACTCGTAGTTAATGAAGGTCAGTCAATTCTTGCTAAACTAAGTGGGTGTGTGCGGTCGAGAACATTATACACCAGAGCAAGCGTCCGTGTCCAATCCTTAAGTTTTTGAGAAGCTGTCACTTGCCCTATACTCGCAATAAGGACATATTTTAACTTTTTGTACATATTATCGAACTTTTCCTACCTGGACTACCTAACACTTCATCTATGTATACAGAAACTACTTGTACTATTTGACATTTTAAGCACAAGCAAATATAAACCCACACATTTATCTAAATTTCAAGTTTAATGCTGAGTAGCGAAAATCCAGTGTGAATGAACATAGGACTTTGGCGGAAAAAATAACAACTCATATATATTCGTTCTAAGTGCAACATGAGATATATAAACATTTCAGTATTATGCATAAAACCATTGGGTTCCTGTCTATATTTTAGCTCCAGTGTGCGAAGTTCTACTAGCACGGCCATGCACAGCCGCAAAGCTGGTGACAGAACAAATTGCACTAAAATCGGTCGCAACCAAATTTACACTTTCAATGTGTATTTTTAATTTAATGACAGAATAATCATTGCAGCTAATTAAGGCTTAATTGGTAATTATATCAAGTTTCGTTAATATCGGTCTGACACAGCCAAAACAGTCCCCTTGTTAGACAATAAACCTTGAATTAATTTACGCCATCATTTCACCCATTGTCTCTAAAGGCCTTGGTATAGGCTAAGCATTTCAACGGGGGGGGGGGGAGGAAACAGGACTAATAATTACGCATTATTTGATTTAATATCATTACACTTTTCCTTAATTCCATAAAAAGAGAATATTGTAAAAGGCTAATTCACCTGGTGATCAATATTTTTCTGTATATATCCTGGTCAACCTTGGGCTCTCTAAAGCATAAACCATGAAAGGCAGCAGTCTGGAAAGAGGTAAAGAAATCAAGTAACGGAGCATGATTAACCAGTGTGTAGCAAATTCATCAGATATCTCGAACTCTTTCATAAGAGATAATTAAATGCTTTTGTAATTATTTTTTAAGTTTATACTGGCTATTTTGAACTGATTTTGGATCATATTTTGTTAATGTATGCATAAGTTTCTTTATATGTGTCTAGCAAACCTAACCTAACCTCTTATCATTTTAAATTTTCTGAAAACAAGTGAGAAATACAGTGTTAGTGAAAAGTTTAGGACTAATATCCTATTAGTCGCGCTTCTGAGAGTAACCATTAAACATTTTAATATAGATTTATACAATTTAAATATAATGTGCGTACACCTAATTAGCGGAAAATTTCCAAGCATTGGCAAAGGAATCCAGGGATGCGAGATGATTTGCTGGTCCGAGGCAGCAAACCATCCGAAAGCATCGGAATTAGATCACAGATGAATCTATTTCTAAGTAGTTAACTAGAATTGCCTAAAACCAGCTTTCTTTCACACAAAAGAGGATGGATCATTCAAAGAGATTTTTCGGGTTAATCCTATTCTGATTTAACTATAATATGTTTACAATTTTTTTCGTTTTATAAAATATATTTTTTGTCCTTTTAGTTTTAGTTTTTGCATATTAATCGCTAATTGATACACCAGTTGTAATTTTTATTATATTATTATTAACTTCAGCTTAAACAAGCAATGCTTGTACCCTGAGAAAACTGTGTGGTTGTACACTCTTTAAAAAGAGCACTTGGCCAAAAGCAAAGGTTAAAAATCATTGATTTAAAGATGACGATATAAAATCAGACATTTTTCAACTTGTGGATGTTTCTAACAATAAACTGTAGCTACAGAGTTTCCCTGAGATAAATTATGGGACTGGAAATTTTGCTTTAACATGTACACAACAACAAACCCTTTTAGGATACTAGCAATTACATTGGTGTATTAATCGGTAGATTATTTTCCAACAAAACAGAAAAAACCAGCAGTATAAATCCATTCTAGTAAGCAATGCCACGGGTGGTCAAGGTCAATAAGGCGCGGACTCGTGAGTGGAAGGTCTGGGGTTCGAATCCCGCCAGGACTGTCCTTCCTGACTGAGGTTTTTTCCAGGTTTTCCTCAGTTCTCATAAATGGCAAACGCCGGGGAAGTACCCTAAGTTTAGGCCTGGAACGTTTCCTTCCTTAAAAAAATCCCTTCCCAATATATCATTTTCATGTATCATCAGTGTCCAACGCCTGTGGTGCCTCAGTAGCAAAAACGGGCGTTAAGCACCTTTAAAAAAATCTATAAAGCGATTTTATACCTAAAACATTTTTTTTCCTTCTCAATGTGTATAAACATTTATTAAAATCTTAAATGAAAAATGTTTTTCTTTCAGATTTCCACCTAATCGAAAAGTGGTTCTAAAGTTCTGACTGATACTGTACTAATGCATAAATAGACTCACACTTGTTGAATTAACAAAATGAGTGGACATAAAACTGAAAATAAATAAACAAGCAATCGTTGCTCTTACTAATTTGAAGTACATTAAAACTGTAATAAAAGCAACGCTATCGTTTTGAGTTACCTCATCAATGTTGTGAAACGTAGAGGGTAAATATAAACATTAAAAATTAATCAGAAATTCCATTAGCGATACAACATCATTTATAGTTCATTTTTCAATATGCTTTAAAGCGTTTACAGTACTGCACTTCAATAAAACTCCAAGGCATTGAACTAAAACTAAACAAATTAAAATAATTGAAGTTACTGTATTAGTGCTAAAAACATATATAAATTTTATCAATGTTACAGAGAGATTTAGAACAGGTTTCATATATTTTACGATTATTATCTGCAAAATATTAACATTATTATTAACTTACTGCAATTTCTGTTGGAAGTACGTAATGTTCCTCTTTTTTCAGAGTCTTATCTGTAGCGTACCAGTTTCTGAGTATTCGCAGTAATACAGTTTTTCATACTGTTGCCTTATCTCCCTCTTTTCATTCTTGTTTATCCCTGGGCTCTTTTTATCTCCTCTTTTGTACTGTGACAAAGACGAAGCAGTTACGAGAAAAGATGATGGATGAAGGCGGCTAGAAGACTTGCTTTCTCAATGAAGCGTGGCTTTTGAAAAACTTTTCTTTCTCGCGAGGAACGGGAAAAACGGAATAATTAATTGCATTAAATTGAGAAAAAAGAATTAAATTAGTGATACTGTCAAAGGAACTTCAGAAGTTCTTTTTCCTTAAAAAAAACCAGCAAGACAGCTAGGCGCTTTATCGTAAAGAAAATATAGTTACTAATCCGTTAAAAATATACAAGAGGCAAAAAAGTGTTAAAATGTGAAAATGCTTTAATTTAAACACTTAAAAGAAGACACCAGTAAACAGAAAACGAGGCTATTACTGTTGCATGTATATAATGAATTCAGTACAATTAAATTCTTTCAAAGTAAATTACAATATACGACAGACGTTTAAAAACATTCGCAAGTGATTATAATAGATTGCATGTCAAAAGAGATGAAACTGCCTTCCCTTCAATCTTGAGAGACGTAGCAATTAAATGACGCGCTGTAGTTTAGAATTGTCAATGAACTGAATTTAGTGCACCTTTAAATAACTTTCCAGCGATGGCCGATTTCACTCGAAGATACGGGCAAAATTCGCTTTAGGCAAGATCGAAACAACGGGGTGGGTTCGAGAAATTGAATTTTTACAATAGTCCGTTTCTTCAAGTTATGAACTGTTTCATAAGCAGGTGCATTAAGGACGAATTCGAAAAGTCACTTCAGAGAACGACAATCTTATTGAAGAATGCTGGTGGTTTTTGGATCATATTTGATGCAGTTTAAAAATGAACGTTCAACAGCTGCACATATGAAGGTTATAAAATTACATGTATATGGCTGATAAATTATGTCCTTTATATTCTTGCAATATAATTCTAATTCATATTTATCACCCTTTGCAATACTTCAGCAGGACACTGAACACCAGTAGCTGTTGAAACAGTTTTTCCAATCCACTCCCACTGAAATATAATTATAAAGTATATTTATGTAAGCCCAATCATCTTATTTCAGCATTGCAATTAGTAATATGTTATATCTACAAAACGGTTATAAAACCTCTATTCAAAAGAAGTAACCCGAGGGTCGCCCATTTTTTAAAAAAAATATCTACTGCAGAAAGGTTAATAAAACTGAAGGACATTTAAACTTGTTAAGGTTTCTGAATCCGAAAGGCATTGTAACTGTTAGCCCTTTAAAATAGCCAGTGCCAAAAAAAAAAAAAAAAAAGTTTCAAACTTTCAAGAACTTGAACCAGCCAATGGAAAATGTATGTTTGAACTTTTAAAGACAAGCACGGAGATTGTGCGTGGCTTTGTAACTCCGTGGCAATCGTTAAGTCAAGGACTATTTGATTTGAAATCAATATATAAGGAGGCCGTTGCTCAGCTGGGGGCATTAAGTTCGTAGAGCCAGTTTTAAGTTCTAAGCACGGCGAGACAGGTAGTCTTAAGTTTTACACGAGGCGAAACGCATGCAGCTAGACATTAGCTCATTTCTCAGTACACAATTATAAGATCTACATGCGGCAAGATATAATCAGTTCACAGTAATCATTATAAGTTCGATTTTCACTCCTCTATAAATTTTACACGCGGCAAATAAGTTTATATTGGCGCAGCTAAGTTTATCGTACGCAAAACACCAGAGGATTTTGAACAAAATAAAATACCAATATATATTATGTCTTGTACGAATCAACAAAATAGCAAAATAAACCCTTAGAAATTGTTATCACTGTAGCGTGGGCAACAATACCGAAACGACCAATAATCAATCCACAGAACCACTTCAAAATAGGCATCACAAAGTGAGGCCACTCGACGTTGACAACATGTCGCTTCACGATTGATGGCCAAACTGGGGCACACAGCCGGAGCCGACTAAACAGTCTCATAATTTGGCTCAAATTGCTGAGGCCATACCAAACCGCTCAAAGGATTGGGAAAGAGATCGACGTTTCAGGGATACTAACCAAGTTTTTTCATTCAATGCAACCCTATAGCCATCTTGTTCACTGTTTATCGCCTACCCACTTTCAGTAGAGATTGAAAGTGTGCTGCAGTATCATAGCGGGTTCTACTTGACGCATCCTCCACTTTGCGAAAGCGGACAAAAACAGTTGTCACCATTCGATATAGTCTGTCATATGTTTCTCGTTGACCCACAGTGACATTATTTCGCATTTCTTTCATGCGGCACCCCAATTTTTATCCACATTCATAAAAACATATATTAAAACGGTGATCTTTGATACCTTTATACGTTCATCTGTGTGCTGTGTGCGGCAACCAACGGAAACTGTTTGTTATTAACGTTTCATTCCCTTTACTGCATCAAGTTTCCATTCGTTGTTTCTTATGCTAAATGCATTGCAAACTCCCTTGCTGTGTAATTCATCCTTAGTGGGTGTAAACCGCTTTGATTGAACCAACCACTTACATCGTTTGGTACAGATATAATCTTGACAAATGACTGATGAATGGTAACACAGATTCAATGCAACGACCGGCAAGTGTTGAAGTGTTTGTTGATAAAGCAACCTATTCACTGCTTGTATGACGAATGAACACAATTTCCAATAAAGACGATTATCGCTATTCAGTAATAAGAATATGTTTGCGTACACAGTTCCGATATTTTACCGTCTTTCAGTCTCTAAGCTGAATACCATTCATAGCATAAAAATCGACCCGCCACCGTGTTGGCAGATTAAAAACAATTTCCACAGCTTCCCTAGCTGTGGAAATTACTGTTTATGTATTGAGTTATGAAACAGCAGGTAAATATACTCTTAACAAATGTCGCTTTAAACAAAAATTAAATGAAAATAAAATATTGTAACTACATCTTGAAATAAATGTACTTTCTATTATTTTCAATAACATATGTTTACAAATACAATAGTTGAAATTAAAAACGATGAAAACAAAAAGGAAAGGTACATAATTTATATTTACCAGTGCCAACTGTTTATTAAGTCTAAGTGTATTAATAATACTATTTATTAATTTACCTTTCGAATACAATTCCTCTTTTAGCTCCAATTTTTTTGAACTCCTATTATTAAACATTATTGCGAAACAATTTCAAGAACTTTTAACCCATTCACAGAAATAAATTCTAGAGTTTCATTAATGTAATCGTTTAATTTTATAACACAGCTATGATGTGCAGTCTCTTCGAATTTGAGACTCATGGTACCGTATACCGTAGAAAACCAGCTACACTGGCAGCACTTCGGGAAGAAATTGAAACGGTATGTGCTGTAATCGCTGAGGACACTTTCGCAAACGTTGCTCAATCAGTAGTTCAACGTGCTCAGAAGTGAATCGACGTCGATGATGGGCATTTTGAGCAACTGTTGTAACTGTAAAAGTGTAAGATGATTAGTGCTCATCAATTTCTGTTTGTGTGAATTCAGTTTTGTTATGTTAATACAGGTTTTTCTTTGCTTGAAGTGAGTATACATTTTTTGGCAGCCTCTGTATATTTCTGTATAAAAAAGATACCTTCTATTTCTACATATTTATAATAAATGTTATTAAAGCACATTAACACATGTTAAAGTGTTTATTAAACAATTTGATTCAGCGTGAGCTTGCCGTAGACACAAATTAATGTTGATATAAATCAAGCATTTGGTATGGGAGCAGAGATAAACAGTGGTGTTATATAACCTGTGCAATTCTAGCAACAAATTAGTCTAACAGGATATGAGGATTAAGCTATGGAATGTTTAACAAGAAAACAAATTGAAGAATTAAAAAAAAAAGGAATTTAAATATATGGTGCAATCAATCATTTTTATATATACAGATCTTTGTGTAAAAATTACTAACAATAGAAGACAAGCTCAAGAAAATAAAAGTGGAATAAAATGAAAAAGAACATTTCAATCAAATTTAAACGCCATCTTAGTGATAAAAGTATCTGAAAACCATTTTTAACTTGGAATAAATATGCATTGACTTCAAAATTATTACTAACAAAAATGAAAATTTGAGAAGATATGCAAAAATCTATGGAAAGAGTGAAATTGGAAATAAATGATTCGTGATAAAATTAATGTGCAACATTCAGCAATAGATAATAAACCTCAAACGCAGCTGTAATGATATGAATCTGCGGACAGAATAAAAAGGTGTAACCATAGGAAAGCTGATGCAAGGAGTTTAAGATTTCATTTCAGAGACAAGGAAATCCAGCAGGGTTTATACAGACCTGAGCAAGGGGGATTGGAATATATTGTCGCTTTGGAAGATACACAAATATGGTAAAAAGGAATAAAGTCATAAAAAACTAATAAAATAATTTCTATAATAATAATATAATAATATCAAAGTAATGTTAACTATTTATGTTTCTAAGAACGTATAGAGTATGCAAGGCCTGTTCATGAAATAATTCTCATCATTTTTTGACAACTAACCTTCATTCATCCTCATAATTTTAATGATATTTCTCAAAGTAGCCCCCGTTGCATGCATTGCACTTGTCTAAGCGTTTCTGCCAGTCTTCAAAGATTTGCTGGAAATCATTTTTGGTCGGTTCTTCAGAGTGGCCTTTAAAACTTCACCACAGCTTTTTTATTATAGAACATTCCTACACGAAGGCGTTTCTTTAATTTTTGGAAAGGAAAAAGCGGTACGGGGCTCTGATCTGGGCTATGAGGGACAGCCCATTGATTTCTGGAGATATTCATCAATATTTGCGGTGTGCGGCGTTCAGTTTGTTGCATGGACATATGGAGTTGCAGTATTTTCAGGGCATGCCTGTAGCATTGTCCAGTTCAGTTGAGTCTGCAGGTACGAGATACTGGTACCGTTCTTTGAATATCGAAAATGAAAGCATCTTCTTCTAACCGATGTGCGGCTTCGGCTTGCCGCGACGACCGCTGCGTCTTCTACCTCCATCACGTGACATCATTGGTAGAGTGCAGGAAAGCATGTGATCATGCACACCGCATCCCGATGATCTCTTTATCGCAGCTTACTAGATCGAAGATCGCCATCTCTCCATCAGGCAGCTGCCCAATTGTCCTCACGAGGCCCGTTCCAGACCTTTCTAACTCAGAGAAATTCCTAGGCAAGTACCGGAAATCAAAACCGCGTCTCCCGGCCAGCAATCAGCAACGCTAACCACGAGACCAAGGAGGTGGCCGAACTAAACATAGCTTTCAAACAAAAAAATGCCTGTTTTGGCATTGGTGATGCTAAGCCGTTTTCTCTCTGTATCGAAATTATATAGACAAGTTACATCAGCAGCGATTGGAAGAAACTTCGCATCTTCCTGTAATATTAACTTCAACCTGCACGCGAACATCTTACTGGAATCAGCTGATACAATATGACCGCTATTGTTGACACATGCTCAAAAATGAACCAGAATTCAAATTTCTAAGCAAAATTTGGCAAAACTTCAAATTTTTGGTTGTTCAATGCCAGAGAAAGTTTCCGATAGTACATCTATTAATTAATATTATGCCTTTCCAATTCAAAGGAACAAACAAATATGAGAGAAAAAGTCTGGATTATCGAAAAAGGAATGCATTCTTTGAACAAGACAACGCACGTACTCCCGATGTCGTTGCAGTGGCATAAATTAGTGAACTGAGGTATCATTTACATATCTCACCTTTGTACGGTTTCCTCAGATTACTGTGAGGGTTTTTTCTACAAGAGCTTGTCGTTGAGAGTACTTTTATAGGCTTGAAGGAAATTAGTACACCCTTAGATATGGTACATTGGCGTAAACGCAAATTAAGTTGAAAAATAAGGGAAATATGTTTTTCTGTACTTAATTCCCATAACTTTAGATATGATCCTCTATGCTTCTTGTCACTTTATCTAGATAATTAACAAGCACCTCCAAACATTTAAATCTTCGATATTCCAGAACAGTTTAACAAGAGCACCTCTTGTGCAGCAAGCGACTTTTTCAAAATCGTAAATTTCGGGTCGGCGTGTATCGTCATATAGTTATCTATTCTGCACATGTCGAGCGGGGTTTGCCCCCCTGCGTCGGTAGCCACTGGCTTCATTGGGACTCCTAGCCTGCCTGCGGCATTGTTTGTACGTACCACGTGACCTGATAACACCAACACCAGGAAAAGGATAAAAACAACCAAGGGAGTTAATTGTCCACTGAGAGGTGGAGAAATACTCCTGTTTGTCTCAAAGGGAAGTTTCTTTTGAGACGATACTTGCTGAAGTATACGCCCGCCGTCAAGAGGATACTGTCCATTTTTGGTCTTCTGCTTCCACGCAACAAGAGGGCAATTTGCTACGCCTTTCTCTATCTGCTTTCTTTGATAACGGATGTGTTGTTGTGAACAGGACAAGGTTGGTTAAATACAGTCAGCATTCAAAGGGGAATAATATGGTATGTAACTTTTTAAGACATTAAGTTTATCAAAACGTTTAATTGATGTCAGCGAGAGCATGCGAAGCGAATTCTAAGAGAACGACGCTTTTAAAAAATATTTCACAAATAGAAATTTTTTGTCTAGAGGGCTTACAGAAATCGCAGAGCAGAAAGATTAGAAAATTACTCTTGGGCGTGTTTGACCCCGTATCAAATGAGTGTTTGAACTAAACAATTAGAAAAATAAGACAAACATTTCCAGCCACCGCTTCTCATAAAATTAGCTTTAGTGGAACATTGTGAAGGTCTTAAACAGAGTGGACAAGTTCCCAGTGTTTGAAAGAAAATTATCGAGGCCAGGTGAAGCTTAACTTAACTGAACGAATGTATTTTATTTGTTCACAACCTCATGAGTTAACTTTTTGGAGAATGTAAGCGTTGAAAACTACAAACAGATAACTGGAGACATGTCAAGGGCTGACATATTTTCAATTGAAATTACATTTTCTAAATTTCCAATTGGACTTTTTTCTAATAACCTGGGTGCCGTAAATGAGTACAGAATATGTTTTTTTATATCAGGACGTTACTCTAATAGGATAATGGGTAACAATAGTTGGCAACTAATTAACGACGACCTGATGTATTTCTGAAAATGTAAGTACAATAAGAATTTTTATGTGATAACCGAAAACAGACACGACTGTATTTAATTTTGTTATTTTTGCATTCTTCACGCATTATATGTTAATATGTTCTGTGAAATTTAATTTTATATATAGTTAAGTCAATATTTTAATTACGCATATTTCGAATGTTATTATCAGAAAATTTAAACCTAATTTCCCGAAAAAAGATACGTGATAGAGAATTTTGGATTTCAGCACTGATTTACATACTTGCTAAATATACAAGTTATTTATTTTCGTACAAGTATAAAACAATATGTTAAACTGTTGTGTTCAGTGATAATTATTATGCTTTATTCTTTGGCAAGCTATTATTTATTTTTCCTATAGACGTAATAATATATATTTTAATGGTATCATACTACAAAACTTAGTTCTACCACCATGGGTGGCCGAGGTGGTTAAGGCGCGGACTTGTGAGCGGGAGGTCTAGGGTTCCAATCCCGTCAGGATCGTCTTCCCGGACTGACGTTTTTTCCAGGTTTTCCTCAGTCCTCATAAATGGAAAATAACGGGGAGGCACCCTAAACTTAGGCCTGGAACCTTCCCTTCCTTAAAAAAATCCTTTCCTAGTATATCATTTCATCTCATGTATCATCAATGTTCACCGCCTGTGGTGCCTCAGTAGTAAAAATGGGCGTTAAACACTAATAAAAAATGACTTAGTTATCAATTCTTACATTTTTATAAGGCTATAACGTAACTGAAGTACACTATATTGGGTTGTTTGAACAAATTATAATCACATAACTGAATCCAAATAACATATAAAATTTAAATGTTTTTAAGGCAAACGGCTTATTAGCTTTCATGATATATTTTCTTTTTCTTGAACTAACCTAAAAACGAAGTTTGAGCACAAATCGCAAACTTGTTATTTTCGTTTGATATCAGAGATCTACTTTATGCAAACTTACTAGAGAAGCCTCAGTTCTACACGGTTGTTTTAGTTAGTTCTTAACACATTACGTTTTTATATAATTGAAGAACATCACGCTTCGTAGGGTATACAAAAAGCAAAAACACTTTAGTGCAGAACGGAAGTCAACTCGACACGACACTTCAACTAAGTTTCTCAAACGGAACAATTTGTTCGTGTTGATTGAAGTGTGAAAAATGCAGTTACTTAAAGCGTGCAGATATTACACTAGTTATAATACACAGAGATCTTATGTGCTATATAACAGTACGAACCAGCCTTACTGAAATCATATGAACTGGCTCTGTGAATTTTCGAAAAGACCTATAGACAGTAGATAGATGTAAATATTTTTTTAGAGTTGTTCCACTTTTCAGTGGGTACCTTTTACTCGCAATCTTCATCTCTCAGGATTTTGCCCAATCTTCCTCTTGCATGTTTAATCTTTCATCGTTAATTTGATTCCTGCTATCATGATAGTCTTGGACGACCACTCCAAAAGAATTCTGAGTCATCCTTCGTCCTCCATTCTCCTAACGAGATCATAACATTGTAGAGCCCGCTTCTGGATTCTTCTACAGCTGATTCCTCCATATCCATAACCTGTCTATCTCTTCATTTCTTTTTCTTTCCAACCCAGACACCCTGGCTCCTCTTCGTATGTCATCCACCTCCACTGCCTGAAGTTTATCTTTTTGACGTTCAGTCAAAGTGCAACCTTCTGCCCCGTAAATTAATAAACTCTCCACTAATGTATGAAGCATTCTTTTCTTTGTTTCCTTGGATAAAACTCTACTGGAGAACAACATTTAACATTTTAATCGCCTGTAAGATTCTGTAGTGCACATCAACTTCACAGCTTCCCAACTGGATCCCAAGTACTTCACTACTCTTATGGTTCCCTGTGGTAGATTTATATCTATTTTTTTCTTTCAGTACATTAAAATTCCATAAATATTATTTCTAGTAGCTGAGGCTATTCTATCTTTTATACAGTACCTACCTACCTACCTACCTGCCTGCCTGCCTGCCTGCCTATATATGTATATATATGTATATATAAATTAACAGTAATAATAAAAGTAAATAAGGATTGGTAAATAAATAAATAAGTAAATAAATAGGTCTAGCTTCTTGTCGTTGAAGAACTCGCAGTAGTTCGAAATATAGAAATTTCAAGTGTGACTTTTTCTCAGTGTTTTATCCTTATCTACTTTTATTATTACTGTTAATTTGTTACATTGTTAATAGTGTTACTTTATTTTTATTTTTAATTTATATATACATATATGAAATTAAAATTCCAACGAAGTAAACGTGGATTCCGACATTTGACTTTCGAATGACTAAAGTTCGAATAAACTCTTATCTCCTATAGTGCATATTCAATTATTATGAACTGAAACAGGTCTTGTTGTAAATAATAGTAGAAAATTAGTTTACCTGAGCAACTTTACAAAACAATAATTAAAATCAAATGTTTTAGGATTGCATATTTAATTAACTGTACCGCTTTCGGTTTCGATTACCTACACTGGCTTGTTGATTAAATGAGAAACTTAATTGATCCTTATGTTTACCTCTATCATAAAAAATCTTTTAGGATTCAAACTGTGCTTGAGCATAGAGAAACTTCTCCAAACTGAGGTAAACGACGGAGAAGTCACAATATTGATGTCTTTGCCAGATAAATGTGGGTATATCATTTGAATGTTTCTTCCAGAACTATAAAGTGACGTGCGAGGAGTATTTTCTGCTGCATAGCGATATTTCTCCAATGAAACAACAGATGTAGATAATGTTCGAACAGTTTCTATACTAAACATGGATTAACATTTCTAAGGATGACTAATGCTGATTTTTAACAACTTTCTAAACATTCTACCAGAAGTGTGTGGAAATATGACGCTCGTTCATGTTCGGCGTGACTGGTTGAACCTTGAGTTACTGGTGGCGATGTTAAAGTTCTTTATAAAATCAATCCTTTTAGATTTTCATTTCACTGGTTCTGTAAACGTAAATATAAACAAAACCGTGCAGTTGTAACACAGGAAAAACTAGACGAAAATATCACAAACCTTTAATGCTCGAAAATAAAATCACTCCCAAAATTAATACAAATGCGAAGATTTATGACTTTCTTGGCTTTCCAAGCTACCGTAGCAAAAACACCAGAGACTTTCCCTTCTGTTGATGTACAATTCAAAAGAGTTTGCATTATGCCCTGTTGTACATATATGATATCTACATTTTTAATTACAATATAGGAAGTATTATGATAATTAGGATTACAACGTACATATATATTATATTATATTTATATTTCAGCGGGAGTGGGCGTAATAACTGTGTCACTATCAGAGAGGTTGGCATTCTGTGCAATCCACAGTCTTCTTGTAATATGAAGGCCTGCTTTTTCCACCAATAAATCCTCATCCAGTTTTTTACTTCCAAAGCGAACAACATGCGGCTGGAATGTGTGAGATTATTGTGGTATACACAATGTATAAATTATGTTAAGGTTTGTTAACATATTATTATTAGGGGAAAGTCATTGGTAATTTTGAAACAGCGGTTACCAGCATCCAAGGGAGCAG
Source organism: Metallyticus violacea (assembly GCA_030762175.1). Lineage (NCBI taxonomy): Eukaryota > Metazoa > Arthropoda > Insecta > Mantodea > Metallyticidae > Metallyticus > Metallyticus violacea. The sequence continues at coordinate 83,870,387 of CM060844.1, forward strand.
TACAAGTATACTATAGTTCATGCATCTTCATTGGTGGTGTGTAAAGTGTTAGAAAAAAAGGATTTCTTTGAGAGGCAACTACCAAAAAAGGACAGGAGTGTGTTAGTGAGCGATATTCTTCCCGCTAGTCGGAGTCAGTTCTACATCATGTAAAGTCTGCACTCCAGGTATAAGTTATGATATATGCTAATTTTTTAATAATTAGGATGTTATTATAAATGTTATACTGTGATCTAATAAATGTTACAACATTCCACTCTAAATCATAATCAATCGAGTGCATGATGTTTTATTTAGGTAAAGCTGATTAGAACTAAGTTCTCAAGATGTCCTAAAACTGAATATTTTCTAGGTAAAGGAGTCAGTTTCGTGGCAATATTTTATATGAGTTTTAAATTTAGGTATTTTGTCCCTATGTGCACATCTTATCTGAAAATATGAGTAGTAGCAGGACAAGAAAGGGGAATTAAGTATATGGATGAAAATCGTTAAGTTAAGGTCTGTTTAAGCGACCGACTCCGTGATTTAGTGGTAGCGATTGCGACTATTAATCTGAAAGTCATGGTTTCGATTTCGATAAGGTCAAGTTGTCTCGATAAGGTTTTTTTTTTTTTATCCGAAGTTTCTCCTTACCCTGAGACGATTTTTTGTTGATTTGGCTTATTTACGGACGCTCTTTAATACTTCAGGTATTCCGTGTCACATTCAATTCAGGGAGTGAAACAGTCGATAAATTTTTCTCACGGGCCTCTTCTTTCAAACTTGAGGTTCTTTTACATGCCGTAAATCTACCACATCGGATCCACGACTATATTTCCCTTCCGAAAGAAGCCATACTTAGGAATTTTACGAGGCAAGTATGGTTATCACTAGACCATCAGGACCGACCCTGAGAAGATGAAAACCATATAGCTTTAAGACGCCAAGGGCTCCGAGATCTTTGCACCATCATTAAGTCATTTAATTCCGTATTCCACAAGTTTAAGGACCTACTGCCTTTTACCACAATCTTCCATTGGACAACGTAGTGGCGCCCCAACCTCAGAAGACGCTACAATATCGCCATGCCAGGGTGAAATGTCAACAATTTCATAAGAATAATTGGGCTGGCATTAAAAATTATGTCAGATTTAAGTAAGAAATGTTTTGACATATTTATTGAGAATATTTCATATACAACATATCCTACAGAAATCGCTAGAGGTGGAGTATACACTAAAAGGTCTAAAGGAAGCCTTTAAAGCACCACATTATCGCTTTGAATCTTATAAAAGGAACAAATAGGCGTAACGACTTCCAAATTGCCATTAAGCAAGACATTAAAAGCCTGATTATTAATGTTTATAGTCTTTGAAAACACTGTTGCGAAACCACTGCAAAATATGAAACAAAGAGGGGGAAAAAAAAAAAGATATGTGTGAGGTTGATATTAAGTTGAATCCGAAAACCTATATGGAAAATAGAAAATAAATGATAAGTGAAAAGTTTCCAGAGCAAACGAAAACAAATCAACTCAAAAAAAAAAAAAAATGTAGGCAGCGGAATTTTAGTCACCAGCAAGAGAATGAGAGGGAGAGAGACATACATGCTCATTTCCTTTGTTTTTTTCTCTCTACTTTTTGTTCTTGTTATTTTCACTTCGCACTTTTTCACTTTTCTTTCCAACTCTCCCTTAGATTTTTGTGACGTATGATTTGCATATATTTCAATTAAATACGCTGAAAAAACAACCCTTCACGTTATGCATGCGTATATAATTTCTATAGGCCTACTAAAATGCATCATAATATCTCTCTGAAACTGCATGTTCGTGAGTCCGAGGCAGAGAAATACAGGGTGAACAATCCTTCACGCAACCGGTTTCGCGGCGTGCTGTGAGACTTGCGCAAGATTTCAACTCATACAGTAGCCTCGCGCAGGGGAGGGAAAATATATTCCACGCCTCCGCTGCCGGCCGGTCCAGCGGTTGCGTCAAGCATTGCTCACCCTCTACTAACCTGGTATTTTAATTTTCTGAAAAAAAAACTGAGAAAACCACAGAAAATCTTTGTTAGATTGAACATGAGACCTTCCGAATACAAGCCCCGAGCGTTACATTATGAATCAACCCGTTCTGTGTAATTACCCATTTTATTTCAATTCATTTAGTAATACTAAATAGAAGACAATAATTTGTAATTATATTTTCAATAATTTCATCTAAAATGACTGTACACAGATGGCCGTTTATTTACTTAAATTAAAAAGAATTTTCCTTTTGACTACTCCATCAAATGAATATGATTTAAATTATTCAAACTAGAAAATTAAAGTAAGAGGAAAACAGCACTTAAAATAGTAGTATAAAACAAATATTGGAAAGTCACTAGCATGGCCGCGTAGGTTTAAAGAGTGCTCAAAGCATATTTTTAAAATTAAGCTATTTGATAAGATTAAACGCCGCTAAGAATTAAAAAGAAAGGGCAGTTTTTTCTAAAGGTATTTTTATAATGTTTCGACAAGAAATATACCTGCTATATCAAAATGTTAAGCCATGATACATCTGGCAAAACTTTAAAACTTACTTCTGTTAAAAAGGAAAATGTAATTATGTTTTTGTATTTGTATTTTCTTGATAAAGAAAATGTTGATATTGATGCCTGTTGAAAGGGCCAAACGCTTCAAGATTTATTACATGAGATTTAATGATTTAAAACGTGCATTTAAATGATAAATAATATTGTAAAAATTCAGTATTATTCCTACTGTTCCTTTTCTCAATTGTATGTTAAATTAATTTGCTGTTTTTTTTTATAGTTTTATAGTTTGAAATTCAAACTTGTTGACATATGTTATATATAATTTTATTGTTCAGAAAATTATAGCAAATACTTATTATTGAATTTAAAAATCTCATTCTTCTTCTTGCGTATTGTGGATCCACATATTCACGGCTATATCCTTGGGGTTTTGTCCAGGGTGTTCCTAAAGAATGAAGTGCGTAGGTATGTCGCTCTCGAATAACATGAGACATGGTGCAAGGTTTAACTGTTATGCACTTTTTAAGAGTGTAATTAGTTCGAACACAGTTCAAGTTATTAAGCAAAAGAATAACAAATATAGGGCTATTCTGAAGACGTTGGAGAGACAATGGGATTCCGGGAGATTCTGAGATTACCACTTGCTTTAAAAAGTAATAATACCATCTCTAGGGACATTCTTTTTGATAGCATATTTTGTAGCGCAAGTATGCAAATGCCTCTCTGGAGAATTAGAGGAGATGGAGCATTGGCATGACGGGGAATTTCTTAAAACGAAACGTTTAGTTGAATAAAGACTTTATTTCTGATCCGTAGTTTATCTATCTTAAAAATATATATTACGACACCCTCCCATGCAGTTTTGAACACATAAAAGTCCATACTTTTTACATCTGACGAGTCTTGCGTACTGGAAGGTTATAAAACTAATTAATTAATGATTGAAGACCCACTGGTGACTTAAATAGCCTAGGAAAACGTTGACCAAATTGATTTATTCATCAATCACCTTGTGACAGTCTCGGCTTCGAAGGGACAAACGCTTATTTGTTTGCAGAGGAGCAATGTAATATCTCATTATTAAATTTAAATTTTTAAAATTAAAAAATTGTGGAATGTTTTAGCAAAATATATCAACATAATTAGCACCTCAAACTACTTTAAGAAAAGCTAGTGTATGGAAAGTACTCAAGCTACATAAGTTAGTAACATACTGGAAGAAGACAAGGCTAAATACGAACTCAACGTTACAAAATACAGCACGATATAACTTCGTTCTTGTAACTTTATGTGATGTACAGTTATGCAAAAATTAGCTGTCAAAATAGCGTACTGCATGACTAAAATTAATATATGTATATAAATTAAATTATAATATTAATTAATATTATTAATTTTGGATGCGTTAATATTTTTTCGAATAATTTACAATAACACACAGGAAGATTCATTTGGATATGTGTGTCAAGAAGCATAACTTTAGTATGTTAATTGTATGTCATCAAAAGAGAAGGTTCTATGGTGTAACTGTCTACGGTAGCCCAGCCATAAAGTGCTTTACAAAGGGAAGGAACAAGTGCATATCCTTTCTTAAAACACCTTCCGTTGGCGAGGATTAATGAAATCCAGGTTTTCGCTAGCCGTTTGTACAGTTAACTTTAAACTAACCAATGCAAATAGAAGTTTTAAGTGTCCAATAGTAGCGGGTGGCATGCTTTGGCGATGAATTTGAACCAGCCAATTGTAGATGTATTTTTTTACTTTTTAAAGCTAGGCGCGGGACTTGCGTGTCCCCCTTTAGCCTGGTGAAGCCAACCTTTAGTTCATTTGAATCGAATATATAAGGAGGCGTTTTCTCTATTGGGGCATGTGGAATAAGCAGTATAATCGAAGGTGGCACTACAAAAAGTTTAGTTCAGTTCAGAGAATGAATTCAGAGAACCAGTTCAGATCAGTTAGTTAAAATAATCAGATTTAGTTCCCTCCTTGGAAATCGCGGCATATAAATTTATATTCTACGTAGTCAAATACCATCGTACGCAGAACACCAGAGGACGAGAAGCGAATAATCTATTAATATACATATATAATATAAATGAAAAATAATCTACCTTTATTAACAATATAACTAAATAACAATAACTAGAAAAGCAGAAAAGGATAAAACACTAAGAAAAAGTCACAGATTAGTAACTGCTATATTTCGAACTGCTTGAGTTCTTGTATGGTAAACAGATGAGTGAAGGTGGTAAAAATAAATATTGAATATCGAAGGTAACATTATGCATAGAAACAGAAGAAACAAGCCACAAGAGTGTGTGAGAGGGTAGAAAAAAACTAATACGTAAGATTTAAACCACATGGTATACAAAAATACAGCTGCACTTTCTGTATCTATGAGTAAACTTTCAGAGCTATGTGTAGGTAACGCATCACTTAGCGTTAAATTAAAAATCTTGTTACTTGTTTCATCTATTGCCATGCCATAATCTTACCTTCGATATTAAATATTCATTTTTACCACCTTCACTTGTCTTCTTGCTATAGAAGAACTCAAATATAGCGATTATTAATCTGTGACTTTTTCTTAGTGTTTTATTCTTTTATGTTTTTCAAGTTATTGTTATTTTATATGTATTTTGTCTCATGGCGTGATTATTAACACAGTTGATACGTTGATGTCCTCTCCCAGTCCTGTTGAGCACGAGTTACAAAATAGCGGAACAAGACCCTGAGATAGGTTGTCATGAAGCGTGGGCAACAACACCAAAGCGATCAATAATCAATTAACGATATGCTGCGATAAAATATGGCGATCAGCATCTAAATCGCTTTATAACCGTCGACGAATCTTCTTCATCGACAAAACCGCTTCAATATGTAGGCATTTTTGTACACTTTTTTTTATTAATTTTATGATACTTTATATCCAATAAGTATATAAAAATGGATAATATTAAAAATGCTTGTGGCGCTTGTAAAATGAAATTAAACATTAAAGCTCCAGTTTGTCACATTTTCCTTGAAAATTAAAATAATTACCACTGGTGATTTATAGCCGACTGCAAAATGCTCAGAAGGTAAAACAAGTAGAGTTCCTTAATAACAATGAGTGAGAGACAAATCTTCAGATGAGTAGTTCAGTTGTGAAGTCCGCACTAATTAAAATATTTTACAGAAGAAAAAGATCACTTCTGAGTCTTCTCAAGGCTCAGAAGCTTCCCACATTTACATTGTAAATGACACTGTACCCGGCAAGGGCTAAGTGGATTTTATGAGGGATTGGAGAATATCTTGGAAAAGATGCTACATTCAGGGTCTTAAGCTTCTTCGTCCCAGCTTTTCACCTTCTTCTTCTTCTTCTGTTCCCTGCAGCGCCTTTTTATTCCAGCTGCTTTTTCGTTCCTTTACTTTCTTTCATTAGTATTTTTGTACGTATATATTTTGTTCATATCAGCTCTTCATTTATTGCTATATATATGCACAATTTTTGGGATATTATTATTATTATTATTATTATTATTATTATTAGTAGTAGTAGTAGTAGTAGTAGTAGTAGTAGTAGTAGTAGTAGTAGTAGTAGTAGTAGTAGTAGTAGTAGTAGTAGTAGTAGTAGTAGTGGTAGTAGTAGTAGTAGTAGTAGTAATAGTAGTAGTAGTAGTAGTAGTAGTAGTAGTAGTAGTAGTAGTAGTAGTAGTAGTAGTAGTAGTAGTAGTGGTAGTAGTAGTAGTAGTAGTAGTAGTAGTAGTAGTGGTAGTAGTAGTAGTAGTAGTAGTAGTAGTAGTAGTAGTAGTAGTAGTAGTGGTAGTAGTAGTAGTAGTAGTAGTAGTAGTAGTAGTAGTAGTAGTAGTAGTAGTAGTAGTAGTAGTAGTAGTAGTAGTAGTAGTAGTAGTAGTAGTAGTAGTAGTAGTAGTAGTAGTAGTAGTAGTAGTAGTAGTAGTAGTAGTAGTAGTAGTAGTAGTAGTAGTAGTAGTAGTAGTAATAGTAGTAGTAGTAGTAGTAGTAGTAGTAGTAGTAGTAGTAGTAGTAGTAGTAGTAGTAGTAGTAGTAGTAGTAGTAGTAGTAGTAGTAGTAGTAGTAGTAGTAGTAGTAGTAGTAGTGGTGTTCCTTTGGTCTGTGCCAAAAATTAAAGCCGTATTATGAAGCTGTTTAGTAGACTTCGGCTACGTGCCCCAGGTTGGGCATCAATCTTGAAGCGATTTGTTGTCGACGTTGAGTGGCCTCACGTTGTGATGCCAATTTTGAAGTTGTTTCGTGGATTGATCATTGCTCGCTTCGGTGTTGATGCCCACGCTTCAATGACAACAATATCTCTGGGTGATACCTGCTATTTTATTGATTAGGACTCAAAGGAGCTGGGAGGAGAGTTCAGAAGTATAAATAATCACGCGATGGGACATAATATATATTGTTACTTTATTATGACCAACATCTTTCGCGCCCTCTGGTGTTTTAAGTACGATAGAATTAGCTACGTCAATACAAACTTAGTTGCCGCGTGTGAAACTTACAGATGAGTGCTGCGGCGCCTGAAACTGAAAGTTGAACTTATGAGTACTGCAAACTGCGTGTACCTTACCACGTGTAGATCTTATAACTGGCGAACTTAAAACTGCTTGTACCAACTGATTAATTGAGTCGAACTAAACTGAATGAAGAAATGCATTTCGCAGCGTGTAGAATTAAGAACTGCATGCCCCAGTCAAGCAACCGCCTCCTTATACATTAAATTCAAATCAAATAATCGTTGACTTAACGACACCAACGGAGGCGCAAAGCACGCTCAATCTTCGCGCCTGCCTTTAAAAGTTCAAATATACAATTTTCCATTGGATGATTCGCGTTTGCCTGCCACTCGTGCCATTTGATATTTTTTGAAAGTTTAAAACATTTTGTTAGCATTGGCTAGTTTAAAGGGTTAACGCCTGTCGAATTTAGAGATCTTAACCAAATTAAAACGTCTGTTTAAAAAATATTTTTATTTTTCATGTATTGTATTGTATTTATAAAGGGCTCTAAAGTGATTCAATTCCCCCAGTACTTGATATTTCTAACCTGGTCCATAATTTTATCATTTATTATGATTCTTTTGTTAAGTTTATAGCTCAGCCAAGTCTGCTAGTGTCTTATAGGATCTAATCTAAACGATCCTCCAGTACTTAATTGTATTCTAGAAGATATTAAGATTCTTTTGGGTTTGTCGATTTCCATAATTTGATCTAATCAACATATATTAAAAATAAACTGAGAAACTCCATAGCCTTGTCGGAGTTCTGGATTTACTGTAAATGTGTTCGTTATTTTGTTTCCTAATTTTATAATTATATATGTTTCTTCATGTAAAGATTTAATTGCTTTATTAGTCCTCTGTCAATATTCTAATTTTGTAATATAGGGAATAGTTTGCCCCTTACCTATCTGGCACAAGAATTCTGGCAATATATGTGACGGTTAATTGTATTTTTTCTCTTAAAACGAAAGTAGAACGACCTTTACGGAACCCATACTGTTCTTGTTCCAAAACTTTACTCAGTTTTTTCTTTAATATATTTGCAAATACTTTTAAATCTCTGTACAGGAGTGCGATACAATTATAATTTTCACGGTTACTTTTGGAACCTTATTTATAGAAGTTTATTTTCTGCATTTTCCAGTCTTATGGCACATAACCAATTTTCCACATATTATTATGTATCAGAAAATGTTTTCCAATTTTTGTTCATCGTATTTTAATAATTCGGAGTTTATATTATCTATGCCTTCAATATTTCTGTTCTTTCCTTTTAATTTTTCTTTCATCTCATCCAATGGAATATTGTAGAGAGATTGATTCCTCTCTGGCACAATATTATTGGTAATTTCCTTATTTAATAAATATTAATAGTATTCAGTCCAATAAACCTTCCATTCTCTTTCATGGACTCAAAACATTCTATAACCAAACTTCTGTAATTCTGTTATATCCCGTTCTATTTGTTTAATATTGCAACATCTTTCCTTTTGCTTGGCCGGTTATTATTGTTTTGGCTATAGCGTATTTCTTTTACAAGCAATTTTGTCATTATCCTTTCTGAAAGAAGATATCATCTATAATATTCCTTTTGCGAATTAACTGCTTCTTTTAGTTCGTCGTTTCAATATTTAAATATTTTCTTACTTCTTTTGGACTGTTTCTACTGTCACTTGAAGAATTTTATTCTTCATTTCCGCCCAATTTTCATTTATCTCCATCTTTCCTTCCTCACATAGCATTCAGTTCAGTCGAAACTAATATAGCAGTCCAGTGCTTTCCATGTCTAGAAATTAAAGTTTAAATTGTAAATTTCTTTGAGCTCTCTGCAATTGTTTGTTTACAGTGCGGTCCATTTCACATCAGCCAGTGTTCTAGCGGGCCGTACGCGTGGGTATACTGGGGAGAACCAACAGCCCCTAACGGGAAATGGCAAGTTTGACACTGTACGAGAGTTGGTTCATAAGTTTCCGGTCTCGTCAATAAGGATTATCGCCTTTACAAAATTCTTAGCTGGTGTCATAAATTATCTGTTAAGTACATAATTGCAGCTGTAACTTCCCTCCGATATGTTCAGTTGTTCAGATATAGTTTCATAAAGAAGGCTTTGTGTAGAAGATGTTCAAAATGGAGTTTCGAGCTGATATTAAGTTCTTCACAAAGGAAATAGTTATTCCAAATGAAATTAAAAAGCGATTGGACGGTGTATATGGGGAAGCATCCCCTCATATTCTACCGTATGCTTGGAGGTGCTCACTCTGAAAACATCGCTGTTGTGGAAGGAGAAATTATGGAAGACCGGCGGCTCAAATTTACAGAAATAGCAGCAAGGTTGAGCTTTTCTAAAACAACAGTCCTTCGAATTATTCATGAACATTAAAATATGAATAAGGTTAGTGCAAGATGGGTACCTAGACTTCTTTCCTGTCCTAAAGCAGCAACGAGTAATCTATTTTGGAGTTCTGCTGTAGCAACGAGAGAGAAGTTCTGCAAACCATTGTTACAGGGGATGAAACTATGTCCTCTACTGTGATCCCTTGTCCAAAAGCAAATCAATGGAGTGCCGTAAACCTGGCGAAGCTCCGCCTCTAAAGGCCAAGGTCATGAAGATCATGGACATAATCTTTTGGAACTGTGAAGGAATACTCTTCATTGACTTCAAGGAGAAGAACACCACAGTAAATGGGGAGTACTATGCTGATCTACTGCACAGACTACGTGCTTCCATCAAAGAGAAATAGCCAGCAAAGCTGAATGGTTGTGTGCGCCTTCTTCACGACAACGCACACAGCTCTTGTTGCAAAGGGAGCTGTGAAGAAATGTGACTTCAAGGAGATCGACCATCCACCCCATAGCCCAGATCTAGTTCCCAGTGACTATTTCCTCTTCCCAAAACTCCATAAGGACCTGAAGGAAATTTAAGTGTGACGAATAAATGATGGATGCTGTTTATGTCCATTTTGCAGACAAAACTTCTGACTATTTGGGAGGGGATCTGGAAATTTTAATTCAAAGATGTGAGAAGTGTATTGCAATAAAGGGTAGCTATATTGAAAGGTGAAATATAGTTTTTGTCTTTATCATACCTAGAAAATGGTTAGGCCGGAAACTTATGGACCTACCCTCATATATAGTAGATTTTGCTTTCTGCCAAAAAGTGACCACTGTCTATTTCTGCGCTTTTGAACACTCTAATATCAATATATTATTTAATTTATTTGCATTAATCTTAGGCATTTCTAGAATATTTGGCTTAATTAAGACTAAACACTTTATTCAATACAAACAAATTAATGTCAAAATCAACGCCCTTATCATATAGTTAATTATAGCCCTTCATCCCCTTTAATTTTGTGTCTTTTACGGAAATATTGCAAACTCTGGCATTTAAATTAGCATATATGACAATGAAATCATTTTAATTAATTTTGTCAATAGTGTTTGGAAGAGTAGCATAAAATTTCCAATATTATCCAAATATTATTCATTTGGAGCACATACGCTAATAAATGTACAGTTTCATATGCTAGTTTTAAATCGCAATGTAATTATCAAACTGGTATTGCAAATATACACTATTATTATTCTTTAAGCTGTTTCTAAACTATGATGGTTACCCTTTTGAAGGCTCTTTCATTTTCTTCTACTTCACAGTATAATATATTATGTCTCCCTATTTCCATTGATTCACTTCCTTCCTCTGTTTGTTTAATTCTTCTTCTAATACTTGAATCTTATGTGTGATTCTCCACATATTTCAAGTTGCTAAATTTCATTTAACAAAATCGTCATTCCGGGTGTAGTTTATGATAATCTGTCTGCAATCATTTTAAAATGTTTCCTTTATCTGTTATTTACTTTTTATGCATTTAAATCGGTACTATTGGTAAACAATGTATAGATAATGGTATCTATTTGTGATTAACATTCATATAATGTTAAACCACTTATATGCAGAGGTTATTTGAGTTATGGGCCAGCAAAGTGTACTGGGAGACGCCAACGCATGTGCAGTTAGCATCTTGTACTTGTTATCAGCGAAACGGCGTGCTGTTTAAAATAAAACCTTTAATAGATCTAAGCCTTTGTCTAGTTCATGTTCTATATGTGATGTTTTCCCCCTATGCTTTATAATATTTCACACATGACCAGTGAGACTGCCTTGATTTAGTTCGATTGAAAGAGACTGCAGTATGAAACTAACTGCATCTTTGCTACCAGTGGTATAAGACAGAAGAAATATTTGGGGAAATTCAAAAGAGACTATACACAAAATGTGCTTGAGATAAACTGCCCGAAAAATAAGAAAAATAAATGTTGCATAATTTATTGAACGCCCCTAGTATCTTTATTCAAAACCGAACACTAAATCATATTTTGCCCTCGGAAAGAAATGTCAGTATTTCGTTTTTAGTTAACTAAATATTCTTATGATTGTTAAATATTGTAGTATTACTGACATAAAATAGTGCAAGCTCCTTATTCCGCTACGCAATTGGAAATTAATTTCGCCGACGTGACTGGAAGTTACGGGCAAGGCCTCGCCGTTTGCCGACGTAATCAGGTCACGTTGTCGGAACTCAAAGCCTTCATTTTTTTTTTGTTTCTTTCTTATAGTAAATAATGGTTTATATTGTATTCACCAACATAGCAGATGCTCGAAGTGCCTACCCTCCTTTGTGAGATATGCCCGAATTCTTATGAAAAGATTTTGAGACACCCGTCGCTAAGTCATCCCTCCGAATAATTGCACTTTCCTCCGGGGTATTGATTTTTATTTCAGGTACAGTATGTAATTTTATATGGAAGATGCAGCAACTGAGTGACTTTGTACGCACTGCCGACAGATATACCAATTTGCTGGGCTAATCCTGTTAAAGACCTTTGCGGATATGTTTCTAATCGATATCAACCTTCTTCTCTGTTAAAACTCGGGTTTTTGGTCTCGGTTTCTTGTAAATGAAAACACATTGAGTTTGAATTTTGTTCACTAATCTGAAAATTGCACTTTCGGATAGAGATGCTACTTTTGGAAATTTAGCGTAAAATTCTGTCTTAAATTACTTGCATAATTTATTTTATACATAACAATCATTAATTAATATTCTTTGTTCTAGCGGTTTCTCACTCTCGACATAGTTGGGGTGATTAACACGCTTTACTTTTACCGAGAATCGCCCGTCCACTGGAGATCAACTGGTTTCTACTAGTGCCTACAAACTCCGATTGAATAGCAAAATGAGGGCATGGTAAATTTGAGTTCATATTATTATATTAGAATCATCTCCCTTAATTCTTAGAACTACAAAAGCAACAAATATCCTAAATGCACTTGGATGACATCGTTGCCTTATATCGTGCAGTATTAATTTTAGATACCAATACAACTTCATTCATACAGCCTGTCAGAACAACCCAAGACTACAAATAGCCATAAACGTTGAAATGGTGCTTATGGTCCACCTCCCATTGAAATATAATTATACCTATTGTATATTTATCATCATATTTTGGCACTGTAATTAGTAATATAAATATTATGTATATATGTATGTCATAAGCTTTGACTTCGGAAGTAAGAATTGTAAAACAGAGAAATTCTGGTATTGTCCTTTGCAGTAGCTTGGATATTCATAAGGGTAATAAAACCATACAAAAGAAACCCGAAAGCAGCATGTGAAGCAACTGTTGTTTTTTTTCAAAAGGCCTGCCGCAGCAGTTTAATAAATCTGAAGGTCTTTTAAACTCGTTAAGGTCCGTATTGTACAGTATTCATTTAAAATAGCCAATGCCGATAAAATGTTGCAAAGTTTCAAAAATAGCGATATCACGTGGGTGTAGGCGAACTTAAGCCAAGCTGATAGAAAATGAATATTTGAACTTTTAAAGATAGGCACGAAGATGGCGCCTGCATTTGTGTCTACGGTAGCGTTTAAGGCAACGATCACTTGATTTGAATTTAATATACAAGGGAGAGTTTGTCTCTGCTAGAGAACTCAGTTTTGAAGTTCTACTCTTCGCGAGACGCACGCAGTTAGGTAGTTCTAAATTTTACATGCGGCAAGATACCCGCAGTAGTGCTCATTTTAAGCTCGACGTTGTGGAGGCACGCAGCTTACAGAATAAACTCAGATGCAGAAAAATTTCCACTCGACATACGCAGTCATCAGTCACAAGCTAAGCAGTTTTCAGTTTCCGCGCCAGGGCACTCATCTATAAGTTTCACGCGCGGCAACTAAGTGTATTTATATAAAGTAGCCATGTCTAAAATACGCGAAACACAAGACTCGAAAGAATTTGGACTTAATACAGTTCCAATATTGTATAATGTCGCAAGCGTACTTATTTACAATACTGAACTCCTCTTAACAATCAGCAAAGCATCTTACTGCTCTTTTGCAGAACCTTACCTTCTCTTTACGTTTACCACAATGACACGTTTTTGAATATGTGCGTTATGCTCATAAAATAAAGTTATAGAAAGGAAACAACAGATTTATTTGGGTACAAAGGTCGATAACTTCTCTTGTACAACTTCCTTATAACCTGATATTAGTTAGCTTCCTCCAAAGAAAAACAAAAGACGAGGAAGTTATTTCTGGATGGCGGTGTACAAGCTGAGATAGAATGTACCGGGAACTAATTTTGAATGGAGAAACTTAACTTGTTGACAGATGGGTTGGGTTTCGTGATCCAATCTGCATGCATAATGAACATGCGAAATGCGCAAACACAAAGATTCCGAAGACTTTAAAGGAAGAATTCTCAAAACAAAGTCTCAAGTCATTAATGATCTTCTTTTGTTTGTATTATATACATTAACGTTACTTTCGCGCCCTCACTCTGCTTTGGTTTTCCCTCCCTTCTAATTCCCACTTGGGGTGCAAATAAATGTTTATAAATTTTAATAGAAACTGAAGTAAGGATCTGTGTGTAAGAAACTAAAGCTATTAAAGTCGCATGAGGGCAAGAAAATGTAACAACACTTTCTGAAAGAATAATGGTTAGATTTACTCCTTTAAGTCCATTATTTGCATTATTTAAACTTAAAAATAGATTACTTTTTCTTGGTGTTTAATAGCCACAGGCTAGAACATAGATATATTAATAATGATTGGTTAAAATAGGCAGCATAACTTCAGAAATGAGCTACCAAAAGAAATCAAACTAAATAAGTTTTGTCAGCATGTATTCTGAAGTGACTGCTTTCCGCGTTTTTAGCTATGTCAAAGTAAATATGTATAAAAACAACAAACAAACCCAAACCAGGTGTGTCGAGAGACGCAGTTCATACAAAAACTGTGCTCTAGTATATTTCACTATACCTCCTTGCTATTTATTCCTGATGAACAGAAAGTTCTGGCCTCCACGCATACCTGACATTAAACGCGCTTATGGTGTCATATTAGCGTACATTGCACATTATGTCAGGCATTTGAGATCGTTTTCATAGTACAATGAAACGTCGAAATGAGATCTGTATTCAATTATTACTATGAGAAACGGAATATCATAGACAGACCTTAAAAACCAGGAAAGCGAGCATTTTTGACACTCACGTTAATATATTATATTAAATGCTAAAAGGCATTTCCGATTTATGAGGACTGAGGAAAACCCTCAATCAGGGAAGATGGTCCTGGCGGGATTCCATGAGTAATTCATTTCTAAAGTTGTATTGGTTTTTTAAACGTTCTTTGTGGGTATATTTGCTTACCGAATACAGTATTCAAGTTTATATCTGAGCAGGGCTTCATTGTGAGCTTTTGCTGCCCGCGCTCTAGCGTATGAACTGTATAACAAATAAAAATTGACAACTACATGCTCTCATCAATGAACAACGATCATGGTTCTAGAGAAAAAGTTACAAAATTGAATGTCGCAAGGAAGGAAAAGGGAAGGAATGCGGGAAGGATAAAAAAATGAAGGATCATGGATCGACACAGCCTGTAAAACTAAAAGTTCCAGTTTGGCTCAAACTCTCCGCATGGGCTATTTCACAGTGGAAAAATGTAAAAAATTTCAATAGATTTATAATTTCTAATCATTTTGAAATATCAATAAAATTTTATTTCAAATAATTTTATTATATTTTGGAAACTGTAGAAACAATGAATTCAGAAGATAATGAGCTATAAGCTTTTTTAAAATCGAGGAAAAAGTACAGAGGAAAAAAAAAATAACAAAGAGGGAGTATATAGAGATTTTTTTTTGAGTAGTGTTTAACGCCCGTTTTCACTACTGAGGCACCACAGGCGGTGACACTGATGATACATGAGATGAAATGATAAATTGGGGAAAGGATTTATTTTTTTTTTTAAGGAAGGAAGCGTTCCAGGCCTAAGTTTAGGTACCTCCCCGGCATTTGCCAGTTATGAAGACTGAGGAAAACCTGGAAAAAACCCCAGTCAGGGAGGACGGTCCTGGCGGGATTCGAACCGCAGACCTCCCGCTCACGAGTCCGTGCCTTAACGACCTCGGCCACCCGTGGCGGTGTATATAGAGATGGCGAACGTTATAAACACCAAAATAAGAATAACAAGATGAGAGAATATAACAAACAAAAGAAAGATATTCAGGTGAAGATAAAAGTTAAGATAGTTTATTGCGTCCCTAAGGACAAAGGCCTCCTAACAAGTAGGGAAAGCTCGCTTTATCTAACGTAGTGGGCTATTCCTCGCTAGTTGTTCGTATGCTGTTTAAGACACTGACTGATTTGTTCTTTGGTTACTCCATTTCTCACTGCACTAGTTGCTTCTCGAGAGATTTCCGTTTTTCTCTTCCTCTTGCTACTCTTGACCTGCATGTTTCTTGAAGAGGTCTGTCCATCTTCTTCTGGGTCTACCTTGTGTCCTTTTTCCTATCGGGGGTCCCACATGGAGATCTTGTAGGTCCATCTATTGTCCTGCATTCTTGCGACGTGACCGCCCCATTGCCATTTGTTTCTGGTAGCTGTTTGTGCGATGTCTGTTGTCTGATATGTCTGATTTATTAATACTATAGTATTTTGTCCTTCAAAGTTATTCCCAGCATCTTGCGTTGCGTTATTCTTTGGGACATTTGAATTTTCTGTTTTGTGACCATGTCTGGCACCCATATAGTAATACAAGGTATATACAGATTTCGAGCGTCTGGAATCTGATTTTCTTAGTTAGTGTTTGATCTAACTAATATAAAATTAAGGGCCCAAAATGCTCTCCAAGTTAATGAGATCCTTCTTTGTACTTCTTTTTCCATTTTATCTTGGAAGGAAATCTGTTGTCCTATTCGCTTACATATGTGAGGACTGTTCCATCTATTTTTATTGGGATTTCCGGTATGTTTGAAATTAACTGTGTCTTCAGTTTGTTTAGTGACAGCCCTGTATTTTTTCTATGTTCACATAATTATTCCAGCACAGTTTGTAGTGCCTTCGGAGTTTTGGCGAATAAGACCACATCGTCGGCAAATCTTAGATTTGTTAATCCACTGCCGTTTATGTTGATTCCGAAATTATTATGCCAGTTTATTTTCCTGAATTACACAAGTGAAGAGTCTGGGAGAGATTGGATCGCCTTGGCAAACTCCTCTTTCTAGTCGGAATGGTTGTCCTTGTTCTGTTTTTACATTCGCGAAACTTGGACTATAGATTTTATGTAAGATACGAATGTACTTTGCCTCTATTCCTTGAGCTGCCAGAGCGTGTAATATGCTTGTATGTTCGACTGAGTCAAAGGCCTTACTATAGACAATAAAGGCGATACACAGTGTTAGATGAAATTCCAGTGCTTTCTCCATCAGCTGGTTTAAAGTTTGCAGATGGTCTGTCTATTGTGCTGAATATTGTACGGAATTCTGCCGGTTGATTTTCATCCAGAATCTTCGTTATTCTTCCAGGCATTTTTAATACTATGAACTACGCGTCAAAAGCGACAAACTGAAACGTGGATAGATATCGCTAGGTACAAACAAGAAGGAACCATCGCCACTGGGAAGTAGTTAACACCACTTCCTGGTCCAGATGCGGTCTGTAGCTTAATTGCATCTTTCCAGTTTCTCCTTTGTTCCCTCATTCACATCACACAATTAGGTACAAGACACAGGGGAGCAGCGCGGAGACAATAACCGTGGGTGGTACTTGTGCTTTGAAAATTGCTGGTTTTCTTAATTTGTTCGTGGAACAATGAGAGACACCGGGCGTAGAGCGTCTCTTTGTTAATACAGAAGAGCTGCGAAATCACTTAATTGGTGGCTGCGGTCAGATGGTCCCTGCCAACAGGTGCAGGCCATGCTTTTTATGAGAAGGTCTTAATTAGGGGTAATTTATTTTAACGAGGGCAAATAGAATGTTATTTATGAGGCTGACAAAGATATCTTTTCTATTCTGTGGTCTTGTGGTCGACAAAATATGATACAGAAAAATATTTATATAAGAGCCACTTGTTTGTTCCTGTATTCATATCTTAATTGCACAATTTAAACCCCTCACAATAAGGCAAGCGATTTTCTCAGTAATTTTCATACTTCACACGGAAGCTAGCCATTTTCTGAAGCCTCTTTCGGCGCCCTTGAGTATAGTGGGTCACCAACATATTCTAGGTGGGGGAAAAAAAAACTACTTGAAAAACTTTAAAGGTAATTTAAATTGCTGTGAAAATTCAAGCTTTGGAATCTCACACTTCTACTTTGGGCTAAAATCTCGATTAGGACTGTGAGTTTCAAGTCCAATTCAATAAGTTCGCTTTCTACTCTACGGGTTAAACAAACAATCATTGCTATAAGTTTTTATACAAATAAGACCGGGTCCATGATTTTGTGCTGAGTATATTTTAATATATTTCACATTGGTGATATTTCCTCCCGTGAAGTGTTTATTGTTGTTCAACATCACGAACTATTAAGAAATGTTTTTTTTTTTTAAAAAAATCGGCATTTAAATGAATTGAGATTCATTATTGCGGAGATATGTTTAATAACCAAATAAATAGCATATCATTTTAAAATATCTTTATACATTTTGTTGTTTTTATAAAATAATTTTGAAGAATGAACCATAGAAAACTGGAATTCCCAGATTTAGTCCCTGTGACTTTCATCTTTTTCCCTGTCTGAAAAAGGAGTTGAGGAGAGGTGGGCGTTTCCAGCATGTGCCTGTGCTCCAAGACTGGCAGGCGCGTTGGGCAAAGTGCATTGAACTCAACGGGGAATCTTTGAAACAGATCACACCAATCGTGGACTGAGCCTGGTGTATTTCATACGTAGGAAAAACAAAATCTGTCTTTTTTGGACTAGCCCTCTAACATATTCTAGATACTAGATACTACATATTCTAATTGGTAAACTCTCGAGTTTATGTACGTATTTGATTTCTCCGATTCCGTTTGCTTGAGTCAAGAACAGGCTCAAATTGCAGAGACAAAAGCAAGCCTCAAAAGACCTGCAAATGCCCAGATTTTTCTACTTAATTCTCTGTGCATTTAATTAAATATATGTGTGTGAGTTAATGTTTATGTTATACTAAGTCATGGCAACCTTAAAGTAGTCTTTACAGAGCTACAATAGTATTTTTTCATTAATATGTTCCTTACACAGATAAGAGTTTGTTTGGTCTGTACGCAGGATGAAATAGATATAGAGGAAAAAAATAATGGGTGGGTGGCAATACACATGGGATGCAGGCACAACAGGTAGAAGAACTGACACCTTCTTTCCACCTGTGATAGAAAGATTTAAAATTAATTATCTGAACACGTCCACTACCTAATAGGACATGGGCCATTACCTCTAAGACTTATGATCTATGTGACTGGACAAGCCGACAGCCCTGAAAACGCTTTATGGGAATGTGACCAGATCAGACATTTCCCACAAAATTATAAACGACAGTTACAGGGTAGACAATTGTATCATGTGTTAAGAGACAAGAAGACCTGGATCTTAATTAACTCAGCAATTGACTCCTTTTCAGGCAATGCGCTGAAGAGTTTCAGCCGCCACCCGGATGTGACTGAAGGATTTGAACCCACTGGGGCGTCGGAGGCCTGTCCCTCTTGACGACCAAAGAGGTGCAAGACTCTGGGATTATCCAGTAGATCAACTCTATGGCTTAGATTTAATTACCTATTAATAGAGTTGTTGTTAGTAGTAGTTATTAACATCTTGTTATTACCAGTAATAATACTGATATATGGTTATAAAAGTAGAACTAACTTATCAAGAAACAAATAGTTCTAGAATGAAATTATAACAAAATTAGAATTAACAAATCAAGTAACGTAGCTTCAGTAAGTAGAAATAATTGACAAGTAGAAAATTGAAATAAACCATGTAACTTGTAGTATTGTAGTGGAAAAGTTGTACAAATTTCCATACAGCTTGTTGTAGTAGCAGAGTAGGTAGCAAAATAAAAACGAAAATTGTAAACCTAAATGTTTGATTATAAAATAAAGTGTATGGGAACCAGCCTAAATTATGGAATTTTGGATAAAAAGAAATAAGAATTCGAGGCTTTGTCGAAGGACAAAGTAAGGACCTTTTTTCTTACTTTTTATACGCAGGATGTGCATACCGCAACGCAGGAAGCTATCTCAAATCAACACAAATTAGAGATTATCTCGAAAAGTTTATGAGAATTCATTTCGTCCTTACAACATTAAAAACATAAGAAATACATTTTACTCAGGTGCTAATTTCAGAGTTGTCAATTTAGAAATTATCGATCACAGACTTTGAAAACACATTATCGTCACATTTGTAAGGTTGTCATGGTAGGGATTTTCATATATTGAACATATAAGTCATATTTAGTAGTTTAAGAGAGAAATCGCGTTTAGAATTGTAGTTGTTTGTTGATTTAGTTTATTTACGGATCTCTTTAATATCTCAGGTCATCAGCGTCCCATTCTATTCAGGGCGTGAAACGGCCGAAAAATTTTGCTCAGAGGCCTCTTCTTTCAGGCTTGAGATTCTTTATCATGTCGTAAATGTACGACACGGGACCCTCGTCTTTACCTCTCTTCCGAAGGAAGCCATACTTAGGAGTTTTACGCCCGAAAACATCCATCGATCCTGGCCGGGTTTGATCTCGCGATTTTGGGTTTAGGAGCAAGTATGGTAACCACTACACCACCAGGACTGACTAGAATTGTATGGAGAAGTATATCCTATACTAGAAGAAGAAGAAGAAAAGGAATGAAACAGCAATGAAGTGACAATTATTGTGGAAAATGTGTAAATAGAATCAAATATATTTATGTAGATAATAATAAAATAATATCACTATTAAGAAGAATTTAATAATCAAGTATATATAAGCAACCAAATCAATAGAAAGTAATTTAAGTCTTGAAGGAACTTTAGAAAATTGTGTAAATTGTTTTAGCGTGAAATTTATAGAGAAATGTTGTGTAAATAAGCTCTACTTTATTCTAAATATTAAAACTCTTTCAAAACATTTCATACTGGATATCCACAAGAACTAGGTCCGTACATCCTTCGAGTTATAATGCAGCCGTCTTATCAACAAGCGATCAGCTTTGTACAAACACGATTTTTCCCCAGATGTACAGAGAGTTGAGAGCTATATGCATTACTGCTGAACTGCTAGAAATAGTACAGGGAGTCATGGGTAACCAGTGTCCGGAAACGTGCCGTTAAAGCGTTAATGACGCCATTAAAGTGATTAATGTGTCCGTGATCCTGCACAAAGGCCAACTTTTTGACTAACCTGTTGGTTGAGTTGCCTGCAGTTTGAGTACACGTAAACCTTGATGATATGTGCAAGCGGGGACGCTAAAGGCCCTCAAATCATATTTACTGCAACAGCGGTACACCATTTGTTAACATTTCAGAAGATAGGTGTTATTATGCTTGAAAAGTCAACTTAGGATATATAAAGTATATAGTAGAAGTAGAACTACAAATTAACTTTGAGTCTAGGGGTTCTTTTCATTACCAAAGCATAACTAAACGCCCAACTAACGCCAGGCTCTGTTACAATGCATTTATAAACACAACAATAGATTAAGTTTCTATCATATATATATGCGTGTGTGTACTAGGTTTTAGTTATAAACCTTGGCCGCTCACGTAATGTTCTCGTCTCGCCAGCGGCAGTCATACTTCAAGTTCGCTTCCTATAATTAGTGTATCATACCTTACAGAAGTTGCTGGCATTTTTGTACACTCTCGGCTAAAGAGACATTGTATACGGAAAATACATTCTGATTGTTGAAATTAATCCCCCCTAATGTAATTTATCTGTTATCACAGCTAATGATTTCAATAAATGACGGTTTTGTGACGGTGTTTATTAATTATCGAAAGTTATCAGTTGGTTTTAATAGTCTTTGGTTTGTATGGAAATGTCGGTGAATGGTTTGATTTATTCCCCTCTGACAGAATCGTAATTCTTCCGAAATGCCACAGCCAGCTCGGAGTCTACTGAACGTATTTGACCGCTGACAGATGTGGTGATGATCTCAGGCTTTTTTCGGGGCCTTTTTGCATTCAACCAAGGGAGAAAAGAACTTTGGTTGGGAGCTGTTACATGAAATATACGAATACACTGCACTTGCTATTTATTCAGCATAGTTCCTGACGGAATGAGCCACCGGTAAGGAATCAGATGAGATGTTTTCACGCTTTTATTTATCGGATACATTCCCTACTTCCCTCGCGCCTCAAACTTGTGATCTAATTCAATGACCTCGGAACCTCACACTGTAGAATAAAATTTTCACTGTCAGGGCTGTTTCTATGATTTGAGCTAGCGATATTTCGGTTTACTAGCCTTGCACCAGATACACAGAGCACTGTCTTCTCTCACTTTACTACAACAGCTAATAACGCGCTGTGGTTGAGATTACTCCCGTGTGTTTGGCTCTTAGATAAACTGAAAAACTGTCAACTGTCCCGAATGCCTCAGAAATTGGGCTATTTATAACTTCTCTTAGCACCACGCTATATGGATTCAAATTTCGGAACTTTCCAGAAGCACCTTAAACTTTGTTTCCTTATTGGTTGCATAAACCCGGCTTTGAAATATCCTAGAAATTAAATTTAAGTTTCTGTCCTCTGAGTGGCCATTTCATTTCGTTGTCTCTGCGCTTTCGTTCGTTGGCAGTTATTTTAGAGCGATTTCTCTCCTTTTTTTTTTTTGGAGGCCACAGTACAAAAGGGAAACGTTCCTGCTTTCTATCTTACTTTGTTTCCTCAAGGACTTTTTTAACAGTGGCCATAATAAAAGGGTCTTGGCGAATACAAAAGACATCCTTACGGATAGCTCCAGACAGTCGCGAACGAAGATGCAACTGTGTATTAGATATACATACAGCATTTCAAGACTCGTGTTAATAAGTGATTATATTGTAATATTTTATAATTATGATGTACTATTTCTATAGGAGTCCAAACTGGGTCTCTCGCTACATATATTCCAACTCCCATATTTTGTTCTAGTTTTGGTAATGTGAAACAGTCCTTGCGGCCCACTCCCCACTGAAATATAATTATCATATATTGCCGTTATAATTAATAATATAAATAGTATGTATATATATGCTATAAGCTTTAACCTCAATGTAAGAATTGTACAAAAGAGAACGTTTCTTGGTGTTTTGTTACAGAAGCCTGGAAAGCCAACAAAAGGGTCATAAAATATATATTCAGAGGAGGTAGCCCATGAGTTGCGAATGAAGCCCCCTCTTATTTTTAAAGGACTGCCATGGGAAGGCTAATAAAACCAAGTACTTTTAAATCCCTTTGGAATGTAAAATAATTCTGTAAGTTGGTGAACAAATTTGAGGAAACTGGTAAAGTTACCGATAACAAAGCGATAGGATGAACCAAAATTACTAGAAACCGAAGGGAGTGCAGTTCTAATTTTACAAAAAGTCTGGAAGTTCGTCAAAAGTCTGTAGTACTAATAAATTGAGAGGGTTTTGTGGTTAATTTCGAGAAGATAGCAACGGCTCTTATTCCTATAAAAATGCTTTTTTAATTCAAAGAACAACATAAGGAGATTTGTGTTACTTTCACTTTTTAAACTAGCGAAATTCTGAATAGCGATGAATGTCTAGACAAAATCCTGTGAACTGTAGGGAACATTTCAAATTAAATGGAGGAGTTGACACTTACAATAACTCGATATATTGGAACAAAATTTTTTCATGTCTGGTGTGATATTACGTCACCTTTTATATAAAATTACCTTATTTCCAAGAAGAAATGGGTAATTGACAAACGAAAACAATAACGGTCAACGGGCAGCGATTTTTTTCATTCGGGATCGTTCCATGTGCACTTCTCTCTGCAGTTCTTGTCACGTTCCCACGCTCGAAACCCAGCCATGGACCCGGAAGGGAGGTACGAATATAACCCTAGGAACGTACGGACGTGTTCTTGTGTGTTGTGTGACAGTGTATTAAGTATTCATTAGGCGACGCTATATAGTGAATTAATTACGTTAATATGCCTCAATTCAGGCATTCTATTTACGATTCATACATGCGTACAGAATTGACTCGTGATGTATGGAGATTGTTTCCAGGGAGTTTCCCTGTTACTCAAGTTCCAAGTCAAAGTCGATTCACATGTTGGTATATAAAACAAAGCTACTGAAATTAAAGCCCTATAAAGGAACATAAACCGGGTGACCCTGCAGTAGATTTTGTGAATGAATTTTGAATAGTGTGTGCATGCCGGAGAAACTGATTCTAATTTTCTTTAAGTAGGAATCTTGGTCCCACTTAAGTGGGTAAGTTATTTTACACACAAATAAAAAAAAAAATGTGCCCTTACTCTTTCGCTATTACCTATACAGACCTCAACTCTATGGTTGATCTGAAAGGAATTTTGTTTTTAAACCATCTCTTTTCCCAATTTCATCCCCTTTGACATTGAAAAAAAAAATCAAGTTTTATTTAGAGTGTTAAATCAATCTGGATTAAATTACAGATATCGTTTTTTACAAACGTGAGGATGTTTTAAGTTGTACGGACGGCATATTCCATGCTTCCATGCTTTTCTCGTACTCCATCCCTTAAGTAGCCTAAAAAAGTTATAAATAATATGCGTGAAGCTCTGAGCTCAAAAATAGAATCTTTCATCTATTGCATCCCTTGGTAGATACTATTTTTGGGACTTTTTGACATTTTATCAGTTAAAAAATGGAAGCCAGATAATTATGTGAATTCTGCAATATTCTATTTCGTGACACTTAGGAAATCCATCTAGATTTAACAACAAAGCAATAAAGAGTCTAATTGGAGGCGCTAATTTTTGTAGAAGTTTTAGCAGTTATCTCTCTAAAAACCGCCTAGCTGATTTTTTTTTATTCCAACTATCGCCAGCTACAAGACTTTGCTTTTACCGGAGCCTTGGAGGACGATATTTTCAGCGGACCTGGGATAGACGGAGCAGAACAGCGTAGTCACTTTTGTTGTTTTAATGTAGCGAGAGAGGGGATAAAGTCGTAAAAAAGGGCAAACACAAGATTATCTTATCTTTAGTACAGTAGAGTGCAGACTTCTGTCTGGGGTCCCTCCCAGCTGCCTGTAAACACAACTTTTTAAAAACTCCTTGGCTCTTGCTAAGGGCCCCTATTGTTAATAATGGAATTATACCTGCAAATGACGTAAATATAAACAAAAAAAATCCTTGCAAGATAGCATTTCTAATTTCTGTGACGTAGTTACTGAAACGAAATATCAGTAATACATAAATATATATATATATATATATATATATATATATATATGCTTTTTTGTTATTTTAATATTTTAGATGCTTCTTATACTCACTAAAGCGACATTACAAAAACTAGCAGCCAAAATGAACCATTGTTTTCAAACTTAAATGGAAGGTTTCTATAGACAGAGAACATAATGCGTGTATAAAATCACTTTCGAATAGGCATTCACTTAATTTAGGTAGAAGACTATTTTTTCCAGCCTGTACACGTGCATGAAAATTTTTTAAAATGTTTATTCACTCAGCACGAACATTAAGGTATAAACAAAAGGCTGGTTTTGCAATATCTGAAGGGGCTGAGGTCTATTCGGTTTCCAAACATAAATTAAGAGTGTTTAAATCATGCACTAGCACTGGCATTGCATTTACGTTTTCAATATTGCTCAGGTATCTGCAATTCTGTTGCATATCAATCGCTAACACTGCAGTTTAACAAGACAATTAATATAGGATCAAGAACTAAAATGAGATACTGGGAAGATAGAGTTCCTACACGTAAAATTAGCATTTTTATCTTTAGCGAAAGCATAAAATGGTTATATAAAACTGATAATAATCACTAACCTGAGATATAATTAGGGACAGGATTTTAATACACGTGCATATTTCTTCCCTGCTGCCAGAAAGTATATTTACTAAATTTGGAACAATTTAAATAATATTTTATGTTGCAAATAATGCATATTTTTTACCTCTTTTTAAATAAGCATAATATTATAGCAGTTTGCAAATTATGGTACATTGTGCAAATTATGCAAATTGTTTTATATGTATATTTTATAAACAATTTAATTTTATTTCTTTTATATTCATATTTGATTTATAAAAACGATATTTCGGAACAATGCGGCGGTATTTGTGTAATAATTTAATTTTATATGTTGTGATTGTGTTAGGTTTCGTTGAGGATTTATGCATTAATTTACTTGCGGTAACATGGTTTAGGTGTTTATTATAAATGTCGCATGTTATGGTCTTCCTACACCTATCTTACTGTTGGTGGGCTTTTGCGCTAATTTATATCGCTTCCCTTTCATTGGCTATCTTCTAAGATTATTTTCGGGTCCACCCACATCAAAATCTTAAGTGTTACATTCTTGACCTAAATATTATTTTAAAAGAGAGCCGTATCAGAGTTTTTTTTTATTCTATCTGGATATTTATTGCTTGAAATTTCCCTGCACTGTTAACAAAAGAATCACGCGTCCTTTCCAAATTCCTGAGATCGCGCTTTGTTCAATATCCGGTTGTTTTCCAAGTTCTGGTTGACTTGAAGTAACATTACAAAGAGACCCAATGCTAGCCCCTTTCCTGGCTTACTTCCGTATTATATTTGCAGTGTGCTAGATGTTCTTGTTTTCTGTAAATACATGAGCAAACCATATCTATATGCTTTTTCGTAACTCTATGTATTATTAATAAGCGGGTCTGGGATTGATAGACAATTATTCTCTCACAATATGTGCCATCGAGTCAGTCTTGAAGCTTGGCAACACTAATGATAGTTCACACGCAACGTCATGTCACATCGATGAATCCCCGGCTTATCTGGTGGTAGCCGTTCCCTCACTGTATGAAGGTGGCTGTTAAGGAGTTCTCGGAATTGAGTTCAAGTGTGATGGTTATATCTATGAGCAGGAATGCAACGAATACAATAAAGAAGTAGGAACTAACTTTTCTTACATATTTGCACATTTCTCTCGTCTTGCTATCGCTATTACTCTGGAAACTAACGGTATTGCATTGTGCCAACCTGGGAGTGTTAGCAATATATATATACACATATCAAATGTGTGAGATTGAATAAATCTCAGCAGGGAAACGTTTCAAACTGTCTAGTGAAATACAGATCCAATCGCAACTTTTGTATACACACCCCAAGTTCCTGTGAGGTTTTCTGGCTATAAGGATATCTTAAGAAGCAATAGGAGGCGGATAACTATGAAAAACTTAAAATATATGATAGTCGTAAATTGCAATAGAAACAAAAAGTTGAGATAGTGTGGAGAAGTAAAAATGTTAGCACCATTATTTATTGTATTTTAAGGGAAATTATCCTAACTGTTCAAAATTAAAGATAAACTTTGATGAGTTAAGCAATTCATAAGATTTCCACAATATTATTATTTGCGGAGAGATTATACCAAATTTCATTAAATGTTTATTTAATGTCAATATGATGTCTTAGTATTTTATATGGACACATTTATGTGCATATTATGGAAGAATTCAATGCACAAATGCATACATGTTAAAGGGATTATTAGATCATAAAATTCCCGTCCCTAGTTATAACAAAAGTTGAAAATGCTGTCCTTCAGCGACAATACACGGCCGTCATCAGAGCAGAAAAATTCCTGTATTTAATCTAACTTTTCCTACGCAAATAAAAAGACTGCGATTTAGAACAAGTTTCTGGTCGTTAAAAGATTTTGTCCCTCGTCTTTTGTCAACAAGTTGGCGAACAGTTTCTCTACCTGGAAAAAAAGTTGGCAGAATATTTTTCTTGTGAATTGCCCTACTCTCTGCAACAATCCTTTTGCTCATAAATAGTAGTCGCACATAAA
The DNA here is from genome assembly GCA_030762175.1 of Metallyticus violacea. NCBI lineage: Eukaryota > Metazoa > Arthropoda > Insecta > Mantodea > Metallyticidae > Metallyticus > Metallyticus violacea. Next base: position 83,897,713 of record CM060844.1, read on the forward strand.
ACCCGTCCATTCAAAAATATGTTTATGTAGTGAAATGACAAATTAGCACACTTCGCACATAATGAAAGACACCTAAACACGCGATAAAGTTAACAAGCTTATACCGGCACATGTATTATAGGCCCTGAATCTGGCTTCTCCTAGCACGCAGCCGCATTCTGTCGGCCCATAACTCAAATAACCTCACTGAATGTGGTCAACGGTGACTATACAAGATGATGTCAAAGAATTCCTAGACTAGTCTCCCCAAAGACATCATTCTGAGAATATCGGAAGCTGTGCCACAAAGGTTTCTATTACCACATGCACGACCAGATTGCGGATTTCATTATGACTGAAAACTACGGCAGAGAGCGTTTAGTGAATACGTGGGTTTCTCTAGCTCGTGTACATTTCTCGACTTGCAGATATGCCGCGTTTTGGTAATAAACCTCATTGCTGTACAGACTGAGCTGTGCTTTATCAAATCTCTGGTTTTTAATGGAGATCTACTTGCTCTGCTGGACACTTGGGACATTAAAAATGTTTCAATATTATTAATTTTTTCAATCTCTGGTTTCAATTGATTTATCATTACTACCAGTATAACTGAAGCTGCTTCCTTGTTGTTTCGTCATTCAGTTTGGCGTCATTCTCACAGATTGCTGTATAAATAAAACACATATGTAAATTATTGTATAGAGGTCTTTGCTTAAGACTTTGTCAGAATTAATTTGCAGGTCTAATATGCGTGAATTTAAATGCCTATTTTTTCATCCTAAATAACTAATTATTCTAATATTGGAATAATTAAACTATACATGTTGAACATAATTTTCCTCTTAGGGCACTTAACAGTTATATACAGGGAGTGCCAAAAATGTTTATACACTTCAATCAAAGAAAAAACTGTGTTAACATAACAAAACTGAATTTACGCAAACAGAAAATGATGAGCACTAATCATCTTAGACTTTTACAGTTACAACAGTTGCTCAAAATGCCTACTATCGGCTTCGATACACTTCTGAATATGTTGAACTACTGATTGAGCAACGTTTGCGAAAGTGTCCTCAGCACATGCCGTTTCAATTTCTTCCCGAAGTGCTGTCAGTGTAGCTGGTTTTCTACGGTATACAACATTCTTAAGAGTTCCCCATAGGTACAAGTTCAACGGCGGTTCTGTTCTGTTCTTTGAACTTCAACAACATTCTCGGTTTTCCAATACACTTTAAAATTGCTTTCCGCTGTTCAAACAATAATTTTAGCTCCATTTTGTTGTAGCAATGCTAGCATAACATAAAGTGAGTCACATCTGTTTACATAACGTCATAGTACATATTACTGTTGTTGTTCAGGCCAATTTTGAAATATATTAAATAAACATCCCCTGTGTGTATGCATTTTGGCACCCTTTGTGTATAGTATAAATGAAAAATAATGTAACACTATTAACAATGTTGCATCTCAATATTTTACGAGACACTAATAAAGAAATAGACATGAAAGAATCTGACGCAAATTCAACGTGGGTTCGCGCTAAAGAACTCAAGGTAGGCACTGTTTCTGTACACATTTACATACTTTTGGCTGTTATAGAACCGTTACATATGAGCAAAATTTCATTTTAAGAAAGTTCGCTTGTTCTTTGACTAAGACATCAATGAACAAGCTGAACACCTTGTTTATTTCCTAGTTTTTGGGCACTTTGCTCTGCGTTTCTACCCAATTCAACCAGATTGCTTATATAAACACGACCTGCACATTTATATACAAGGATCTGGTCTTCTTGGTAACTAAAGATCAAGTAACAAGTAACGTATGGTAGTACGTTTGTTATATATTATAGTGATTCTCAATTATCCAGCCAACGAGCACATTGTTTCAGACAGAACTTTCTGGAACTCAAGAAAGCTATAGAATGGAGTGCAACTAATACGTATAATGTGCTTGTTTTATGTGATTCCCAAACAAAATTTCAGATAAATTTATTAAGCGCAATTGTGGTTGAAAACCATGTCTACACACACACACACACACACACACACACACACACACACACACAAAACAAAACAAAAAAAAAAACGTTTAGATTGGGCTCGCTGTATTATTAAGAAAGGAGCAAGCCCACAACTTGCAAAGATGAATGCACCACTTGTCAAGATATTTGGGTACACAAAATACGAGGGCCATCCAGAAAGTAAGGTTACAAGGACTCCTCATGCCGGGGAAAAATTTTGTCACAAAGTTGGTGCATCTGGCGTGTAGGATAGATCCTAACAGTCAGTTTATCAGCCATTTTGTTCAGTCACAGTAAATTCCTGCGATGGAGAGGTCGTCGCGCGCCTTTTCTTTCTTTCTTTCTTTCTTTCTTTCTTTCTTTCTTTCTTTCTTCCTTCCTTCCGTCCGTCCGTCCCTTCCTCCCTACCTCCCTCCCTCCTTTCTTTCTTTCTTTCTCTTTCCTTCTCTCTCTCTTTCTCTCTTTCTCCCTTTCTCTCTTTCCTTCCTTCCTTCTTTCTTTCTTTCTCTTTCTTTCTTTCTTTCTTTCTCTCTTTCTTTCCCTCTTTCTCTCTTTCTTTCTTTCTTTCTTTCTTTCTCTCTTTCTTTCTTTCTCTCTTTCTTTCTTTCTCTCTCTCATTCTCTCTTTCTTTCTTTCTTTCTTCCTTCCTTCCTTCCTTCCGTCCGTCCCTCCCTCCTTTCTTTCTTTCTTTCTTTCTCTCTCTCTCTCTCTCTCTCTTTCCTTCCTTCCTTCCTTCCTTCTTTCTTTCTTTCTCTTTCTTTCTTTCTCTCTCTCTCATTCTCTCTCTCTTTCTTTCCTTCCTTCTTTCTTTCTTTCTTTCTGTTTCTTTCTTTTTCTCTCATTCTATCTTTCTTTCTTTCTTTCTCTCTCATTCTCTCTTTCTTTCTTTCTTTCTCTCTCTTTCTCTCTCTCTCTCTCTTTCTTTTTTTTTTTTGACTTTGCAGACCAACACCGCTGCGAATATCCATCGGAAGTTTATGGTAGTGATGTGGTGAATCGGTAGCACGTCACGAAGTGGGTTAGGTTGTTCAGAGAAGGCCGTACGAGGCAAGGAGTGGGAGACCATCAGTGATTTCTGAGGAACTTGTGCAAAAATTGAAGAACAAGTGCCAAATGACCGCCATGTGACGCTTGACGACCTTCACGGAAACTTTTCCGACATTTCTCGAAGTTTCCTTGGTGATACTGTGTCGGAAAAACAAAAAGTTGTGTGCGAGATGGGTGCCCTGAATGCTCACACCGGAGCACCGTCAAAAGCGTGTGAATTTTTGGATCTTTTGCACAGGAGGGAGAAGCTTTGCTGGACTCTATCATGACGTGCGATGAGACGTGAGTGGGTCACTACACCCCAGAATCCAAAAGACCGTCGCTTCATTGACGTCATTCATCTTCCTTAGCCACCAAAAGTTCAGACGACCCCTTCGGCCTGAAAAGTCTTGGCATCTGTTTTGGGGGACCATAAGGGGGTCCTTTTGGTAGATATTATGCCTAAAGGGACTATCATTAATGCAGAGGCTTATGCAACACCCTAAAATACCCCTAAGAGCCATTCAGAACCGCAGAAGGGCAATGCTGACCGTGGAGTCAGCCTCCTGCATGACAACGCAAAGCCCCACACCGTGCGAGTTTCGCAGGAGCTGCTGACATTGTTTGGATGGGATATTCTCACCCAATTCACCCAATTTGGCGCCTTCGGACTATCACCTTTTCACTAAACTAAAGGATTTTGGGTGGGAAACGTTTTGTCTAACGATCAGGAGGTCGAAGAAGCTGTGAAGAAGTGGTTAAAAAAGGCTGACGGTGGAGGTCTATGACACTGGCATACAAAAGCTGGTGCCCCGACTACAGAAATGTATGGATCTCGACGCCGATTACGTTGAAAAATAGTTTAATATGTTTGTGAAATATCCTGTGAATTTCAATTAAATACAAGCATTTTCCGATCTTACATAAATGTTGTAACCTTACTTTCTGGATGACCCTCGTATCCTGCTTCATATTTACATTCATAGCAAATGTGTTAGAAGACTGGAATTCGCTATGGTCAAATTGTAGTACACACTTTGCTAAGATGTACAGATGCACTAACTTTGAAGAAAAACTATGGACTATCCTTTATATTAACACCATTTATGACGGGACTCAGAAAATTATGTCACATTTCGAAATAAATTTTTATGCTGAATTTCCTGTGCCGTGTCGGCACGCCAGTACCCGTCAGCGGGCATCTAGCCTTATGTGTTGCAAGGCGTCAGAATTTACACTTGCACTGGTTTCTGCGTCGAGTCACTCTCTCTTCTATTGTCGAGGAGCTGACAAGTTCAACTTCAGGGTCAGTAAAGGCAGACAGCACATGGACACTGTAGATATAACATCTCTTTGGTTTTTCCACTCTTCGGGACAGAGTTTCTTTTTCTTTTAGCTGCGGTAGCCTTTTGGTTATTGAAGAGTACGCCAATTATAGTTTATTAAATTCAATTTATGTGGAACAAGATAGTGATTTAATTCTGCGAGGAAAAGACATTGCTTTATATTAAAATTGTTTCTCTTCCTCGCACAGTTGTGTTCCACTTTCTACGGACTTGTATTACAGCTGTTAAAATGTAATCATTCTTATATCGCATCAATTTTATGTGACATATGTAATTATTCCAGTCACGTTTTGCACTTTAATTCTTGTGCCTTTGTTTAGTTTATTTATCTAATGTAAGGAGGAGTTGTGTTATGGCTGTTTCTCACGTTTAACATCATATTTTCGTTCAGTCAACTAATTAATTATAATCGTTAAGGTTATTCATGAATTATACCCACTACCTCTTCCCGAATACACATAATTGTATTTTTTTTAATTCAAATATAAGAATAAAAATGTACATCAGACTTGGTGTCTCTGTAAACATCCTATAACAACAGTTTGTCAGATTGAACTGTTCGTAAGAGAAATGCATCTTGAAGTTGTAAAACGGGTGCTTTCAAAAGTAAGAACGACTTTAATTGCTTTTATTTTCTACGCGATGTTACAAAGTCTGACATAGGAAATTGAATTGTTTGCACCACTCTCCAATTCTATGCTATTCTCCTAGATGCTGTATGTGTCTACCATTTTGTTCTTGTACAAGTAACAGTCTTTCTTCAGTGCTGTATACAGCAGCTCTGAATTCGTGTTCTTGAATATCTGCCAATGTGGTTTGTTGGAATCCAAGTTGTCGACTGTCATACATTTGCTCAGGAACGCTATTTCCTTCAATGTCGGTCCTGGTGGTGTAGTGGTAACCATTTGCCTTCTAAACCCAAGATCGCGGGTTCAAACGCTGCCAGGATCGATGGGGTTTTTTTTTCGGGCGTAAAAATCGTAAGTATGGCTTCATTTGGAAGGGAAGTAAAGCCGTGGGTCCCATGTCGTACATTTACGGCACGATAAAGAACCTCAAGCCTGAAAGAAGAGGCCTCTGAGCAAAATTTGTCGGGCGTTTCACACCCTGAGTTGAATGGGACGCCGATGATCTGAGATGTTAAAGAGCGTTCTTAAATAAACCAAATCAACAAAATCTTTTCTTCAAATAGTTTCACAACCAATAATCTGATAATATGACTTTGCACACAAACCGTATTTAGGATAAGGTTTGGAACCAGATTCAGTTAGAAATACTGAAGCTCAGATGAGGCTATGGTCAAGCAGGGTAGCCCAGATTGCAAGAGCAGAGTCACGTCAAGTCGAAGACCCGACCTTTACCTTGAGTTATTTGTATCTCACTCCAATTCTGCACATTTGCTTAGATTGAAAACATATTATTTAGCAAGAACGAAAAACCGCATTGCCATAATGGTACAAAAAATATGACCAGATAAAGTTACCTCCTACTTTTTAAGACAGTGTAACCCGCCACGTGTCGTTAAGGCGTGGACACGTGTCGTTAAGGCGTGGACTCGTGAGCGGGAGCTCTGGAGTTCGAATTCCGCCAGGACTGTCCTCCCTGATTGAGGTTTTTCCAGGTTTTGCTCAGTCCTCATAAAGGGCAAATGCCGGGGAGGTATCCTAAACTTAGACCTGGAACATTTCCTTCCTTAAAAAAACCTGTGGTGTCTCAGTAGTAAAAACGGGCGTTAAACACTATTAAAAAAAACAGGTAGTTTAAAACAGTTACTGATTTACTGCTGATATTTTTAAGAGACTGCTGTTGCAGATGTTTAATTTAAATCTATAGCCCGAGCTTAAATTTATAGAATGGAGTTATTTGTTTTAATATTTAAAAATATTTATAATTTTCATCAGTTGCAGTGACATATAAAATTTGTGAATTTATTTAACGTTTGAAAAAAAAAAAAAAAAAACAGGTTTATATGGAAATTATGAAATAGCTATATATTTTGAAGGATTATGTTATAAATTTTGTTGATATGAAATAATGGAGATATGCAAGCGATACTTGCCTGTTCGAAAGCTGTTTACCCTCACGTAGAGACTGACACATGGACAGAAATGCGATTACACCCAAAAAGGGGAAACGTGGTAGGCGGGAAAATGAGCAAAAAAAGGGCATAATCGAATAGCAAGCAGCTCGGCACTTGTTCCGTCACTTTGTAAACAGGTTGCACGGTAGACTGCATGCATTTTACCCTCTTCTTCCCCATTAAAGCGCGTAATTACGATGCCCCCCCTCTAGTACAGCGCACTTCACACACCCGCCACTCGTTCTCTTGTGACTCTTGCACGGTGTTGATTGTAATTGCAAATGATAACGGTGTCGATCATGTCGTAAGCGCTGGTTAGTTGACCCATCTTCCTCGTTGCGTGGCCAAGAGAGTTTGATTGCATGTAGTGGAGTGGGGGGACCCGTCCACCGACGTGCGCAATTTCATTCCCGGTTGGTTGCGGCCATCGAAGGGGTGCCGTTGATGGGTTCATCGGACTTTCTGCCTAGTTGACGCTTCCCACTCAAGTGAAAGTCAATTGGGAGACCTTCTCCAATGCGGTGCTCTCTCTAAAGTTGCACTTTTCAAAAGTCACTCCAGTAAGTTCTAACGTGGTTTGATTGGCATAAAGCGAATAACAATTTTAATAGTTTGCTTCTGTCAAATCTTTTTCACGTTATTGCTGATATTATCTTAGAATATTACTATCACATATCTTTAGGTTCAGAAAACTTCTCATTTTTTTATTAGTGTTTAACGCTCGTTTTACCACAGAAACCGCACAGGCGGTGGACACTAATACATGAGATTAATAAATATTGGGAAAATATTTTTTTTAAGGAAGGAAACGTTCCAGCTCCCCGACATGTGTCATTTATGAGGACTGAGGAAAACCTAGAAAAAACCTCAGTCAGGGAGGACGGCCCTGGCGGGATTCGAACCCCAGACCTCCCGATAACGAGTCCGCGCCTTAATGACCTCGGTCACCCGTGGCGGACTTCTCATTGTGGAAGCTATTTAGGAAAACTTGACCCTATGATGCTGAAATACGCCACTCATCTTTTGTTGCTCATTAAATCAATGATCAATGATCTATACCTAAAGACCCTATTAGGATGTTTCTTTGGGAAGCTCTTTACATTTTCGTACTTTTCTTAATAGATGATTTATATATTACTAGAGTTTCGTACTGCCACGGGTGTTCAAGGTCGCTAAGCGCGGGCTCGTGAGCGAAAGTTCCTGGTGATCGAATCCCACCAGGACCGTCCTCCCTGACTGAGGTTTTATCCAGGTTTTCCTCAGTCCTCATAAATGGCAAATGCCGGATAGGTACCCTAAACTTGGACCTGGAACGTATCCTACCTTATAAAAAATCCTTTCTCAATATATCATCTCAGTATCATCAATGTGCATCTCATGTATTATCAGTGTGCACCGCCTGTGGTGCCTCAGTAGTAAAAAGGGATGTTAAACACTACTCAAAAGAACAGAGTTTTGTTATTTTCTGATCGATTATGAAAAATGTACCATGACATCTGAAACAGTTCATATGGTACACCCCCACTGAAATATAAACATAATATATATGCTGTAAGCCTAATCATCATATTTTGTGCATTTTATTAGTTGTTAGATATTATGTATTATGTGTATCATGAAAAGTTTTAATATGTTAATTGTACGTTGTCAGAGAAAGAAAGCTTTCTGGTATAACTGTCCACGGTAGCCTAGCCAGAAACGGGATAGAGCCAAGGAGGCATTAAACCCCTTTACCAAGGAAAGAACAAGTACTATGTCATTTCTTAAAAGACCTTCCTTTGGCGAGGGTTAATAAAGTCCAGGCTTTGGAATACGATAGGGCAATGAACTCGCCAACTGTTTGCAAAGTTAACTTTAAACCAACCAATGTAAAAACATGTTTTAAATTTTCAAATAGTAGTGGGTAGCATGCATTAGCAGGTGAATTTGACCAACGAATAGTAGATGTATATTTTGAATTTTTAAAGCAAGGGGTGAGGCTTGCGTATGCTTGTATAGCCCCCGTTGGCTTAGTGAAGCCAGCGTTTAGTTAATTTGAATCAAATAAATAAGAAGGCATTTGCTCTGCTGGGGCATTAGTTCGGATAGCAGAGAATCAGTGTAGAAGTTCAATTTAGAAAGAATTAAATGACATATTCAGTTCAGACAATTCAGTTTAGATACACAGAATAAGCTCTACAATCGACGAGGGCACTACCATAAGCTCTACTTCGGAAGCAGTTCTCAGCGCGTCTCCGTAGTTAAGTTTTACCGTACGCAGAACACCAGAGGACGCCAATAATAAATTACCATATATATTATGTCTCATCACGTAATTTTAACACAGTTGATATCCTCCTCCAGTCCTGTTGAGCACAACTCACAAAACCCTGAGATATTATTATTACGAAGAGTGGGAAACAACACCAAAGCGAACAATAGTCAATTAATGATACGTTGCTACAAAATATGGCGATCGTCGACCAACTTGTCCAATGCGGTCCAAACCGCTTCAAATATGACGTCCAAAGTGGGGTTGTCATACCTTAAACCAATAAATGTTTAAAATTACTAACTCAATATTTTTAAAAGTACTTTAAAAAGACACTTTCCTTTAACGCTTCTACTTTAGTTAGTATTAAAATGCATGCGTCCTTTATCATTTTCTTTTACATTTGATACAACGATTTGTGCAACATTACACAAAGAGGTGTTTGCTTTTTTATTTTTATCTTAAACCTGTTCTTCTAATTCTTTCATAAATTAATATTATTGTTCAAATATAAATTATATACCAAGATATTCATTAAATTTTAACTATCACTCAAAATAAACCAATATAGATGCAAAATAGTCATAAGTTAATCCTTTGTATATGCTCCTTGCAAGAATATAATGGAGTATTCCTAAATTTGTTGGATATCCTCAGCTGTGAAAAGACAAACCTGCTATAGGATGCTGTGACTAAATTTGGCAGATACAATTTAAGAATATTTTTTTTAAATTAGGTACGGTAATTTTAAATACAATTACATTTATTAATAATGAGAAAATTTTCACTGAAGCAACTTTTTAACTCCAAAATGTGTTAAATATGTCTCTGGAAAAAAAATGAATTTCCCTGATAAACATAAAATAAATTCCAAGTAGTGATTAATAACACTGCAATATAAGAGTTAACAAGAGTTAACTTTTTAACTTTATTTTAGGTGTGATATTAGTTGCCCCTATAGAAAATATATCACAAACAAAATCAGTAAATTTCAATATATGTTTGACATTGTAATAGACTAACATAACAGCTGCTCCTTTACAAATCAAGAGGTAAACGCTGTAGATGGGAAGATCATCTATGAGACGAAACACGTCACTGTCTGAGACATGACGATAATGATAATGAAAAATACTGGCAGAAATTGAAATGTCGTTGCGAAGAAACAATTATCATTACTTTTTGTTGATTCCGTCCCTTATTTTTCCAGAATGTTCCTAAGACAATCAATATGCTTTTATGTTCCAAATATCACAACAAACCTAATTCGTAATATTTTTTTTTTTACTCAAAGAGTTAATTACTAATAAGTATAAATATTCTCCTATGCTTAGAATGCAAACATTAATCAATTAAATTATTTAAATACTGATATATTTAATCTGTACACTTTCGCTTTATCCTGTGATCATTTATTACAAAATGTACATTGATTAACTTATCATGCACCAAGGCTGACCGAGGGTGTTAAAGCGCGGATTCGTGAGCGGAAGGTCTTGGTTTCGAATCCCGCCAGGACCGTCCTCTGTGACTGAGGTTTTTTCCAGGTTTTCCTCAGCCCTTATAAATTGCAAATGTCGGGGAGGTACCCTAAACTTAGGCCTGGAACGTTTCCTTCCTTAAAAAAATCCTTTTCCAATACATCATTTCATCTCATGTATCACCAGTGTCCACTGCCTGTGGTGCCTCAGTAGTAAAAACGGGCGTTAAACACTATTAAAAAAATTACCTTTTTTGTTCTATTTATTTTTGTAACTTTTTTGTCATATTTGATTTATTGTATTCTGATTTTATTTTGTTTTATTTTTTCATTGTCTTATAATTGTAAGGAATATATCTGATTAAGTGAAAATGTAATTGAGAAATCTGTTATGTTTAAAAAAATAATAAACAAATACTCGCCAATGATGGTGACGAACTAGATCGCGGGGTTTAAAAGGACCGAGCACGCCAACCTATAAGGCTTAATGTGCTACCCATTGGCAGAGACGCTTTCATTGCTTCCCAAAAACTATTTGCAGTATTTTTGTTCCAATGTTGGGATCTGTTCCCAGGACCTTCCTGATTATAGAAAGTAAGGGACACTCAAACAGGATATGCGAGGCTCTTCATCCTGTTTACATATTCTGCAAATGAGTTCATCTGAGACCCACTTTTTTGTAAATATTTTCTGAAATGACCATGTTCAATAATTAATTCCTTATTCCTCTTTTGTCTAATTTTAAAAGAGAAGAGGGTTGCTAGGACATAGAACAATTCCCATGACTTGCCTTTGTCGAGGTTAGGTTTGCCACCTTAGTTGGTGTTTGTCCTCAATTAACGTTCAAACCGCGTCCTAAGCAGTACGTGTATCGATTCCAACCGCGGGTTCAGGGCCAGAAGAATTTTTGCCAACTGATCTGCAACTTTTGCTCTCAGCTCATCATGATCCCAAAACATGCTCATAGCCTATCCTGATTACGGTTGCGTCTTGATCTTCTTTGTTAGCGGCGTTCTGAAAGTTTTCAATGCCAATTTCAATCTGAACGACCTTTGTAAACATATCGCTTGAAATCGCTTCAAGTGATTTTAGAATATGATTTATGATTTTTTTAGAATATGAAGCTGAAGAAAAAAAAATCTCTTATTTTAGCTTTGTACATTTGACACTTGATAAAATCTGAACATATTCGAAGAGTGGCCATTTGTGAACGTTATATGCACATATAAATCTTTACCTATCCATAAAATCCAACCCAATCATCAATTGAAGTATTCTCTCACGACCAAAGCAAAAGAAGAAAGTGTTTAATCCATTTAAAGAACTATGTCCATAATTTCCGAGTAAACTTTTGTTTCACCTTTGCTTATGCAAAACCATGTAATCAAGCACTGATAATATCCATTCTTAACTCTAGAAACCGCATAAATAAGATATAAAAAATTTAAATTGTAAATATATGACAAAATGCTTCAAAATTACCGGTGCCCATGTACAAATAAGAAAAATTTAAATTTATATGCGCATGTGAACATACCAGATATACATGCCATATACAGGGTGATCTGTTTGGATATGGATAAAGTGCAAACACTGTAAAACATTCACTACTGAACTTTATATTTTGAAACTTGATGTATACAACATTGAAAGTTGAGAGATTTCTTAGAACGCTACATGGCCCCCATTGAATACTCTACACAACTCAAAACGGCGATACAACTCAGGCCATGTTCATTGTAACATCCAGGGGTGATTTTTTGGAAAGCTTGAGTAATTTTTAATTCCTTTAGAAAATGATAAACTTCCCATGTCCAGTGAGGGGGGTGCACCCTTTCTATAATACAATGTAAATATTGTCTTCATCAAGCTGTAGGAACAGAAACAACTGTAATATATCCAAATAAGATTCATGGCTCTCGCTGTTGATTTGTAGTAGCTATTTCAATCATGTACGTTTTTCGCTTGTCATTATGCTTTTGATTTTCATTCTTTCCATCTTTTAAGCAAAATATTACCAGCAAGAAATGTCCCATACTATCATATTAGCATATATAATAGTATTTAATATTATCCATACCCAAACTGAACAATCTATAAATAAGAAAATTCAAGCAATTAATTTATGAGAATAGATTGAAACTTCATATCCACTCTATACTATTTGGCCTAATAGAGACTGTTAATGATCGAAGAATGTTCCTTCTGAGCAAATGCAGGCAGATTTTGACTATGTTGCTGAGACACAAATAGGCAGGAAAGTACACGAATATAAAATATCATCATCAAGAAAGAAAAGAGAACAAAGAACACTTTAAAACATTAATATTATTTAAAACGCCTAGAATTTAGATTAAAACTTCGTTTTATTAAATTTAATACATAAATAATGCACATTCTTTATTTGCTTTATCCATTTTAATTTTCACTATGTTTTTAAATACTTTGCGTATTCCTCCTTGGCTGCAAAACGCTGTACGCTCATGGGAGGTGTTAAATCTTCGTTGTCGGGATGTGAACCTAGGGCTCGTGGAATGGCAGGCATGTATTACAGTACCACGGCTCCGTAGGTTGCTGTGTCGCTTCTAATTTCTCGGGATTTAGTAGCCCGCCGCATTCCAATTTCATTTCAGCAGCAGTAAATGAAACAGGCCCAGTATCGTCCTTCGCAAGCCACGCTGCGGTAAATTATACTCATAACTAGGAGTGGGTTTACTGCAGGTTGCGTTAGCGTAATTGCCTACGTATATACACACACTCCATGTTTACCACGGAGGGAAAGCGAAAATACTCTTCTGTGACGTCACAATCTTAGAATAGGCAGAAATAGAAGGGTCAAATGAGAAAGAAATATAAATAATACGCAAAGAATATGCTGTACTTGTAATTTATTAAATATAACAATAGATTAATAACGGAGTGCTAATACATATTGGACAGGGTAGTAAATGCTAAACGCAATAGCCTAAGATTGTGTCATACGTTGTATCTCATTTGTTCTTTAGCCGTCAGTGTTATCAGCTGCAGTACAGTTTTCCATTTACCGTGAGTGAGACCTTGGCATAATTTTTTTATTCAAAATAAAAATATGCAATATACAATAAAGGCTTAATTTTCTGTTTAAGACAATTAAAATAGTTATTGCGGCCTACCCCCACTAAAATATGAATAAAATGTGATGTTTATGATACAAGCTAATAATCATATTTTGTGCAATGTAATTGGTAATATAAATATTATGGAGGTCCATAAGTTCCCGGCCTTGCCGATAAGGATTATCCCCTTCACAAAAGCCTAAGGTGTAATACCTTACCTGTTAAGTAAATAATTGCAACTGTAGCTTCTGCTCCACCTTGTTCAGTAGTTCAGATATGGTTGCATTTGTGACATGTTCGAAATGGAGTATCGGCCTGTTGTTAAGTTTTTCACAAAAGAAGACCTTACTCCAAAAGAAATTAAACAGCGATTGGACGGTGTACATGGGGAAGCATCCCCCTCATATTCTACCGTAAAAGAATGGGCCATACTTCGAATGGGTCAAGAAAGCATTGAAGACGAAGATCGTGCAGGCCGGCCCTTGGAGGTGCTCACTCCTGAACACTTCGCTCTTGTGGAATGAGAAATTATGGAAGACCGGCGGCTCAAAGTTACAGAAATAGCAGCAAGGCTGGGTCTTTCTAAAACAACATTCCTTCGAAATATTCATTAACATTTAAACATGAATAAGGTTAGTGCAAGATGGGTGTCTAGACTTCTTTCCTGAGTTCAAATGCAGCAACGAGTCATCTGTTGTCAGACATTTTTGGAGCTCTGTCGTGCAAACGAGAGAGTCGAAAGTTCTGCAAACACTTTCTGTAAATGTGTTCGCGTGTAAATCTTCAAACTGAAATAAAAATCGTTGGCTAGGAGACGCCAAAAGAAATGCACAAGCTTAGCGGCTATCTTCAAAATTTGAAACATACGTTTTCAATTGGCTGGTTCAAATTCAGCTGCTACATGCGAAAAGTATCGGTCGAGGTCAAAGACCCAAGCGCTTTAAACATCCCTCCGTTTATTTACCCTGCTACAACATGTCTTATAAAAAGGGAAGGGGCTTCATACAGCGACCCTCTTCCATTGTGAAGAGTTTTATGACCCTTTTGACTTTCCAAGATTTCTCTTTTGCACAATTCTTATGTCGAAGTTAAAGCTTATATACACAATATTTATATTATTAATTACAATGCCAAAATATGACGAATGGGTTTATATAAATATAGGTTATACTTATATTTTAATGGGGATAGACCGTAAGGACTGTTTCAGTCAGTGCATAGGTGTCTTCATTGAGCTCGTATATAACAAAAAATTAAAACTAAATACTCTAATAACAGAATAATTGTTTTTTTTAAAAAGAACATAAATTAATTGCACAAAGCGCTGTGATATGAATATACCAGCAATCAAAGCAGGTACTTGGCTAGTTTATAATGGTATCGCGCTGGTTAGTAACCGTGGAAGAAGTTAACTGGACCGCTACAAAAGCAAACCTATGGGCACGAATGATAACACCTGAGGGTTGTTGTTTACACAACAAGGTGATGCATCAGCTAATGTTTGTTTCGCGGATTTTGTACTATGTACTATGTGGCGAAAATGCCACGGACTGCCACCCTTTTCTATCCGCTTCAACCCCCGAAATCGTCGTAGGTAATTATGGTGGGGTAGTAAGTTAATCTTGCTCCATTAATTACTTGTCCATTACGACTAATCACCTGAGCATCAATCAGCAGTGGTGGGAGGTTTGGGGCGATGAGGCGGCAATTCACTGGCCTCAATAACTGGTTAAATCAATTAAAATATACAGCTGTGTGTGATAGAGGTGAGGGCTTCGCGCCAGAGGGCAGCCAGGGTGGTATAATGACGTGCTTTGTAAAACATTTCCAGCATGAACGAGAGGTGCACAATTAAACTATCGGTAAACGGAGCGACCTTACGCCAACCATCTGTCTTTCTGCTAAAATGTTCAAACGTCGTTGAGCAGTTTTCGTTCAAAATTTCATACTTTGAAATGACAAAAGCTCTATTCAAACTAAAGACAACCATCAGTGAATAAAGCGCCACATTAGCAGCTTTAAGCATTTATCTTATCCTGGAACAGCCCTGATTGATGTTGCTTTACCGACATAAAACTTTTCCTGTGACGGAAAACGATGACATGTTCGCCGCTAAGAGAAAGCACCATTTAGTAGTTTCCAAAACCGCTACTCTTAATTATTAAGTGAATAAAACATATTTTAAGGGGGAACAGCATTTCTATTACGATTTAAAATTTAAAGATTTTAGAGATATTTTATCGGCAATAATTTTTATCATGTATGAAAATTTAATCACACATTTTAAAGCATATTTCTACAATTTAAAGTGAAAGATTATTTTTTATAACACAATATTTAACAAGAAGATTTTTAAAACGAAAACATTAATTAAAATATTAATTTACAACTAAAAAAAATTAAAAATAATTACACCTTCCGTTTCTTATTATATACAATATACAAAGGATGCCCAAAACTATATACACACTTCAACAAAAAAAAAAAAAAAAAAAAAAAAAACTGTGCTAACATAACAAACTATATTCACACAAACATAAAATAATAAACACTAATCATCTTAGACTTTTACAGTTACAACAGTTGCTCAAAATGCCCATCATTGGCGTCGATACACTCCTGAGTACGTTGAACTACTGATTGAGCAACGTTTGTGAATGTTCCTCAGCGATTGCAGCACATGCCGTTTCAATTTCTTCCCGAAGTGCTGTCAGTGTAGCTGGTTTTCTACGGTATACAACATCCTTAAGAGTTCCCCATAGGTAGAAGTCCAACAGAGTTAGATCCAGAGGAGGCGGTGGAAACTCAATTGGACCTCTTTGTTCTATCAGTGCCTTGGAAGATTGTCATCAAGGTATGCAAGTATATCTCGGCGGTAATGTGGTGGTGCACCATCCTGTTGGCAGATATTCCAGATGTGCCCTTGTGAATATCACATACATCAAATTTGTCTTGAATGCGTACAATTGTTGCTCGCGTTGGCGGTTCTGTTCTGTACACCCGTCTCCATTGTCTTTGAATTTGAACAACATTCTCCGTTTTCAATACCACATCAAAATTGATTTCCACTGTTCAAACGATTATCTTGGCTCCATTTCGTTGTGGTAACGCTAGCATAACGTAATGTGAGTCATGTCTGTATACAGAACATCATACGATAATCTTGGATTTATTTATTCATTGTGTTTGTGCTTCATATTGACTTAATGTTAACTACTACTTTTCAAATGAATTATGTGTTCTATTATTAAGGCAAAAATTGCGTCCCTTGTGGGACACCCTATATATATATAGCACAAATAAATGGATAAAATATTATTCACAAGTTTACTTTAAACTTTGCGTTATTTGAATCAAAAGGTTGTGACATATTTAGGGGTAACAAATTTAAGTGAGAGAAAAACTCTGCTTGATAGTTATTAAACAAAGCTGAATACTTCTGTAGCCATTGATTCGTTGAAAATCTTTGTGTAGTAAAAAGCTTTGCTCTTAACACAAAGTGTTTAATTTCGACCCTTTGTATTTTCTAAGTTTCTGTAGCATTGCACAGACAGAGCTCTAAAATAGTAAAGATTGAACGATATGTCAATGGATACCTTTAAATCGTTGCTGCCCCTTTATATTGAAATACCTTTGAATTTAATAACAAATAAAGAATAACTTATTACATGAATTTAATTTGTTTTAATTTTATCTGGAATATTAGAGATTCATTCTCGGTTCTCTCGATTCCTTGATACCCTCGATACTCGAAAGGTATCGATAAAGAACGATTCCCGTAGAATAATAAAAATGGTCTCCTTTTTTATTTCTGGCGACAGGCGGGGCATTTACAACCTTAGTTGCATACCAGAAAGGATTACCTTGGTTTTTACCAAGTCCTTCGGTGTTCGGAAAAAGACATGAGTTTTTTCTTAACTTGCTATATATTATTCTTTGTTATCTCTTAAATATTACCAACTTTACACATTATGAACGCATTTAAACACTATACAATAATAATTCTGCATATACAAGTTCCTCCACTGAAAGAAAAGCACAACATACTTGCACATAATTACAGAGTTGCTGATTACAAATTAGAAATATTAATTATTTCAATTGCTCTATAATTGGCGGGGAGCCAGGAATAGCTTCACATCGGGACCGTCCTCCCTGACTGAGGTTTCCTTCAGGTTTTCCTCACCCTCATAAATGGCCAATGCCGGGGAGATACCCTAAACTTAGGCCTGGAACGCTTCCTTCCTTTAAAAAGAAACTCTTTTCCAATATACCATTTCATTTAATTTATCATCAGTGTCACTGCCTGTGAGTTAAAACGGGCGTTAAACACTATAACAAAAAATTCGCTAGGTGAGGCCACTCGAAGTAAACAACGGATCGCTTATAGATTGGTACCCAACCTGGGGCACGTAGCCGGAGCCTACTAAACAGCTTCATAATTTAGTTAACCTACGTGGGACCACAACATAATCATATCAGCTGATTTTTACCTCCCAGTAGCTATTTCAGTGACAGAAGACGATGCGTTTCGTGCTCAACATTTTCTGATTACACGAGTGAAGTTTGAACCTATCTTCAATTGAATGACAACCGCGCTGTTTGCAAAAAGGGCAAACCTCAAAGTACTAGCAATAACTGTAAAGGTTTTAAGCGTCTCATAATAAACACTACACTCAATGAATCTGTACATTCAGATATATTTGTTTGATACAGGATGGCGCACGAAATATCATACATTGAAATTGTGTAATAAATGTATTATTGCAGATTGGCAACATTGGGATATTGTGACGATTAGCCGTAATTCGTGCATGGCTCAACAGAAGAGAGCAGTTGTCAATATCACGCATGCGCGACTCCACCGCTTCGGTTTAGTAAAATGGCGGACAAAGCTGGACAGAAAGTAAAGACGCGGAAACGAAGAGTGTAGCAGAGACGCAACGACGTTTTCGTGTTCATTTTCGAACGAGGTGGCCCTCTGCAGACAGACAGTGTATAGACTGACCACACAATTTGAAACTGACGGCAGTATTTTAGAGCAAAGGCGACCTCGTGTCAACACAGTCCGTACTCCAGAGAATATCGAGGCTGTGAGAGTGGCTTTGACACGAAGTCCTAGGAAATCCACGAGACGAGCTTCAGCCGAATTGGGCATCTCACGTCGTTCTCTTCAAAGAATACTTCATGCTGACGTGAACTTATTCCCATGCAAAATGACAGACGGAAAATGACAAGGTACGGCGATTACAGTTTGCGACTTCGGTTCTTGCAAATGATTCATAACACACGGTTTTCTGATGAGGCTAACGTTCATTTGAATAGTAGCGTCAATAGGCAGAATATCAGATTTTGGGCACGAGAACCTCCTGGTGTTGTACACAAGATTGAAAATTATGGAGAAAAAGTTGGTGTATGGGGTGCCATTTCCAGGCATGGAATCATTGGGCCAATCTTTTTCAACGGCACAGTTAACAGTGCGCGCTACATGGACATGTTTCAGAATAATTTTCTCCCGCAACTTTATGCAACAGGGTTACCAATGGGGACACAATGATTCATGCAAGATGGAGCTCGTCCTCATACAGCAAACGTTATTCTGGATTTCCTGCACCAATATTTCGGGCTCCGTGTGATGTCCCATCGATATCCAGAACGTTTCCAGGGAGGTTCAATATGGGCGCCACACAGCGGATATTAATCCCTGTGATTATTTCTTATGGGGACATTTACAGGAGACAGTCTACCGCGACAAATCACGCAATCTTATGCAACTGCGAGCGGCTGTCACAAACTTTTCCAGGGAGTAACAGAAGACTCGTGTCGTAGAGTGGTGGGAAACGTCAGAGTTCGTCTCGAAGAGGTGCGACGTCAACAAGGTGGACGTGTACTGCACGCTCGCTGAGCACACACATTCTGATGATTAATGTAAAACAGAAAACATTGACATGTATTGTTTATTAAGTTATATACACAATTTTCAATGTATGACATTTCGTGCGCCACCATATATCTTAATACTCTCAAACAATAAAATGAGAAATGTGCATTTTATGTGATTAAAAAAAAAGGACATACACGAGTATCGATACTAATACGGTTAGTAGGTTTCGATTATTGAGTATCGAGAAAATGTTGTATTTGACCCTTCTCTATTATAAACACAATTTCTCTGGGGCTGAATTCTAAGCATGGTATCCATTCTCTGCATGAGAAATCCGCTATGTTGGACGGTTCATGGTCGTTGCTATGGAAGAAATTATTCTACATGCGCAGTACATTAAGACAGTGCCCCTGCGCGTTTATAATTGCTGTGGATTCTTGACTGTGTCTGTACATGAGGCAGGATGAATTGTCGCCACAAGACACTTGAACTTACATCGTGCAGTATTTTTTTTTTTTTTTATGAAAATGGACTATACTTGATATTTGAAGTTATACTCACCCTGTAAATAGGCAAAGTAAATTTAAAAGAAAGTTATCCTTTAAAAACTGGACAAATGACATCTTTCGTTTGGTTTCCAGTTGTGGTCGCGTTCAAATATTAAGAACAAAAATGATTACTCACAAAGCTAAGAATGGAAAACTCGTGCCTATGAGTTGGTCCTGCACCGGTGGATTTTTTCGGGCGTAAAAATCCTAAGTATGGCTTCTTTCGGAAGGGAAGTAAAGCCGTGTCGTACATTTGCGGCACGAAAAAGAACCTCAAGCCTGAAAGAGAGGCCTCGAAGCAAAATTTGTCGGCCGTTTCACGCCCTGAGTTGAATGGGACACTGATGACCTGAGATGTTAAAGAGCGTCCATAAATCAATCAATCAATCAATCAATCAATCAATCGCGCCTATGCAGGAAACCAAGCAGAAAGCAATGCACATCCGCCTCGAACACCTACGAAACTGTTTACGTAAATGATTCTTGAAAAGACGCAATACATAACATCACAATATCAGCATTTTGGCTTTTATTGCCGGGGGCAAGAGCGTCAGTATTTTGTACAAACCTGGTAAATAAAGAGAATTAGGAGCTGTAATAAAATAAAATTCTGGACTAAAAAGCCCAAATGTGCACTCGTGGTAAAAAAAAAAAAAATAAAAAAAATAAACGATTAATCCATTATAAAGGCAATTAAAGTGCTGAAACCAGCGTTCAAAGCATATATTACGCGATTAAAGTGAAATTTATTTCCGCATAGCTTCTAATTTCAGCAAATGGCTGCGGAAGTGTGGGTGGCCGTTAAACACTGTGGAAAGCACACAAGAGGTTAAAAGTGAAATACTAAAACAGAGTCAGTTTTGATGAGTTCTTACTTCCTATCCTATGTAGCTCATAAATTCGTTGTATTTATCTGCTCCCCCCCCCTTCACTCGCGTACAGACTCTGCAAAAGATTTCTGTAGGACTCTAATTACAGGGCGTTTACATATTTACCAACAAAAATATACTCAAGTAACACATTTTAAATTATATTTATTTATTGTTGCTTTGACTGCATTTGTCTTCTCGTAATGTCTGAAGATTGTGGACTGAATATTATAGGTGCCAAGTCTGTAGGGATGAATGAAATGAAATGAAACGAATTAATGATGTTGGAGCCCTTAGCGCTTTAAAATTATTCACCTTCTAAGAGTACAGAAAAACTCTGAAAAATACCTCACACATACAGCTTTGATCTGACCGAGATTTGTATCCAGAATCTCCCGATCAATAGTCACAAACGCTATCACCAGACCACAGAGGCAGTCAATACATTTTTACTTTAATAATTAAATAGACCTGCGATGGAGAAATTTTTTAAAACATTTTAACTCTTCTTTATTTAATTAATATTTAAAATGACACATCACACTACATTTTTACACATTTATATTCATTTTATGGTATTAATACACTTGTAATTTTGCTGCATTCTTAACCCTGTGTTGTAATGTCAAAAACCTGTTTAATGAGTATCAGAAATATAATCTAGAAGGCTATGTCTATTTATCAGGCTGTGGTTGATCTAGAAGGGTATGACTATAATCAAGTACGCTATGGTTACAACATTCCCTAACGTTTTATTGCTAGGGCGTTGGGCACCATGACAAAACGTGATTGTGTTTATTCCCCAGATAAATTCGTGATTAAAAAACAAGAAAGGAATATTACATATTACCAATCAAAGTATGTTAAGGTCTAAGGAAGTGGTCAAAAGGGAAAGAGAAAGTATTTAGTTTCTGTGTTTCAATTATATGGAGGGAGAAGAGAAATTATTGTAATATGGCTACTTTTGCTGCTGTGATGTTAAGGGCTATAACTCTAAAAATATGAAAAGTATTTCATACCCAACAGTATGGCCAGTTACTCACGGCCCATAGGTTCCTGCTCCTCGTCCACTAGTAAAGATAACAATTATATCGTTCCACATTTAAAATCTTACATGAACTGAGTTTAGATCGGTGTGAGTCAGGTTGGTTCTAAGGTTAGTTTGTAATAAAAATATTATACTCGGAAATAAAGAAACAAGTTATTTTCCTTTGAAAATTTTATAATTCTAGCAATTCTTGGTATAGACAGATATCACCATACTTCTAACAGACCGAACTCCAAGCACCTTTATTTATCTAATCTGGAATTGAATTGAAAATGGGTTGGAAAAGGTCCTTTTCCCCCCCCCCCTTTTTTTTTACTTATGCCGGCTGTTTAAATTAATTTATTTATATAGTATTATTTATTTATATATTTGCAAAATATTCAGACAACGGTGATAAAGAATTTCAGTGTAATGTAGACAGTGAAAATTAACTGTTCATCAAGTTGAACTAAATGATTTAATAAGATAATTAGGATTACCCATTGAAAAAGCTAAGATCTTAGGGTCTAGATTAAAAGAACGAAATTGCTGACACCAGGGTCTATTGATTTCGGAGTAGAGAACAGTAATTTACTCAAGAGGGTGTCTTAGCATACTGCAGTGATATTCCCGGTTTGATCCTAAAGTTTAATGTTCAGTAGAACCGGAGGATTGGAGACTTTTTAATGTATGATGAATGCTGCATAATGATAACAACTTGATCCTTCAGTATACTCAAGGAAGCGTTAACTTGTCCTTACAAAGACAAAGTTTAACGTCCATGTGCACCATTCTCGATCAAATCCGTGCTGATCGAGGGTTATTGAAACCTGATCAAACTCTAACCGCGGTTAAATCGTAGTTGCGGTGCATCATAGTTAATCTCGTTCAACGAACCGCCATCACCTGACCGGGCGCTAGGTTGCTGAATGATCACGATTCTACGATAATTGCTCAAAGGAAAGCATCTAACTCTATAGCCAAAGAGGTTGTAGTGCATTTGTAATCTCCTTGTCTATATCGCTTTGTGTTTGATTACCACATGTAATGTTGTCCAAAGAAAGTTGTCCAAAATTCTCTGCAAGGTTAGACATTCCGTTGCTACTATCTACCTCATATTCCAAAAAGTCTTATTCATGTTCCTCAAAGGAAAAGAAGGAGGCATGAAGTGATTTAGCCATGTATTTCAACATGGCACCAGTCGAGTTCTAGTAACCAAATAAATAAATCGCTATTTGTTAAAACAGCGTGAATAATGAAGTGTGAAATTCTATTCAAGGGTAATTGCGGTTAGTAGGAAACTCCAACCTCTCAGTCATTTCATTTACTGGCCACCGCACTGATAGCCGGAATCTTTCTTCAAATTTCCTATCCGCATTCTCTTCAAAAGGGTCACATCTTTCTACAAAGATCCGGTTTTGACGGTGACATTTAAACATGAAGAAGGTTAATGCAAGACTTCTATCCTCAGTCCAAAAGCAGCAACGAGTCATCTGTTGTCAGGCATTTTTGGAGCTCTACCGTGAAAACGAGAGAGAAGTTCTGCCAACCGTTGTGACAGAATATGAAACTATGGCCCTCTACTGTGATCTCTAGTCCAAAAGAGAATCAATGAAGTGACGTAAACCTGGCGAAGCACCGTCTCTAAAGGCCAAGGTCACTCAGTCAACCCAGAAGATCATGGTCACAATCTTTTGGGACTGTGAAGGAATACTCTTCATTGACTTAAAGGAGAGGAACACCACAGTAAATGTGGAGTACTGTGCTGGCCTACTGCACAGACTACGTGCTTCCATCAAAGAGAAAAGACGAGGAAAGCTGAGTGGTGGTGTGCGCCTTCTTCACGACAACGCGCCTGTGCACACAGATCTTGTTGCAAAGAAGCTGTGAAGAAATGTGGCTTCAAGGAGATGGACCATCCACCCAGATCTAGCCCCCAGTGACTATTTCCTCTTCTCAAAACTCAAGAAGCACCTTCGAGGAAGGAAATTTAAGTGTGACGAAGAAGTTATGGATGCTGTTTATGCTCATTTTGCAGACAAGTCCTCTGTCTATTTTTGGGAAGGGGAATTGAAACGTAAATTCAAAGATGTGAGAAGTGATTTGCAATAAAGAGTAACTATATTGAAAAGTGACATATATTCACGGCAAAAATAAAATAATAGCATTAAAAAATACATTACAAATATAAAAACCAATGGAAAATTGGGAAATATTGTACTAGTAACTGAAATATTTGGACTATAATATCGGCATGGCTACAAATCTGAATGTAAATTAAAAATAATAAATTTGATCAAGTTTGAGGAACTCTAAAGATCACGGCCGGAACTCGAACCACGGATATTTGACTTGACAGGCCCTTACCATTTAATTTCCGATGCCCTACCCGACTATCTGCGAATCTGAGACTATTACATCCAGTAGCATTTTAATAACTTAATCCAAGAGTGTGGTTAGCTATTAAACCTGGTACAATGGAAAGCTTTGATTCGCCTTTAAGGGATAAATGAGGTACCTTAGAGGTCACCAGGGCATAATTGACTCAGATGGGGACATTCGCGGCTGCTGTCTGACATGATACAGTAGCTCAGATGGTAAAAGTGTCGGCAAGGCAAGCCGAAGGGTTTAAGTGACGTTCGAGTCTGTAGCCTCGAATCTTCCTATCTGACTCAATTCCAAACACATGGGTTATGTTGGAATAAATGAATAGTGTTTAACGCCCGTTTTTACTACTAAGGCTCACAGGCGGTGGGCACTGATGATACATGAGATGAAATGATAAATTGGGAAAGGATTTTTTTAATGAAGGAATCGTTCCAGACCTAAGTTTAGGGTACCTCTCCGGCATTTGTCATTTATGAGGACTGAGGAAAACCGGGTTATGTGGGAAAAAACATTAAATGAAAGGATATATTAATATGAAAATGCCAGAAATGAACAATATTAACATTTTATAACGTCCCGATTCCCATTATAGCTCAGAGTGTTGTACAATGACTAGCAGAGAATAAAAAAAAAAAAAAAAAAAATTAAAGCAATTGCAATGAAATACCTAATGGTAATAGAGTATAAAGCACTGATTTATAAGATAAATTAAAAATTAAGAAATGACTTTCGAATTGCAGGAATAAATTACTTTATCAGTGATAAATATTATATCTTATCCAAATAATATGAAATTACTTTGAAAAATAATTAAATAATACAAGCAAGAAGATTAAACGAAAATTTTAAAAATAAAAAAATGGTAACCAGATTAGGGTAATAAACAGTACATAGTGTCAATGATGATAGATAAGCAAATCACCAATATTTCACTTAAATTAAGGCAATTTCTATGTAGAGATGTAAAATATCTCCTTTAGCCACCAGTGACACAGCGAAAGAAAAGATGAAAAACAGAGAAAAGGTAGTCCACATATTAACGTTAAATAAATGTAAATAGGCAACAGTCATTACTTGCTAAATGCTTCCATTGCAGTATTTGCTATCAGAGGTGATTCTATAACAAATAAAACATTTGTGACATTCAGGCGAAAGTTCTACTAAAGCTCTAAATGACATTGTGGAACTACACGCAAAGATCCTCATTAGCAGTTTCAACAAGTGCAGAAACTCCTGGGGCTAAATTTCTAGCGAAACGCTGCAGTTTAAAAAAAAAAGTTAATGAACATATTTGTAAAAATAAACAAGATATAAATGCCATTAGCTCTGAGTCTCATGTGGCACCTCCAGACCGAAGTTTATTTGCCTTCAATTACATACAGTACCCCCAGTAGAGCTTCCGACAGGCTATACACTCCAACACGCTCCTGAAAGCGGGGCTTAAGAGTTCAACCAATCACTTTAAGTGCAGGTAGTGGGATATGGCATTCTCTAACAGTGAACAAAGTTGGGAGAGCTGAATCAAACAAAATACCTCCTTCGTAATTCATCTATTAGAAAGTAGCTCTGAAATATAGGCATATACATTCCTTTCTCAATTTCAGCGTTATATAGAATAACAACTTTGAAGCTGTAACATTTTATTAAGGCTTGGACACTTATTTTCTTTGGCTTTTAAAAGGGAAAAATGAAAATAAAATTGAGATAAATTTATTTGCCTGAGAGATCTCTTTTACTCTTGCTTATATTTTTATACAAACATAATATGCTTTATAGCATATATAACCAGTAAATTAAATATTTACTGTATTTTACATTTGGTGCCTCAGTTCTCTAACATAATTATTAATTACATAAAGACAACTTTGCTGATTTTATTTTTAATTTACACAAGAAAAAGTTAAATCTTGTGCTTCAATGAAAATATCTCAATACTCTTTAAATAAAATATATACATCATTCTAAGAAATTACACTTAAAAACGTATTACTGACATTTATGGAAAACATACATGATTGCAGTTTTAAGGAATTTGATTTTTGATAGAAACTTACTTTGAGACTAATGACCGCCGCCACTCTCGAAGTAGTTCGCTTCCACACGTATGCACCGGTCCCAGCGATTCTGTCATTTTCCAAGTGCATCTTGGAGGTCATGTTCTTTGAGGGTATTTAGCACAGAAAGCGTTTCTTCTTGAATCCTCTCAATTGTGTCGAACCGGCGTCCTTTCAACTTGATTTTCAGTTTGGGGAATAGAGCGGAGTCTCAGAGTGCCAAATCAGGCGAGTACGGTGGGTGGAGGAAAACCGTCTTGTTGTTTTTCCTCAAAAAGCTGCTGATGAACAAGGAATTGTGACAGGGCGCATTATTGTGATGCATTAGCCTGTTTCCTTGTGGCCAAAGTTCGGGCCGTCGTCTCCACACATTTTCACGGAGCCATCACTAAACGTCACAGTAGTTTGGGGAATTCACTGTTTGATTTGGTGGAACGAATTCTCTGTACACAATCCCCTTGGTATCAAAGAAAAGGAGGGGCTTGCTCATGACATTGCTGTTAACTTGTCTCGCTTTTTTGTTCTTGGTTAGCTCGGGCTCTTCCACTGGGAGGTTGTTTTGTCTCAGGGTCATAAGCGTACATCCAGTCATCGTTTCCGGTGATGAAATTGGACAAGAAGGTTGGGTCATCGGATACGGTCTGACGAAGCTCCGTGCAAACTTCAACGCGCTGCGCCTTCTGATCAGCAATACGATGCATGCCCAATTCATCAGTTAAAATTCGTTGGCATGTCCCATAGCCAATTCGCACTTCATGAGCAAGGTCTTGGTTTGACGTCAATCCGCACGAACGAGGTGTTGAACTTTGGCAACAGTGTCAGGCGTTGTGCAGCTGACGGGCCTACCGGTGTGAGCATCGTCTTCAATAGCTGTACGGCTGGCCCTGAACCGAGCATGCTACTCAAACACACGTGTACATCTCATGCTTTTCCTCCCAAATACTGGCTGAATCACTTCGAGGGTCTCCGTAGCATTTTCCCGAGATTTGCACAAAATTTGATACACACTCTCTGTTCTGATCTTAGATCCATCGTAAAATCTCCATACACTACACAGAGTATCATGAAAAGTACTGTAGAATCTCAACACATCTACCCAGCTGCATGAAACTTTAAACACTCACTCATCAGATGTACTAGTGTTACTACCTAGCGGTACAAAACTCTACTGCAACTACTGTCGAAATGGCAGCACCAGTCCCAAGTACTGTGGATATCACCTCGCACAGTGTCTCATTGGAAAAAGAAGAACTAGCACATCAAGGAACAGAACAGAAAGGGCTTTAGAAACAGTGAGAAATAATAGGTGATGATTGATGAACAAAGTTAAAACAGCAAACCGTTAAATACCCTATCAGCTGGCAATAAGGTGCATGAACGTTGTGCATGTGTACTTTTAAACATTTGGAGTATTTTTCTTCCCGGGACCTCTCCAAGCATTACGGCCGGTCGGTTGGTTCAAGCTGGCACCGCTGGAAACAGGAGTCGGAATAGCTGCAGTTATTAATTACTTGTAAGGCACTACTAAAACTTGAAAGGTGCAATCGCTCATCATTATCAAGCAAGAACACACTGGAACTTCCTCCCTTCATTTTCCATACATTGCCGGCATCGTCTTATGGAATCAACCATTACCCTCTGCAGTTCTCTTTGAGAAATGGAAGAAATTTTTTGAAGAATGTTACTTTTTCAGTTCATCTACCGTGTATTTGGCTAGTACACTTTTCCCTTTAATGCTCCCCAAAGATAAACATTTCAGAACTTTAAATCGGGGGACCGAGAGGACCACTTGTTGCTAGCGATGACTCTAAGGTCGAATATTTCATCAATTGCATGCAAAATCGCTAACCTACGCTCCCTCTTAGTTCATTCACGGAAAAGGGGAATTTGCGATATATTCTGCAAATACCTATCAATATTAACTGTTTTTTTAAAGACCTATATTATTCTCTCGCCGATAATGGCTCACCACATTCATGCAGGCATCCTACCCTAGGGTGCAGGGTCACCCGGTATATGTTCTTGCATTAGAGTAATTTTATAGACTTCTAACTTCAATAGCTTTGTAGCCGTTCGAACAGAGGAACAGGAAATTCCATTTTGCTGAGACAAATGGCGAAGTGATTTTTAGAAGAGCATGTCCAATTTATCTAACCTTTCTTCTGCGTGTACAGCACGTGTTTGTGTACGCTTTTTAGCAAGAAAACTTTCCGTTTCTGTAAATTTATTTACCAATGTGTGAACCGAACTTCAACTTAGAAGTCGATTATCAGGAAATCTCTCTTGAAATATACTAGCCGACTCTGTACGCACATATGAATCGTAAATAAATACTCTTTAGTAAATAGACCACCTGAATTGAACCATATTAACGTAATTAATACTGTATTACTGCCTAATGAATACTTAATATACTGTCACACAATACACAAAGAACACCTCCATGCATTCCTAGAGTTAAACTCGTATTGACCTCCTCTCCGGCTCCCGTGGGAACGAGACGAAAACGATAGATTTCAGTAAACTGCGGCCAACTTCATGGGTAGCGGTCCCGCAAAGGAAAAATCACTTAATAGAACACAGTTGCTGTAATAAGTAGCAGGTGTTTATATGTTATAATAATAACGTACTTGGCCTGGGCAAAAACAATTTGATACATTTACCCTAAACATTCACCTGAAATATCAATCTATTGTTTCAAATAGTTTATTTAATACAGTTTTCTGAATTGGGCATATTGTGAGCATTCCATAAAATGTATAAATTTGAGTATCGTGCTTGTTTGATATCAAAGTAAATTCATACCAAATTTATTACAGTTTAAAAGGATTCTTTGCCTTTCATTTCTACGATTAAAATATTCTACTGAATTTAAACATGGCCCATGGCAACAACAACCAATTTCATTGAACAAATGACATTACATGACCGGAAAGTTAAAGAGCGTGAAATTTCTGAGCTTTAGGCACTTAAAAAGAACGTGTACTTTATATTTTACATGAACAGTTTACAAATGAGAATCCTTGCGCAAAATGACTGCTGCACTTGTTGACAGGAAATAAAAAATGCTTTGGTATGAATATATCGCAGCAGTGTTTGGGGCTTATTGACGGCAACAGAGCTTATTTCTGTACGTCGACTAATAGTGGACGCAACTGGGATCCACAAATGAAACAGCCGTCAAAACCGCGGACAGAAGCCGGTTATTTAACACCAAAGAATACATGGTCGGTTCCATCTGCAGAAAAAGGTTATGGACTCTTTAAACCAACTAGATGAAAATAAGCATGAACAGGTTTGCAAAAGGAAAAAAAAAAAAAAAAAAAAAAAAAAAAAAAATGTTTTTAATCAAGACAGTAAAATTGCTCAAAAAAGTGTTGTTTTAGTGATAGGAAAATTGAGAAATTCGAAATATGAATCGCTGAAGCAGACCTCATGCTCTCTGGTTAGCGTTTTTCATGAAATCCAGAAGCGATTATAGCTGTAGAGTGTATTTTGCACACCTTCCGGTTTGATTGATTCGTTTTATTTACGGACGCTCTTTAATATCTCAGGTCATCAGCGCCCCATTCCTTTCAGGGCGTGAAATGACCGACAAATTTTGCTCAGAGGCCTCTTCTTTCAGGCTTGAGGTTCTTTTTCGTACCGTAAATGTACGACACGGGACCCACGGCTTTACTTTCCCTCTGAAGGAAGCCATACTTAGGATTTCTACGCCCGAAAAATTTCAGGAAGCTTTCCAGAAGTATTAACATTTTATATCATCTTGTCTTGTAAGTTGCAGGTTCTATAGTCAGGTATAACCACGTGTATTAATTTATGTGAAACCAAAAGATAAAGTGAAATAAATCTCTACATATGTATATAGAAGAATTAACGGCTTTACCCCAGTTTTCTTAATGTACTGAGTTGCATATGGCTTTTTGAGCAGACCCCAACATTTTTGGAATCAGAAAACTTTTCCAGTGTACGCTAATTAATTGGCAGTTAAACTACTTTTGAGTACTTATATGTAAATAATTGCTTGCTAAATGATTAACATTTTAATTAATCATTTTGGTTTGAGTAAATAACCGATACAACGTCGTCTTTTCTTATAACCGCCATGGGTGGCCGAGGGCGTTAAGGTGCGCACTTGTGAGCGGCAGGTCTGGGGTTTGAATCCCTCCCTAACTGAGATTTTTTCCAAGTTTCCCTCAGTTCTCATAAAGGTTCCCGTAAGGGGGGGGGTGACTTCGGTCGTTGCTCTTCAGATGCTCCAGTTGCGGGCTCTGCGGACCCTGAGTGCCCGTGGTACCTCTGACGTACTAGAGGGAGCCGGGCCGGACTTGATTCGAACCCATCCCGGAAGGGAGTTGTCCGGATTGGGTTGGACTCGGCTTGGCAGTGGACCCGTCACTCACGGGGGATTGAGGACCTACGATGGCGGCGTGTCCCAGGAGAGTGCCTAAGGCGTGTACCTTGCGAGCTCGGTCATAAGTTGAATACTTAGGATCGAAGTGAAGATAAGCGAGGAGTTGCTTTGAATAGAAAGTGGAAATGGAATTCAAGTAAAGGTGAAAGTGACATAAATAAAGTGCAGCAGAACAGTTATAAAATACAAATACTTATAAATCCACAAAATTGATAAATGGAATAAGTAGATTAAATACTTTGATTTAGGAGTGCTGGTTACCAGCGCTGTAAACGTCGGTTTCCGAAGGAAGGTAGATTGAGTTTTTGATAGTTTTAGCTTTATTTTTTAGTTTTGAATTTAAGTTTTAGTAGTTAAATTACAGCTGACTACCTGTCATAGTTTTGTTTGCTAGCTGGCTTCCTATTAGAGAATTGTTTGAGTGTTTTTGTTTACTTCAATTGTGTTTTTGTTATTTAATTTTGTTTAATTAGTTATAGATATAATCAGTACAAATAATATTAAAAATGTAAGAGAAAAGAAAAATATAATAAACTATAGAAGTTGTAATATATGTCCTGGTATAGGCATCTAGGTGCCAGGACGACGTATTACAGATTTTATTATATTATTATACAGTCATCATAAATGGCAAATGTCCTAAACTTAGGCCTGGAACGTTTCCTTCCATAAAAAAATCCTTTTCTAATTTATCATTTCATCTTATGTATCATCAGTGTCCGCCTCCTGTGGTCCGCCTCAGTAGTAAAAATGGGCGTTAAACACCATTCAAAAAAGCGTCTTTAAATGGCAATTAAAATCTGCTGAAGGCAAAAGTACCATTTTGCAGTTCAAAGTAACTGGTTCACTATCCATGCTAATTCCACGTATTTGCGGCATTAATATCTCTGAACGAGTAAATTAACGGCAACAAATGTAAGTCACAATAACTTAATCCTATTCGAAACGTTTGAGTTTATTCTAATCGCTGCTATCTGCGACAGAGTACACCTTTCCATCCTTATACATGCTAATTATAACACTGGGGACAACAGTGTCCATCACCGCACATAGCCAGGATTGATTATATATTCCCAGATCTCAACTAATTGCATTAAGCATTTCGCTTGCTGGGCCGAGAGTGGAGGATGGGTGTTTGCAAACCTGCAGGGGGAGGGAATCGGGCCACCAGACCGCTGCAACCAATGGTGTTAGCGGTTGGGGTTCAGACATCACATCGAAAACAAATCTAACGCTAAATACGTCGCAATACTAAAAGTTAAAACGTTAATTTGATTGCTGATATACAACAGTAGAAATAAGATGAACTTTCGCCGTTCACAATGCCCAGACACAGACTATGGTGGAAAACAAAAATGAACTAACAAAGGATTGTAATGTTGATACAAAAAGGAGAGGAATTAAACCACATGACGTTAAAATTACGCCAAAAGTCTTTTTCATGTCTAAGGAATGAACGCAGCACTTTTCTCAAAGATTTCAATAGGATTAATTAATTAATTTCAGTCTTCTCTCTGTCTGTTGGTCCTGGTGGTGTAGCGGTAACCATACTTGCATCCTAAACCCAAGATCGCGGGTTTGATCCCAGCCACGACCGATGGATTTTTTCGGGGGTAAAAATTCTAAGTATGGCTTCCATCGGAAGGGAAGTAAAGCCGTGGGTCCCGTGTCGTACATTTACGGCACGAAAAAATCTCAAACCTGAAAAAAAAAGGCCTCTGAGCAAAATTTGTTGACCGTTTCAGGCCCTGAATAGAATGGGATGCTGATGACCTGAGATGTTAAAGAGCGTCCCCAAAAAGTCTTCTGTCTTACAGTCTGTTTTAATATTATTAATATTATATTTTAAATGAAAATTTACGAATGTGTTATGAAGGAAGAAAGTCCCATGCACTACTAAAACTCACAATCAAAGCTTAAAAGTACCTAACTTTCTCTCCTTAACATCGAACGAGAACATTTCTGTCATCCTATGATCTATAGTAACAAAAACTGACCAGTATAAACAAACATTAACCTGCGTGCATCTCATAGTACCCATCGAGGTTAAGTTGAATTCTAGTTTTTAACAAAATGAAAGAACACCCTAGAAAACAGAAATGGAGAAGAACGGCATACTGCAACTTGGATCATTAAAGAAAGACACATACATCCAATAATTGCTTAACTAGTCCTGACTTTAAAATAAAAAGGATCTAACTACATTTAGTTTTGTAAAAATTAATCATTACCACAAAATGATAATGATAACTTACTTCTATTTACCCTCCAATTTTTATACATCTTACTTTTTTTCCGTAACTATAAACAACGTACAATAGTTCTGTCAACAATAGTGCTTTCCAGTAACAATTAAAATGTTCTACCTGTCTCTCAGCATTTTCTGTCCTTGTTCGTAAACTTCAACAATTGGGTAGAAAAATGAGAGACAAATGAAATGAATGAATGAAGTTTAACGCCCGTTTTCACTGCTGAGCCACCACGGTGATGGAACACTGATGATACATGAGATGAAATGATATATTGGGAAAGGATTTATTATTTTATTTAAGGAAGGAAACGTTCCAGACCTAAGTTTTTAGGGTATCTCCCCGGCATTTGCCAGTTATGAGGACGGAGGAAAACCTGGAAAAAACACGGTCCTGGCGAGATTCGAACCCCAGACCTCCCGGTCACGAGTCCGCACCTTAACGTCCTCGGCCACCGTGTCGGTAAAATGAGAAACAGCCGATAAGGTTTCGTGAAGTTGCTTGGAAAGTTTGGCTGTTAAATAGCAATAAATAAGGTAATTATATATAATTTTCGATGCCTAAAGCTGGCATATGATTTTTGTGAGGAATACAGAATCAGAAAATCAGAAGATATTTTTAGTCAAGAATTATAAGTTAAATATCCTAAACGTACATTGAAGATAAACAGGGAACGAGAGAGAGGGGAAAAAAAAAACTGATTGAAATAGAACAGCAGCACTATGGCGATGGCGTATTTTGATTTGCAAAATGTAATAATGTAATAAATCTACCCAGTTGTTTCTTCTATAAAATTGAAGTTTGCATATATAATGACGACGTTTTACCTTCCAAAAAATGATTTGTACAAATATATACTGGCGCTTCTGGGAATCACATTGATAGTGCACAAAGTAGAGATCTAAACCAGCGTTCAAATGTATCTGCATTGATCTCATCATGCGAGTCCGCCATTAGGTCTTCTTGCAGCAAAGAGAGGCAGCCCTCAACGCTTCCTCAGTTTAGTGTCATAAAAAACCTTCCCGGTAAATGTGTGCATGATATTGCAACGCTACTGTTCGAAACACCGAACGTGAGATGTAACGCACCCTAGCGATGAGCTCTCATATCAGAAGACTGCCGGTTGTTAACGTTATGAGTGCGGCGATAGGAAAATTTAACAATTAAATGAGAGCTTAAGACAATAAAACATAAGGAAAATGTAGCAATAAACGGAAAATTATAAGTAAGTGTTTTTAAATATCTTTACACATGAAATTACATGAGCGGAAGTTAATAAACTCCAACAATTTCAGTTTAAATAAGGCATTAGTTTAAACTTTTGTAAATCTGTGGCCTTGCCCTGTGGAGACGAACTTTAACTTCTAAGAAGCTGCCAACATAAAATTAATAATTACTAATGGTGTTAGTAGACAATACGCTACTTATAAAGTAAAACATTAAATGATATTTTGCACAAATGAACAAAAGCGAGAAAACTGGATACTACTATTGTTCTCAAAGAACACTTGATCTTGATAGACTCACATGCATAAAGGTAGCCGAGATCGTTAAGTAGCCTGGGGTTCGATTTCCCCCAACTCCCTGACTGAGGTTTTCTTAGTATTCAAATGTAAAAAAGACTGGGAAACTGCCCTTAACTTAGCCCTGAAACGCTTTCACGCTTTCTTTAAAAATAAAATTCTTTTCCCAACTTCATGTGTCTTCAATGTCTATCGTCTCAGTAGTGAAAACGGGCGTAAAATTGAATTAAAATATATTGATAGTTCTATAAGATAGAAAATACATGAGATTGCATTCGTGTAAACCTTGAATTAGTTTTTTAATGTTGTCTTTTTTTAGTTTTTTAAGGCTTTTAAGTTATTTTTAGCTAGAGTAGAATAAACAAATTGAAACAAATATGATTTTACGAATGTATTTTAATTGAATTTTACTTGTATTTTCCATTGTTCTGAAACACTTGAATACTTAAAATTTCTTAAGTCTTTTTAATGTAAGGGCACTGAATTTTTAATAAGTTTGAATTATTTTGTTATTTTTTAAGTTGTCAAGCACCAAATTCAATTATAATATTTTTCAAATATTTAGGTTACTGTTGCACTGCACTAATAAATAAATTGTTAGGTTTTCTATAGTCAAATTGTTTCTGCTGTCTTTTAAAAACGTTTTTATAGTAAGAAAATATTTTCTCGACACAGCATGAAGTCATCTGTGCAAATTTCAACGAAGCCACTGCTGTCGATAAATCGTCCGAAATTTGTCCCCCCTGAAGAACAGCAGATACTTTTTCATCGTTGCAAACCCTGGGCACCGCTGCAGGATCTTGGCGAGCTTCAAAGAAAAAGCTGACCGTGGTATGTCTTTCTTTGAAATTGTGTCAATGCTTTTCATTGCATCTTTTAATGGTAAAGATGCAGATTCAAAGAAGCTCACTGAAATTGGCCTTACTAAAGGCAAGTGAAGTTCTTACTGTGAAAAGTGGTACTGGCCTTTGCTGTGCAGGCTGCTTCATTGACTTCAAACGTGTCTATAACATTGTTGATGTTTTCAAAATAGTTGACATATTTGGCCAAGTACTACAGCAGGTGACGATGGGTTCTGATGGCAAAGGTGTTTGTGGTAACGTTTCTTTGAAAATCGGAGCTATCAGAAAGACTTTTGCTTCAAGGATGAAATAATGTTGTTCTTAGCTTCTTCAGCCAAACGACGTAAGCCGTGAGCAAGGCATGTGATATGCAGCATGTTATGGTAGAAAATTGTCAATGTCTCTCCCGTCTTGACCATGTGGGCCACTGTCAGTCACAAGCAGTAGAAACTTTCTTATCGCGGTTTTCTGATGACCAAAAAACGTCTCTGATGATGCAGGCTATGGAGCTGTGATTCGATTTGTACGGCATTTTGTATAATATGAGGCGGGGTTTGCCAGGTTTTGTGTTTTTTACCAAAAACACACAGAGGATGAGACCACAACTAAAGGTGATTTCATCCTCTGAAAGCCAGATGTGAGAGTCTTGCAGTTCTGTTCTGATGAATTCAAACTTTTTCCCCTAGAGCTGGTGCAAATATTTTTTTCCTTAAGGTTGATCGTCTGTTATCTTTCGGCCACTGATATGTTGAAGAAATTTATTGGATACTGGGTTCTGTACCAGATAACGTTTCACATAAACGGGATTAAAATTGTCTTTTGAAAATTATAACCTGAAATTAGTGGTTGGAACTGGATATCTTGTTTCCTCTCAATGCTGCTGAAGTGCCCTACAGACTCTTTAAGCTGCAGAAAATGCGATGTTTGGTCACAGCTTACTTGTTTTGGGCTGTGGTCCACTGTATCAATTGACATCTTGCTGTAGGTGTTAATAAAATGGAAGTATCAATTTCTTAATAATGCCTCCAGTTTGCTTCTAAAAATAAGTTAATTTAGACAATGCTTTTAACACAACATAACAATGATGGTATTACAAAACTAATACGCAATGATTTATCTTAGAAATACATCAAAATGCACATTGTTGGCTAATATTTTTTTAAAAAATATCATAAATATAATTAAATTTAAATGTAATAATTTGAAATTAATTAAATTTAAAAATAATTTTAATTTTCAACTATGTAACTACCATGATAAAGAAACACTATTATGTTAAAATATCACACTTAGCTAGCAAGGAGCAAAGTAGTTTAAAATCTGAGAAACCGACCACTAGCAATGACTGTATTAGTTCAGTTCATACAACTTATACTGTCGCTGCCTGATTATTATAATAAACTTTAATTGTTAATTCCTATATGTTCGTTTTTGCATCAACGATCATTACAGAGGCGACTTTACTGAAGCATTTTTCAACAATTCATTATTGCACAAAGTGTTTCAACACTAATTAACCTTTTTATTTCAAAGCACGTCTTATTACACACACACACACACAAACACACACACACAAACACACACACATACATATATATATATATATATATATATATATATATATATATATATATATACGAAGTGGTGTCCACAAAATTCAGAACTGGTGCTGCCATCTCGACAGTAGTTGCAGCAGAGTTTTGTACCGCTAGGTGGCAACACTAGGCATCTGATGAGTGAGTGTTTAAAGTTTCATGCAGCTGGGTAGATGTGTTGAGATTCTACAGTACTTTTCATGATATTCTGTGTGTAGTGTGTGGCGATTTTACGATGGATCCAAGATAAGAACAGAGAGTGTGCATCAAATTCTGTGCAAATCTCGGGGAAAATGCAACGGAGACCGTCGCAATGATTCAACAAGTATTTGGGGGACAAAGCATGAGCCGTACACGTGTGTTTGAGTAGCATGCTCGGTTCAGGGCCGGCCGTACAGCTATTGAAGACGATGACGCTAGGCCCGTCAGCTGCACAACGCCTGGCATTGTTGCCAAAGTTAAACATCTTTTCGTGAGGATTGACGTCGAACCATTGAAAACCTTGCTCATGAAGCGGGAATTGGTTTTGGGATATGCCAACAATTTTGACTGATGAATTGAGCGCATCGTGTCGCCGCAAAAATTTGTGCCAAGGTTCCTGACTGCTGATCAGAAGGCGCAGCGTGTTGAAGTTTGCACGGAGCTTCGTCAGGCCGTATCCGATGACCCAACCTTCTTGTCCAGGGTCATCACCGGCGACGAGAGCTGGAGAGCTTATGACCCTGAGATAAAACAACAATCCTCCCAGTGGAAGAGCCCGAACTCACCAAGACCCCCCCCCCCCAAAGCGAGATAAGTGAAGAGCAAAGTCAAGAGCATGCACCTCGTTTTCTTTGATACCAAGGGAATTGTGCACAAAGAATTCGTCTCCCAAATCAAACAGTGAATTCCACGTACTACTGTAACGTTTTGCGACGGCTTCGTGAAAATGTGCGGAGACGACGGCTCGAATTTTGGCGACAAGGGAACATGCTGTTGCGTCACAATAAGGTGCCCTGTCACAATTCCTTGTTCACCAGGAGCTTTTTGACGAAAAAAAAAAAAAACATGACGGGTGTTCCGCACCCACCGTATTCGCCTGATTTGGCACCCTACGACTTCGCTCTATTCCCCAAACTGAAAATGAAGTTGAAAGGACGTCGGTTCGACACAATTAAGATGATTCAAGAAGAAACGCTGTCTGTACTAAACACCCTCAAAGAACATGACTTCCAAGATGCACTTGGAAAATGGCAGAATCGCCTGGGACCGGTGTATACCTGTGGAAGCGAACACCTTCGAGGGTGACGGCGGTCATTAGTCTCAAAGTAAGTTTTTGACTAGATGGCAACACCAGTCCCGAATATTCTGGATTCCAGCTCGTATGTTTGCTGATAATTTTGCACTAAATCAATTATTGCGATGAATGAATAAATATAAATGTCAACAAAATTATAATTTGTAATTAACTATTAATTTTAACTATAAAATAGAAAAGTAGTGCATTATTATTTCAAAATCTTTTAACAAATATACTGTTTTAAATATTGCTGATTGCGTTATTTTACGTTCAAGTAAATTAATTTTTTACTTGTACATTGGGCAGTTTGTTTATTTTTATACTATATAATAAAATTATAAAATTACATGCTATTTAGTGAACTTATTTGTGTAAACAACAATATTTCCTAATCTTTTCTTTGAAGTCTCTAATTCTTGCAAATATTGTTTTTCCTGTATTAACAAAATGACTACCTTTCTTTAACATCTTTAACATCTTTAAGCATTCTACTAAATAAAACAAGTAAGAAATTTAAAAAAAGCAGGGAGAAGAGAAATACCTTCAAAATAAACATACTATATGACAATAAAATTTGAGTTAACGATATATTTCGGAAAAATTTCAATATCACTTTTACATTTTTGTTTATTACAGATTTTGTTTAAAACATTAAACATATTTTGTGTTAATATTAATAAACTCAACTGAAAACTACGATGGCTTTAAAAACATTTAGTGACAAATGATAGAAATAAATGTTTCAGACATTAGTACAGACACCAAAACTCTCTTCTGTAAATGTGAACACATTATTACAAACTTCTAAATGTACAAAACTATAGTTTATTTTGCATTTGGAATTGAGTACATTCAATTGGAGTATTTTGATGCCCCGCACCTTAAAACATATACACACAGTTTTATGCAGCAGCGTTTAAGGACTTTTTATTTTCTATTCTATAGAACCAAAGGTTTATAACATGGCGAAAGGGTTAACGGAACCACAAGGAAGAGATCATAAAAGGTGAAAGGAAAACACTGCTAGTGTTCTTCCTACATAATTCCAGGAATTCCATTTGGAGTGAAAAGGTTCACGTGTAAGGTGCTTTGAATAAGCCGAGAAGGCAAGACCCTTACAGCGTTACCGGAAACCTTAACAGGTGAATGAACAGAGGTTAATTTTCAAAGTAGACAGGAGCGGGCCGGTGGAATGCGTTCAGGAAACCCTGGGAGCCGGCTTCATCAAAAGCTCGTACGCAATGTACATCGTGAAGCCGCTTTGTATAGTCAGTGTAAACAATGATAGCTAAGTAAATAAAACAAGTTTAAAAACAATGCACCTAAGTCAACTAGGCTAATTTTACGATAAACAAAATATAGAGTGTTAATAAACTACACCGGAATAATGTCATAGGTTGTGGAGAGGTATTAGGCAATTATATTGACACAAGGAATTAACAGAATTATTTAAAGAAACAAACCAGAAAATGATTAGTGCAAGTTAAATGAGGACGAGATAAACTTTTTCGAAAGAATATGTTCAAAGCGGTCCACAAGCATGGAAATCACGATTGTTAATAGCTCATCATTTTCAAGGTATAGTGCTATAAAAATCTAAAAAAAAAAAAATATTGGACATATCATACATGGTACTTAATAAAGTGTTGCCTGATTTACTGTCTTCCTTCACCTGACTGTTTAACCAAAGGGAACAAGGTAACTGACTGTAGTTTCTTATTTTATGACGCAGTATATTCAGATATAGGATGTAAATTATGAGATTCGAACTCAATAACAATGATTATGTGTTACTTGACGCCAGCAGCATAATTCACAACTTCGTCCATTATTGTCTATGATCATTTTCAATGTGATGGCGTACTGATTATTTAAAAATTTAACGTCACAAATTTTAAATTTGAACGGGTAAATCATAATTCTGATGCCTTAATTTATTTCTTGCAGTGTGGGTTTATTTACATCAAATTGGTAGTTGAGTACAGGAAGTGTACATTCAATATGCTTTTACAATGATATGGTCATGATATCTGCAAGGTGTTTGTTTTATTTTACATAGTACTTTGTTACGATCCATTTAAAGGAAGCACTTGGGATAAAAAAGAGTCGTTTTAAAATTATCTTTAGCATAAAAGTCCACGGACATTGCCTTGGATCCAGTGCGCGGGGCTTGTTGCTGTGTGAGGTATGCCAGATCTGCCTTTGTGAACATCGCATACGGTACCATGAGTCTCAAATTTATCTCGAATGCGTGCAAAGTTTACTCGCGTTGACGGTTCTGTTCTGTACACATGTCTCCATTGC
This sequence comes from Metallyticus violacea, assembly GCA_030762175.1. NCBI lineage: Eukaryota > Metazoa > Arthropoda > Insecta > Mantodea > Metallyticidae > Metallyticus > Metallyticus violacea. The sequence goes on from CM060844.1 coordinate 83,937,966, forward strand.
CTTTGAACTTCAACAACATTCTCGGTTTTCCATTACCACTTCAAAATTGCTTTCCGCTGTTCAAACGATAATCTTGACTCCATTTTGTTGTAGCAACGCTAGCATATGGTAATCTGTTTACAGAACATCATACTACACATTGCTGTTGCTTTTCGGTCCAACTTTGAAATATAGTAAACAGATGTGTACTGTGAAAGCGTGTATACATTTTTGGCACCCGGTATAGTTCTTCAATACAAGGTGGCACCTGACCCATACCTAACTGCAGAATTAAGAACAAGAATTTTTAGAAATGAATACTTTAACTGACATAATGCCTTAAAATATCTGAATTTCCTAAGCATCAAAATTGAACATTACGTAAAATATAAAACAATATAAAAATGACTAAGACTATTAATATTAAGAATTGCAAATGCCTCTTTTCGATCCCTTCGATTGGGTGTATTTTCTGGTTGCTACATAGGTAATACAAAAGCAATGCCCAGCGACTTAATTTATAGGCAGGGGTAAGAAAGAAATAGAAATATAGCATCATCTTACCAGGGAAATAAAAGAGAAGAAAGTGTTTCAGTATAAGAAAGAAAGAAAAAAAATACCAACTCTATTATATTAAAAATGTATATATCTATATCATTAATTCAAATTTTAGTGACCGCTTGGTGTCTAACATTTGACATCTAATTCACTAATAAGTAAAAGATAAAATTTCAGACGTTTTTATTTTAGTGGCGAATTTAATTTCTGGAGCTTTTCTCCGTTTTATTAATTTTTTTATAGTCATAGTTTGGAAGATGAAAGAGTCAAACAATTTAAAATTTGCTATCACCACGAAACAATGATATATAAAGAGATTTAAATACACGTATACTTATGTGAAGATTTATCACATATCTGTGAAAATCAATAATTTTGAAAGACATATATTCGGAAAGATTAATATTAGACATTAAAACTGATATTATAACTCTCAGCATACATTTTATAAACGTTTATCTCTCATATTTAATATAACAGTTTAAGAGGGACATATGTCTGTTGATTCACATTTACTAACTTCCCCACGGAAAACAGCAAGAGCTAAAATATTGAGTGATTGCTCTCTCTCTCTCTCTCCCTTCTCTTACAAACTGTTTCTGTATTATTTTGATGTTCCAAAATGAAAAACTTGCAATGAATTTGTTCCCATAAATTATATTTGGAGCACCGGATCTTGCTAGTTGTCTGCATATATGATCGCACGGAGTCAAGCGAGAAATTAACAGTATTTCAACATGTGATATCGGCATGCAATACAGAACCTACTTCTAGGTATAAAATACTTTAGTTCTAGATTCTTCTACCTTGTCACGCCACTATGAAAAATAATCATTTTCAAATTTCAATTTTTTTTTAAATTTTGCGTTGCTTTTGTAAGGGAATCGTTCAAACGTATATACATAGATTTTCTACCAATTCTGTAATAAGTAAAATATTTAAAAACTATTATGAAGATTCAAATGAACCATTATTCCGATTTATAATTTAAGGAATAGAGAAAATGGTACAAAAAAGAGAAACATAACTAACGACTTTTTGCATGAAAACTATAAGACACAAGAGTGCTACATTTTTAAAAAAAATGTTTTATAGCAGTTATAACAGTATAAATATGCAATAAAGTATTTCAAATGGGAGTTGAACTGTTTTAATTCTTTGTTTCACTTTACACGAAACATAATGCTGCATGTTTTCATTATATATTTTTATAAACCTTTTTTAAGTTCATACTAGAAGTTGTTTTTCTTTATAATAAATTAGTTTATTTGTTCACGGAGAGGGGCATCATCCTTTGTTAGACTAATTATTAGGAAAGTTGACACTTGGTTGGTGTAGCGATTAGCGTTGTTGATGCTGGCCGGAAATTCCGTGTTCAAATGCCGGGTTCCGTTATGTATTTTTCTAATTTAGGGAGGTCTAAAAGGGGTCCATCCAGCCTCGTGGGAATAATTGGGAAGCTGCCTGTAGGAGAGGTGGCGTTCTTCGATCTAGAGAGGCGCATGATAGACGACATGCTGATCACATGCTACCCTGTAATGCTGCCTTCTATCAATGAAGTCGTAAGACGGAGGTAGATGAATCAGAGATTGCTGCAGCAGGTCAAGGTTCACCTCAGGCTGTAGAGCTAATGAGAAGACTTAGGAAAGTTAAATATCGTTGTATCTCATTCTTTTATTTCAGGTGAAATCCGAATAATGGAAAAATGAACACGTGCTATCATAACACTTGGAGACCTGTTTAATTAAATGTTCATACAGCATGGTTTTAACTGTTAGTACACATTCCCCATTAGCCTTTGCCATTGGATAGTACAGTAAAATTTTATGTTTTTACATGAAGAGTATTGGCGTTTGTATGAATTATTTTCCTTGGCAAATACGTGCCACCTTTATTAGAGGTAACCTCACTGCTTGAATGCTGGAGAAGTTGCCTATCAACTGGGCGCTAAAGTCAACTGATTTGGTTATACAGATATAAGTTCAAAGTTGCACTTTGCTCTCTTGAGTTCTCCAGTTTTCACCGTTTTATTCCACAAACACTTTTCACTTCCTTTCCCCCCTCTCTTTTCATTTTTACTAGCATGTCGTCAAATTTTTTTGTTGGCGGCCATACCTAAGTTCTGGTGATTAGAGCTGGTGCCCGCAAGTGTACCGCCCACTTTTCTCATCAGTGAAATCTCAAGCCCCTAGAAGGTGGGATTGCCCTTGATTTATAAAATGTAGGTTATCAAACCTAGTGGGGGACGGTACATTGCCTTTGGCCCAGAGAGGCTGGATAGATAGTTGGATCACGAGTCGTGGTGGGATGTTAAGAAACGCATAACTTTGGGTTATATGAAAGGCCCTGTCAGTATAAAGGTTAATTGGATATGCACACAAAGAAAAAGCTAATTAATAGAAAGTGTGATAGCTGTATGAACGCGAAATGTTACCAGAGTATCATCAAAGTAAAGTACAGTGAAGTTATTTGGGTTACGAATCGCCTAAGTGAAGGTGTTTATAGCAGTCGACAGAGGCAGTCGCCGCGTGTAAATAGTATTTTGATAAGTTTTACTGAAAGCATAAAGCGACATAGTAATTAAAACTGATATAAATAACCTATGTTATAAGAGTTATTGAAAATGATGTCCCTCAATGGCAATACATTGCAAAGTTCCTGCATTTCATTTAACTTTCCCTCAGTAACATCAGGGCGATTTGGAACACATTTCTTGTCTTTTAGATGTTCTTCTTTCTTAATATTTTAACAAGTTGGCGACATTTTCTCTACCTGGAACACATTTTCTTGCAAATCGTCATATTTTTTTTTTGCAAGAATTTGTTTTTATATATGTATTGTACATAAAACTATTTTTACAAGACTATATTTATGTTGTGCTTTAACTAACGAAGAACAACTAACACAAAATGAAAGCGCAAAGTAACGCACGAGTATATAAAGTTCAAAATAGTACATACCAGATCTTTCACAAAAATGAAATGAAATGAATTTTGCTATTGCACCCCATTGCCATGCAGGAGCGCTTCGGCAACCAGGAAGCTTAGCTGTATAGGGTATAGTTTTACCTCTGGCGGACAATGTAGAGTTTAACGATAAAAAATGCACTTATGTGACAAGTAAATAGAAAAATACTGTGCTGAAAATAAACTGCAACAAAAACTTTACTATAAGAGAAGGTTCTGCAGCGCATGTGGAAGTAATGCCTTAAGCAAGCGCTTCAGAAATGCCTTGTACATTAACAGTGCATTACTGCTAGCAGTACATTGTGGTAGAAAACCAGCGACTCAAATTTCGGGACCTCTCGCAGTAGAAAGGGATACAATTGGAGGAAAAAGGCGGTGTACAGCTTTGGAAAGGAGAGATGTTAGTTAAATGGGCCGTGGAAATCTCCCTTGCCTCTTCCCTTTTTTGCTTCTGCTTCTCTTCGAGGGAGTAAGTAAGAGAAGGGAAAGGAAAAACTAAGTCAGTGGCGTTAGGAAAAACTAAAGATGAATTGCTAATCATGGATCGCAACTATTTTATTTCACTGATGCGTGCTTTAAATGTAATGCCAATAAGACACTTCTGCAACAAACCAAGGTCTTCTGAAAACATCGCTCTTGTGAAAGCAGAAATTATTCAAGACCGGCGGCTCAAAGTTACAGAAATAGCAGCAAGATTGGACCTTTCTAAAACAACAATCCTTTGAATTGTTCATAAACATTTAAACACGAATAAGGTTAGTGCAAGATGGGTGCCTAGACTTCTTTCCTCAGTCCAAAAGCAGCAACGAGTCATCTGTTGGTAGGCATTTTTGGAGCTCTGCCGTGACAACGAGAGAGAAGTTCTGCAAACCATTGTTACAGGAGATGAAACTATGGTCCTCTACTATGATCCCTTGCCCAAAAGAGAATCAAACCTGGCGAAGCACCGCCTTTAAAGACCAATGTCACCCAGTCAACCAGGAAAATCATGGCCACAATCTTTTGGAATGTAAAGAAATACTCTTCATTGACCATGTTGGCCTACTGCACAGACTACATGTTTCCATCAAATAGAAAAGGCGAGGAAAGCTGAGTGGTGGTGTGCAACTTCTTCATGACAACGCACAGAACTTGTTGCAAAGGAAGCTGTGAAGAAATGTGTCTTCAAGGAGATCAACCATCCACCCTATAGCCCAGATCTAGCTCCCAGTGACTATTTCCACCTCTCAAAACTCAAGAAGGACCTTCAAGAAAGAAATTTAGTAGTGACGAAGAAGTGATGGATGCTGTTTCAGCTCATTTTGCAAGACTTCTACCGATTTTTGGGAGAGAATTGATAAGTTAATTCAAAGAGGCGAGAAGTGTATTACAATAAAGGGTAACTATATTGAAAAGTGAAATGTAGTTTTTGTCTTTATCATACCTAGAAAATGGTCAGGTCGGAAACTTATGGACCTACCATCGTAAGTTTAACACTAATGTTTATGGGAACTGAAGTAGGCAAGATGCTCACCCTATACAAATACCAAAAGGGTAGAGCGTCAACTGTTCCAGTATCATATGCAGCAACTGAGTGACAATACTGAGGGGGAAGACTTTGAGTTCGCATTCAGGAGGATCAGGGGCCGGCCAGTTCTTTCTTAGTTTCCTGTGTACGCTTAGGCAAATCTTTCTTTTCCACAATTTTTTCATTTCGTCGGTTCTGTTATAATATCACAGAGAACTGTGCTTTCCAAATATTTCTGCTCGACGGCCTTGGAGGTGGAAGAGCTCCACCACCGGGGTGGGGGTATTCCCTTAGGGACCCCATATACATCTTTGCCTCACCGTATGTTGATCCTCGCTGCCTGTGTATCCACTCCCTACAGTTACGTCCACAACTGTTGTCTACACGGCCGCCCTGATATCATCCCTTCCTCCCAGAAGTGCTCCGATATGGAACGTAGCACAAACGGCCTATCCTTGAGCAAGGATGAACTATCAAAAATACCGTCCTCCGATCCTAACAATCGAAAACAACCCAATCCAATCCAATGGAGTAACAAGGAATTATACATTTCTATTGTTATAAATTAAAAACTTTTATTTCGGAGTGTTGGTAGGTGGTAGTAAAAGACCAGACGCTGGACTAAAGCTAAAATGTATTTTGTTATTTATCACACAATCTCCTTATCCACAATTCAATTTCAGGCACCGGTACTGAAAATAAATATAGAGTAAATAGTGCAAACAGTTGAGGCATTCGTCAATGCAATAAATGAGATATAAATTTTACCACCACATACCCCAAAAAATAAACAAAGAAATAAATTGAAATACTTTTCATAGGCTTGTATATTGTTAATGCAGCTATATAAAACTCTGATTATGTAGTGATAATATAAGTGTTTTGACCTAAAACAGCTTGAGATTTATAAGAATTTATTAGTGAACTAAACTAAACAAAAAAGGGTGAGTTTAGAGCAACAAACACAAATGAAAATAGGTTAAGAGTTGCAGTAAATTACACACCGATATAGCAGTTACAAATAAACTGCATTGTCAGATGTTTTGTAGTTAGTTAAAAGCATTATGGATGTTATCGGAATGGCATCTGAACCTTTTTCAAATGGTGTCAACATGGATTTCTCTTAATTCAGGTGTCGTGCGTTTTGAGAAATGATCCACTTTTGCTGTGTAGTCTCCAAGATTATATTATCACTAGATGAAATTATAACTATAGATCTTTCAACATCTTTGTTTAGAAAGAGTTTGAACATCTGAGATGCATCCTTTCCGCGTCTAAGTATAATAACAAAAGAAAGTAGCGAGTCATTCACTTTTTTACAGTAAACAAATTTAGTAAACAATTGAATGAGTGAATTAAACAGTTAGCACTAGTCCAAATTTTGAATAAATTCTTCCTCGTGATCTTGAAAAAGTTTTAAACTGACACTATTTATTTTCGTGTAAGTGGGGTAGCTAAACAAGTCATTAACAAGGAAAGCTTATATCTACAGAACAGTTTTATGTGAAGGTTTGCTTCATTCCTTACGATAATGCATATTTCTTTAAGGAACAAACACTATCTGCGCATTGCATGATAATGGCGAATTGGCTTTCTTAAGTTTATTTCCTTTATTTCATTTCTGATACATTTTAAAACCTGGATTTGTTACATACTCAGCATTTAATAATTCATTCTAATATATTTAATTTTATACTTGTTTATTTTTTATTTCTTAGTACGATTTATGTATTGCAATTAAGAAACATTTAATAAAAATTACGAATAAAAATGTTTTAATTTTAAAAGATTAGACATAATGTGTGAACAACTTGAACATTAATTAAGCAATATACAAAGTATAACATAAATTAACTCCACTAGTAATGACCTTCAATGATACGAAGCCAAGTTGTGTAAACAAGGCATTGTGTTTTTCGAGCTAACTTTGTGATATCCAATTTACCTTTTGTAATACGAATTCTTTGATTTGATTTTCTCCATTGTGAAAATACAGTTGAAGTGGTAGAGAATATAATGTTCATAAAGCTAGTCATAGTTTACAGTATACTGTCCTCCTCAACGAGAAATTAACCAATTCTGCAATCCAATGTTGTGCATGAAACAAACCTAACAATAATGAAGGGGTAAGCTTTTTGTGACTGACCTGACTTCTCACGCATTATGACCCACAGTCACAGTGTTGTCAACATGGATATTCAATAGGGGAGGAGGAAATCGATTTAAAGGCAAATAAAATGGCGATATATGGTCAGCATTAGGGATGACCACACATAAACTCATGTCTTTTTTATGAGTTATGTTGTAGTTTACTGTAACATAAACAAGTCGTGTGGTAACGAGGTTAGAGTAAATTGCTATATTGTGGATTTCATCATGTACAGTGAGGCGGAACTAATTGACTAGCTGGACTAACATTGAGGTTCAGACTGATTTCGGATCATTATATGGCACTAGATAAACGTTTTGAAAGGAATAAGGGGCTATGGAACAGACGGCGGAAAGACGGAAAAAACGGCCACTTTATCGGTACAAATTCTACATCCGGCCGTTAGAAATAACTCGTTTCATGTTAGTGAAAGGCAATTTTTCTGAATATTTCGCTTCGGTCTTTTAGTCTAATTATTATTATTCAACAACAAGCCTTAACATTATCTATTAAATTCGATACCAATTGCTTTTGGATCAAAAGGCTATACGTTAAATCTACGTAATAATTAAAAAGAATACCGCCACGGGTGGCCGAGGTCGTTAAGGCACGAACTCGTGACCGGGAGGTCTGAGGTTCGAATCCCGCCGGGATCGTTCTCCCTGATTGAGATTTTTTTCCAGGTTTTCCTCAGTCCTCATAACTGGCAAATGCCGGGGAGGTACCCTAAACTCAAGCCTGGAACGCTTCCTTCCTTAAAAACATCCTTTCCCAATATATCATCTCATGTATCATCAGTGTCCACCGCCTGTGGTGCCTCAGTAGTAAAAACGGACGTTAAACACTACTAAAAAAAAAAATAAAAAAGAACTATAATCATTTTGGATTCAATAGACTACTTGCCACACCAATTATAATCTTTGCTTTATTTGTGCCAGCTGTATTCGTATTTTCCTTTAAGAATTTAGTTAATCAAATTTTACCTTAGCTACTTACATGCATCTATTTATGTCCACCAAATTATGATTGTGTTGCTCGGTTAATGAAAGGAACACTTTGCCCTACTGCCTCGTCTTTTAAATACAGGTGGATTTCTCTGCAGTATATTGCTGTAAACCAATAAAATTTCATATCCTACCTTAGTGCCATATGCTTACTTGAAAAACTTTGTACTGTAGGGAAATTACTTTTGTTTAAAAGACGACGCAGGAACATCAGGTATAGCCATAGCCATAGCCATAGCCTTGGTATAACACACTATTATTATTATTATTATTATTATTATTATTATTATTATTATTATTATTATTATTTACGAAAATTCAAGGATTGGAGAACGGAAATATTTGCTATTAGAGAACAAGTAGAAAAATTATTTGATAAAATTAATGCTCGATAGACTATAACATGCTCAATACCACTTTTATCGCAAGGAATTCCTTCTACTTCTTTACGGAAACCAAATGAGTTCAAATTAAGATCAAAACAAATTTAAAAACTGTAACTGGATCAGTCAATCTATTGAAAAACGAATACCTCGGCTAATAACTTGAACCCTATTAATTGTTAATTGTGGTTAGCCTTTTTAAATACAAGTGAAATTTGGCGTTGCATATAGAAAATATATAAAATGTAAAATTTCACTTTTATTATTTGACATTATTTAAGCTCACGCAGATAGAAATGCGTGAAGGGCGAGGTTTGATTTTCAGCTCAAGCTTTCATTACTGTTTTTTTCAACTAGTTAGAGTTTCAATACTTTATTATTTATCGCAATGATTTTTATAGAATATATAAATATCCCAAGAGGGTTATATGGAAAGCTCAGACCCTCGAGTGACATTTATTGGGGTTGTTTCACGAGGTAAATAAGAATATAAATATAATTCCCCTAAACTTGGCAACAAAACTGTAATAAATGCATATTGGTATTTTGAATACATAACCTTTTCAAGCCATACAGCAGCGGATGAATGCCGATTGTCAGTAATGCCAATAGAGAAGAGTAAAATACGGCCTTAGGACTATTTCATAATTAGAATAAGGAAATTCGCGTACAGAATATTAACAATTATTGTTTCCTTACTTATGAATACCTCCCTATTCAGAATCTGTGCGACTTAAATAGACGAAAGTCGGCTATTAGAGTCGTTACCATTCGATTTACTAACACTAACCGAGGAGAAGAAAACACAGACAACATTTGACCATTCTGTACAACGTGTTTATTAAATAGCACGGTTACTTAGGCAAACCTTGTTACATAATTTATCCAGGACCGATGGATTTTTTCGGGCGTAAAAATCCTAAGTATGGCTTCCTTCGGAAGGGAAGTAAAGCCGTGGGTACCGTGTAGTACATATACGGCACTAATAGAACCTCAAGCCTGAAAGAAGAGGCCTCTGAGCAAAATTTGTCGGCCGTTTCACGCCCTGAGTTGAATGGGACGCTGATGACCTGAGATGTAAAAGAGCGCCCGTAAATAAATCAATAAAAAAAACATAATTTATAAAATGATTTCAAACTGTTTGACTGAATACGCAAAACAATTGTTTGAGTGAATACACATTAAGATAGTTAAATTTACAATTACTGAAAACACAGAAAAGTGCTCAGTGATGCGTGCTCAGGAATTATTTAATGCAGGTATAGGAGTTGGATACTCTGACCACAAGACAAATGCACGTCGCGTGATTAAAACGATTTGACAAAACTTTAAGATAATCTCACTGCGATATAGGGCTGTCAAAATTCAAACTTTTGTTTCATTTCATTGGGCTATTTTATGATGTCACATAAGTGAGCCACTTTATTCTATGAACGTAAAAGAGCACTGCTACCTGAATCATACACCGATCTCAAATTGAATGCATCTCTTTACCAAAGCACATGGTGGAAAATATACGTTTTTTGTCATTATTTTGCACAGTAGCGTAATTTGTGTTTAGCTAATCAATAAACAGTAGAGATACAAACATTCCGAGAAACTTTTAAGGTAGTAAATAATTATTAGAACCGATTAATGTTGAATATGATATTAATCACAACTTAACATAGGATCCACTTCTTAAATACACGTAGTGTATCTCATTTCGAAACTAAATTACAAAATGTATTAAAAACGTTTAGTACCACAATTTTCGCGTTAATATTCACAGGTTTTTACATTTTTATGTTTTAACAATCGCGATGGAGACATGAAAACAAACGAACAAACTTCAGACTGCTGTAGCCGTCACGAGTGGCCAAGGTCGTTATGGCGCGGACTCGTGAGCGGGAGGTCTGGGGTTCGAATGCCACCAGGACCGTCCTTCCTAACTGAGTTTTTTCCAGGTTTTCCTCAGTCCTCATAATGGGCAAATGTCGGGGAGGTACCCTAAACTTAGACTTAAAACGCTTCCTTCCTTAAAAAGTATCGTTTCACAATATATACTTTCATTTTATGTATCACCAGTGTCCACCGCCTGTGGTGCCTCAGTAGTAAAAACGGGTGTTAAACACTACTTAAAAAAATATTGGTGTAAAATATGTGAAATAGAGTATTTGTTGCTAAATGTTAATGCTGCATATTTAACTAGTATATTTTTATAGGAGAAAAGGGCACTACCAAAATCAGAGAACATGTGATGAGTGCAAAAACGGTCATATATTTTAATGTTACAAAACAAGTTATGGGAATTATGAATTAGCATTAAATCGTGGCCTCTAATGTCTATTGTCAGTTTACTTATCTTATATGAAAGTTTATATGTGTAGGCTTATGCCTTTATATGTATGTTAGTCAATATGCTCAGAGTTTGTGGAACAAATATGTGAATAGTTACATACGTAGTAAGAATGAACGAAATCTCTTGAGACAAAATGCAGATACATGAAAAGTAAACAAACGGGTTGAGGATTTTCTTAATGTTTATAGGTACATAATTATTTTAAAGGAAAGTAATCTAAGAAGTAAATATAGGCGATTATTATTTATTATAAGTATTCCTGCACGCCACTGCTCTAGCGGAGGATACCAGAATAACCAACCACAGCATTTCTATTCCCTCACCCCCATTACATCTATTATGATACGCTTACCAAGATCTCCCGAGAGGTGGGCGTGCAGGCGGCAGAGGAAAATGGGAAGGTGTAGGGAAAGGAAGAGCTTTCTTTTTATTTTAGAAGGAAATGACTTTCAACTCCTGTTTTCTTAAAGGGCGTAAATCTTTTAAGAATCCGGTTTCCTTTTCATACCGAAGTTTTCTAACACCGAGTATTCGTTAAGTTTTAGATAGCGTGTTTTGGTAAACAGAAATTTATGATAGAAGAATGAACAAGGTTCGCATTTTGTAAGCGTTTCTTGTAAGCCACAGGCTGCTTATACATATTTAGTGAGTCGATGGTAGTCCGGAAGCCACCATTCATTTCTCACTGCAGCACCAGGAGCAAAACGCAACAGTAGTTGCACGATTCTGCTTGAAATTTGCGTCTCTCTAGCTTGTCCAAAAAGTAATTAGAGTAAAGTATTTAAATTAATGCAAGAAGTGAAAATTCCGGAGTCATAAGAAATCAGCAGTACTCGCATTTGAATATAATGTAATTTAACACATAGGGTACTCACTAAGAGCTTTTCAAAACTCATTAGAAGGAAAGAAAGAAAATCAAACATAAGACAATTGCAATCAAAGTGCTTCCTCAGAAAATTACTTTACAATTGCTATATTAGGCCTAGTTTATATTCAAAACTCCAGATTGATTTAAAGTTCATACCTAAAACTAAACAAAGCAAGCTTAAAGAAATATTATTTCTGAAAAACTACAATGCAGTTATTAAAATGAGCATTTTAAGACAAGATAAAAAAAACAGCGTTTAATTCCTTAAGAAACGTTTCTAGTTGTAAAAGAAAAGATGATTTTTGCTATATTTGGTAATTAATTGGAAAATGAACCCGGTTGTCAGTTATTAAGCACAAGGAAATAAGCATTAAAATTTGAAGACGATGTTCGTTTTTTTTTTAATGTTTCATTTATTGTAACTTTGACCGCATTGATTTTACCAATGATGTCAGTAGATTGTGGACTAAATACTATAGGTGGGGTTACCGGGTTTTCCAAAGGGAAGTGGGTTGTTAATAGGACGTGAAATATTAAATTCAAAATTTTGTTTCGTTTCATGGTCGATTTTAAGATGACTCATATGAATGAAATAGTTAATGTAAAATTTGAATTAAATATGTCATACATTTAGGAAAGAACCTAATTTACTCTACTAAATTATGTAATGTTAAAAAAGAAGCAAGGGCATAATCACCACTGCAAACCTAATTCTCTCTTCATACTTTGCCGTCCTGCGCATTCGCCGTTTAGACAAAGGTCGATACTTGTATAGCTCTTTGTAATGTACTCGAAAATATTTCATAAGCCATTATCCTATTCTGTTTGCTATATATTAATTATCTACTTTGCTTTGTTTATTTTACTCTACTTTAGTGAATATTGTTTTCATTTAATTTGATCCTTACGCAATGTCTTCTGCCTACAACTATTTTCAATATAAATAACAGCACAAGTTCAAATGATATGAAACGGTGAAGCCAGTAGCAACAAACGCGCCGAAAGGATAATCACCTCATTTACATTTAAACATATTGTCAGAAAAATATTCCCCATGAACTGTGATCATTTTTCGCTGAAATGAGCAGCTGCCAAATTGCAGACTTAATGAACTGCACACAGACAATCGGATTGTGTAAAATGCATGTCGATTCTAATCTCTAACTTCTGTTACTGATGGCCTTTATCATTCTGAATCTGGCAGTTTTGTAGTCCCCATTCCATCGAATGTATAATAAACCTTTTTGTGATTTTGAGAAATTGCAAAAAAGTAATTAAAATAAAAGCAACACATTGTGGATTTTCAACAACAATAAATTCTGGTATACACAGAAAAAAATTTCTGTGCGTTATACTTATTTAAAAAAATTAAATATAATATTACAATTCGTACAATTACTTAATGTTACCGGGGCAGTATGATCTGTGCAATTTAAGGTGAAAGTTTTAATAATTTATCGACACGAGGATGGATTTGCTACATCTTCAGAAATAGGAAGTAAATTATTTCTGTTATTCTGTAACTGAATAAACAAAGAACGCCTCTATTGCCGAGGCATAAACCCTTTTATAGGGTCGATACTGGTGATGTAGTAGTAGCCATAATTGGCCTTCTAAACCCAAGATCGCGGGTTCAATCCCGGGCAGGATCGATGGATTTCTTCGGGCATAAAAATCCTAAGTATGGTTTCCTTCGGAAGGAAGTAAAGCCGTGGGTCTCATGTCATACATTTACGGCACGATAAAGAATTGAGTAGGATGTAGGACGTTGATAACCTGAGATGTTAACCTCTCACAGGATAAATAAGAAATAAAAGTACACAATATGTACATTTGTTGATTTGTTTTATTTATAGACGCTCTTTAATCTCAATTCAGGGCGTGAAACGGCACAAAATTTTTGCTCAGAGGCCTCTTTTTTCAGGCTTGAGGTTCTTTATCGTGCCGTAAATGTACGACACGGGACCCACGGCTTTACTTCCCTTCCGAAGGAAGCCATACTTAGGATTTTTACGCTCAAAAATCCATCGACCTTGGCCGGGTTTTAACTCGCGATCTTGGGTTTAGGAGGCAACCATGATTAACATTAAACATGTACATTAAAGCTTTTCCTGGAAGCTTTTATAGTGTTATACTTCTATTTTAAAATGCTATTAAGTTTAGAATAGACATCTTGTATGGAGTGACGATAATAGGTTTTCAAAAATACTCTTACAAACAGCCCTAAAGGGAAAAGAAACACAGATAGTTCGGCGTAAAGATAGGTTTGGAAATGGTCAAAAAGATATAATGGAAATAATTTATATTTAAAAAACAAAGAACATACAACAGCGAAGGTAAAACTTTTGCTCATACTGTACTGCAGGTGTACTTTATTATTCGCTACATGCTCAGTACTTGGCGTTTGCACCGGAGAGAGGTGAGAAACCGAAGAAAAAAACAGAAGACTGCATGAAAGGGCACGTGGGCTGAGAAATCAGTTCTTGTTCTTTTTTCATAAAATTTGACTATGATTAGTTTGGCTAGCCTGAGGGTGTCCATGCCTCATTTTCGATGGAGCAACTTTGCCGGGTCACTTAACTTCTCTACTGACGCTGTTTTTACGCAGATACAAAGTGGTTTAATGGGCTGGGCGGCTTAACTTGCTCACACGCTAGGTATAACAGCTGCTGTTTGCTGACCCAACGAGCCCCGGGCGTTCTGCACGTGGACCTCCACTTAAAACATTCGCAGGAATGTGATGTTCCTGACGTTTAAACAAACTGGTCGTTTGCGCAGGGCTTCAGGCTATTCATAAAGCGCAGAACATTTAAATTAAGCATGATTTAATGCGACTGTCTCACAAAGAAGACGTACCATATTAGTCCCGAGTCAAAACATTTGTAAACTACGCGTACGTTTGTTAAAATTTAGCACATTAGAAAAACAAACACGCTTCATTATTCATAAGAACGGGCGTCAGAATGATATAAACAGGCTATATATCTCAAGCCGCATTTTGGAATGTAATAAATTAAAATATTCAGGTTATTCCTTACAAGCTATTGGTTGTTAGTAGTTTGCAATATTAATATAGGATAGCCTATTAATCAGTAAAGCTTTCAGCAGAACCGGCGTTATTGGGAATTTAAGGCATGTGCCCACCCCCCTACGTCACTAGTACAAGGGTAGGTCCATAAGTTTCAAGTTTAACCATTTTCTAGGTACGACAAAGACAAAAACTATATTTCACTTTTGAATATGGTTTCTCTTTATTGCAATATACTTCTCACATCTTTTAATTAACTTTGAAACCCCCCTCCCCTCCAAGTCAGAACTATTGTCTGCTAATTGGCCATAAAGGACATCCATCACTTCTTCCTCACGCTTAAATTTCCTTCCTCAAAGGTTCTTCTTGGGTTTTGAGAAGAGTAAATAGTCACTGGAAGCTAGATCTGGGCTGTAAGGTGGATGGCCGATCTCCTTGAAGCCACGTTTCTTCACAGCTTCCTTTGCAACAAGAGCTGTGTGCACAGGCGCGTTGTCGTGAAGAAGGCGCACACCATCACTCAGCTTTCCTCGCTTTCTCTCTTTGATGGAAGCACGTAGTCTGTGCAGTAGACCAGCACAGTACTACCCATTTACTGTGGTGTTCCTCTCCTTGAAGTCAGTGAAGAGTATTCCTTCACAGTCCGAAAAGATTGTGACCATGATCTTCTTGGTTGACTGAGTGGCTTTGGCTTTTAGAGGCGGTGATTCGCCAGGTTTACACCACTCCATTGATTTTCTTTTGGACATGGAATCATAGTAGAGGACCATAGTTTCATCTCCTGTAACAATAGTTTGCAGAACTTCTCTCTCGTTGTCACAGCAGAGCTTCAAAAATGTCTGACAACAGATGACTCGTTGCTGCTTTTGAACTGAGGAAAGAAGTCTAGGCACTAACCTTATTCATGTTTAAATGTTCATGAATAATTCGAAGGACTGTTGTTTTAGAAAGACCCAACCTTGCTGCTATTTCTGTAACTTTGAGCCACCGGTCTTCCAAAATTTCACAAAAGCGAGCGACGTTTTCAGAAGTGAGCACCTTCAAGGGCCAACTTGCAAGCTCTTCATTTCCAATGCTTTCTAGAATTATTTGAAAAATCTTGGCCCATTCTTTTACGGTAGAATATACCGTGGGAAGCTTCCTCATATACACCGTCCAATAGCTTACTCCAATTTCATTTGGAGTAAGTCCTTCTTGTTGTGAAGAACTTAATAACAGCTCCAAAACCATTTTGAACATGTCACAATCTTCTACACATAGCCTTCTTTATGCAACTATATCTGAACAACTGAACACAGCGGAGTGGAAGTTACAGCTGCTATTATTTACATAACTGATAAGATAAGACACCAGATTAAGATTTCTGAAGGCGACAATACTTATCGGCGAGGCCGAAAATTTATTGACTTACCCTCGTATTTTCCATTCTTAAACACAAACGTTTTACCTAGTCACCTGGTACATGAAAGTCCTTGGTTCAGTCTCCATGCTACGGAATTAGAGACAGGTGCTGCATAGTCAAGCTAGGCAAATAATTTACGAGTTAAGAAGACGACAAAGAAATTTTGTAGCAATGACACAGTCGACATGTGGATTGTGGATTCGGATACTACCCGGCCCTGGGTCCAAGGGGCGTAGCGCACGCACTACATCACAGAGGTCTGTGTGCCCAGTGGTTTTTTGCATTAGGACGGTACCTTGTTTCCTAAACCGACCCGCCTTTCGGCTGCAGGCGATTACGTCGCCAAGCGCACCGAGTGAACTGCAGCTTCAAAAGCCGAGCGCACCCAGCTACCAGAATTTCACTGGCTGATAGGTCGTACTAGCTTAGACCTACTCCTTTATAGGGGTGAGTCACCCCAGCATTAAGGAAGCCACCACCGCCTCACAAAGACGGAGATTCCGGCGCACCGGCCCCCAGGGTACACGCCTTGGGCACTCCCTTGGGACACACCGCTCTTGCGAGTACTCAATTGCCCGTGAGTTCCGAGTACCACTGCCACGCCGAGTCCAACCCAATCCGGACAACTCCCTTTCGGGAGGGGCTCGTCTCAAGTCCGGCCCGGCTTCCTCCAGTAACGTCAGAGGTACCACGGGTACTCAGGGTCCGCAGAGCCCGCGCCTGGAGCATCTGAAGAGCAACGAACGAAGTCGCGCCCCCCTTACGGGAACACAATCGATAAGAACACAACTACTAGAAATGGAAGAAAGGTAAGCTAGTAGAAGGAAAGGGACACAGGATTAACAACACCAAAATTAATTTCCAGGCCAGTCCCAAATAAAACAGAATTGGATGATATACACATCATTCTATTATTAGAATGCAGTTCCTTCATTGTTACAGAATAAACATAGAAATTACGACATTATGAAAATTACATTTCTTTTGCAAGAGCGAGTTCAACTTCAAAGAGTTGAAGAAAATAAATATTGGAATTTGTGTTTGAAAATTTAAAAACATACTTCACATTCAAATGGATAGATAATCTTATCAAACGAGCAACTTAATTTCGATTTTTATACATTAAATTTAGTTGATGTGTTCCAAAAGACAAACTTTTACGGCACCAGTTTACACATGTAGCGGACGGTACCGTTCAATTCTTGTTTTAAGCTTTTACACTCTTTACAGCAGCGCGCTCTCCGACTCCTAATAAATGAAAGAAGCTGCTTAGCCACTTTATTTACGCTCTGCAGTTATAACACACAAATATGAATTTAGAACTAGTTAAATTATGACATTTATATCCAAACTACTGGATATACACACGCACCATTGAACACTTACACATTATAATTAAATAAAATAACTGTCAATTTACAGGCTCTTTAATAGAAAAAAAATATATTCTCTAAAAACACGTGTAAATAAACACAAATGCTACATAAAACTTTAATGTGATTACGCAAAGCGTTCTGTATTAACTACTTTTTATAGCATGCTAAGATTTATTATTTGTCAGTTTTTTCCTAGTGTTAAAACTGAATTAATTTAAGATATGGGAAAGAAAAGTTATTATTCTTGCGCTAGATGAAATTTTGTAATTGTCAATCGAACTCTATAATAAAGTGAAAGAAGAAAACGCATTTCTTAAAGGCTTTAAATGAAGTAATTTTATTTTCCTTGTCGTTTTATCATGGACTATACATTTCAAGTTTGTTTAGGCCTCAAGCTCTCTCCTAGCGCCTAATGAGCCTTCCAATATTCATGTTCCTCTGGTTAGTGGTTTAGAAGCAATTTTATGAATCTTTCCTTGGTATTCTCAGTATATACTGCATAAAATTCTCTCTCTATATACATATATCATTTAATATATAGTTAATTTTGTGTTACACTTACTTTAAATTTAAATTTTTGAGCTTGTTTCAACATTTGGCAGACTATAATCTTTCACTGCCATTAGAAATATAATTACAGCACATTCACTTTTGTTAGCATATATTTAAATATATTTACATTATACCATTTGAGCCTCTTTTTTATTTCTTTTTCATTTAGTGATCTAATAAAACATCTACAGATTTTTTTGAATGGTATTCAACGCCCGTTTTTACTAGTGGCACCCAGGCGGTGAACACTGGTGATAAATGATATATTGGGAAAGGTTTTTTTTTTTAAAGAAGGAAACGTTCCAGGCCTAAGTATCTCCGCGGCATTTGCCATTTATGTGGACTGAGGAAAACCTGAAAAAAGCCTAAGTCAGGGAAGACGGCCCTGGCGGGATTCGAACCCCAGAACTACTTCTCACGAGTCCGCAGCTTAACGACCTCGGCCAACCGTGGTAGTCATCTAGAGAGTGGATGGAGTTCAGGGATTAGAATGTTGAAAAAAAGCTGACAAAAAAAAACTTAAAACATCAAATATAGGCAGTAAAAATGCACTAAACACTATAACTGATAACTAAAATTAATTTAAACATAACGATAATTAAATTTGGAAAAAATAATTGTTTTAAATTGTTGTTAACTGAAGTTTAAGTATTCGTTGTATAGTAAAAAAACAATTTAAATAATAATTTTGATACATTTTAAATAGTAATATTATTTGTAAAAAAAATACTACAAAAATACGCAACACATTTATGAACAGTTTTCCTCAATAATTTTGTATCACTAAAATGCAGATTGTGAAAGGAAAGCACGTCCCTTGTTGAGTCTAACAAAGGATGTCACAGAAAATTCTAAGGAAATAATGTCGGCATTTTAGCGACATCTAAAAGATTGTTCTTATAGGTTCATTATTGCTGTTTGACGGTCCTCGTGGTGTAGTGGTAGCCATACTTGCTTCCTAAACCCAAGATCGCGGGTTCAATATCGGTCAAAGTGTTATTTCGGGTGTAAAAATCCTAAGTATGGCTTCCTTCGGAAGGGAAGTAAAGCCATGGGTCCCGTGTCGTACGTTTACGGCACGAAAAAGAACCTCAAAGCTGAAAGAAGAGGCCTCTGAGCAAAATTTATCGATCGTTTCACGTCCTGAATAGAATGGGACCTGATGACCTGAGATGTTAAAGAGCGTCGTACATAAACAAAAAATAATATAAATAAATAGAATAATTATTGCTGTTTGGTCTTCGTTATCGGAACAGTTTCTAGTTAATAATGAAAACCGAGATCGCTTGCTGACAATCAAATACAATAAAAGCGAGGCTACCCTAGCGACCTATGTATTAGATTTAAGAGATGAACATTTTGTTATTCATAGAAATTTCGCTTTATAAAAGTAATAGTTGCAATGGAACAAATAAATATTATATACTTCTTATACTCAACAAGGCACTAAAGCAAAATAACAGAATAAGAACTAATTATAAAAAATCAGTAACAGATGGTATAATACCTAAATAGGGCCAAAATTATAAAAAGGGATAAATTAAAAGTATTAAAAATATCCTTTCCATAATATTTGAATAATTTACGAATAAAATGTCTATACATTCGATCTTTTCTAATGCTCATTAACAAAAAATAATATTTGCTATAAATCCAGGCTTTAATATGTGCATTTACAATTGACGTTTAGTTGTCACATGTTGGAATTGCTTCATTTATTCATATTTTATGGGAAAAACAGGTAAAAAATAAATAAATAAAGAAGGCCATAATGGGAATAAAATTTTATTTAAAGATTTTTAAAACGCTGGTACAGTACGAAACTTTTGTCTGCATAAGAGCAATTTTTTTTAGATAAATACTGTTGTAAAAAGCAATCCATTAATTTTTGTACCGTAAGTGAAATGATTCCTGCATACCTCTCATAAGGCAATAGTATCTTGAATGTACATTTATTTTTCTGAGCACTATAATACATTGGATTTAACTTAATAATTATATAAGGTGAGTAATAACTGAGATAAGGATCACAAAGATTAATTATTGAATCTGAGAGGTGCTTCCTCCTATGTGCAAATGCAAAAGAAAATGAAAGCAAGATTGCATAATGCAGGTTTTTAATTTAAGTGGCTTGCCAGACTTTATTATTATTTATCCAATAGTGTTTAACGCCCGTTTTCACTATTGAGCCACCATTTAAGGCTAACACTCATAATAGAGGGAATTAAATTATAAATTGGGGAAAATTTTTAAAGGAAAACCGTTTCAAACCTAAGCTGAAGTACCTTTCTGGAGTTTTCCAAAAAAAAGTTACGTCACCGAGGAATCGTTCTGGTTGGAATCGAACCCCAGATCTCCCGCTCATGAGTCCGTGTTTTAACCACATCTTCCCCCCGTGACAGGGCATCCCAGGGCATTCAGGACGAACTGAAGCAAATTTGTGGCCCGAGATTTAAATAATATCTTTTTTCTCTTGAGAGTCAGAGCAAAATTTAAACACTGTTATTATCCTATACTTTCTCCTCGTCTTCTTCTTCTTCTGATCAGGAGAGTACTAAGCACCTCATAAACACAGCTGTCATTGTGTAAAAGTTGCCTTCAACAAACGACGAAATAATCAAGCATAAAAAACACTTTGTCCAGAGCTTGGAAACGATGTAAAGGGCTGAAGATAATGTTTGAGGGGATACTGCACAGAACAGTTTTTAATATAAAGTATTTATTTTAGCCATATGTTTCTCTATATGCAAATATAGTTTGAGAAATTTTATTAAGAAGAAAATAATAATTCTTTTAGTATAATTAATCTTTGTTATATAATTATACATTTCTGCCTAGGCCCTTCATCACCGTGTGTCATATTTGTTCTATATCCACATGAGACGAGAATAGTCCTCTGGTGTCTTTTGTATTAACCTTTATGTCGAATTAGATGAAGGAACCCTATAATATCGTGCTGTGTAGATACGCCCATCACTAAACACTGTCACAGCTTCTCTGCTCCCAAGTAAGTTGCAGCGGCAATAAAGCGAGTGATAGTTAATGGGGAATGATGGTGGGAAGGCTTTGATTGATTGATGAACGATTATTAATTGTTTGATTGGGGGTTCGAATCTCAGGGATAATGATAGTTTAATTGATTGAGTTAGGCGTAACTCAATGAAGATGTTCTCCTTCGTTTCTTTCTCGCCTACAGACGATTTCCCGGTCTTACAGTTGCCTCGACCTTTTTGCTGGAATTTTAATGATCTGGAGACCATAGGGGAAGGAGTCAAGAAATTGAACAAGGAGCTTAACAATATTTATCGTAATCTAAGATGAAACACGATTTATTGTTCTAAGTATGTTCCACTTAAAATAAACCATCGTTACTTCTTGGAGAATATCTTGTGTTATTTAAGCCACTTTTGCATTACCTATAAGAACCTTTATTATTTCACCAACGATATTCAACACGCTAATCTTTCTACTCAATGCTGGTCTTCGACTAATATTAATGTCCTCAACTGATTCTAATAGAGACAGTACTGATGTCCTCGCATTGTAATAGAAACGAAAATCATGATAAGCAGCAAGTACGCATTAAAGAATCATAAGTAACACGGAGTAGAGACTGTCAACTAATTCAGTATACTGATACAATGATGTAGTAATACTCTGATAACTGCGACACTGCTTACAATCCAACCAAACTGGTAAGAACTGACCCTGATCTAAAAACTGATGCTGATCCCGAAAATTGTAAGTTTAAGTAACCATGGCAGTCGGTCAGTCTTTCAATGCTATCCTTTCTTTCATAATATCACTTTGGAAAAATTTCGAACATCTTTTCACATTTAAGAATTTCTATTGGATACTGAACTCTCATAATATCATTCTCATCTTCCTTATTGGCTATAATGAACAAGTGACTTTCTGCCTTACACCGTTAGTTCGTGCACGACAGGTTATCGGCCTGTATACAAAAAAATTATCTTCTACAAGACCCTGCCGGTTTTCAAGTAATAGCGGTCTGCTGGTTGCTTAGGTCTCCTATTCAAATATGGTTCACAACAGACTACAGGTTTCTGTCCTCTTTTCCAGGTCAAGAACAGAAACTAGGGGGGTGGCAAGAAAATAACATCACAAACAATAATACAACAGGTGTGCAGGAAATAAACATAACACTGCAATCATGATTACCTCTAATTTACATATGATTAATTAATATGACATTTCATGATACATCTGCGGATGCAAGCGAATAATTTCCGCCTCATAGTCCAGGACATTGGATTCTCTGACCGCTCTCCAGTAGTTCAGTATATTTAGGCCGGGATGCCATACTTCGTGAATCCAGGCATTGATTACCTCCTTCCCAAACGCGAGTTTTCACCAATGGTTAGAAATGAAGTGAATGCGGTTTTTGCCAAATCACAAGAACCACCAACCAGAATTTTTAAAAATGACATATGAAGGAAGTGTGAAGTGTGGCAGAGATATTTAAAAGTGACAGTGGATTGAAATGAATAACACAGGAAAAACTCGAGGGGAAAAAAATAAATATACGAAACAAAATCTACCATAAATTCCATTCAGCCAGGATTGAAGTGGCTTCTCGGTCGAGACAAACTAGGGCTCTAACCAAATGAGCTATCGGGATGCCAATTTGCAGTTTCCTACATATGAAGATCCTGACATTTTAATATTACTCTTAAAGCTAATCTAACCACTTTTTTTTCTAAAACATGGAAACAGTATGTTACATTTCTTAATTTCCTACGTGGGATTTCATATTTATAATTATCTTTTGCCTAAGTTCTTAGGAAAGAGCATTATTTCAGATATTTATGATCTATGAACACTTAGGCTTGTTGTCTCTATTTCTCTTTCAGTAATCAAAGATTTATCCGCATATGGAACAATTCATTTTGATTCAAAACGGGTGCAGAGTATAGGTTATGAAAAAAAGCTTTTATATAATTCTGTTTAAATATTTGTACTCCTAGACATCCATTACTTGGAACCGTTCTTCACTTTTCTTTCTTACAACCCTTTTAAGCTTTCATGCTTAAGTCAACGATTGCTTGGAAATGTTCCATAAAGTTCTACGAAGCTGCCTGCCTAGGATACTAAAAACTTCAGTTAATGCAGGTTGAGAGTGTTGATGATTATACCAATTAAGGAGTGGATCAAGTCTACAGACACTACTTATCTTTTATTTACCCACATATTTAGCAGAAAATATGAAATATTTTCAGGGAACTAAATATTTTACATGAACATTACTAACATCATATAAACATGCCACCGAATAGATAGAAACATTTGAGTATTTCCTTTAGGAAATCCAGTCAGAGCGAAGAAGTAATGGGGGAGTTGTAAGACCTAATTGTCATTTAATCAAAATGTAATTCTCTTTTAGTTAAAAATAAAAATGTTGATCCAAAAGATATCTTTTGCAAAGCTTAGCTTACTTTAAAGAAATATAATAACGGAGTGAGAGGGAGTACATACAAGGATAGATCCATAAGTTTCCGGCCTCGCCGATGGGGAGGCCGGAAACACAAACCTTCACAAACGCTTACCTGTTGTTATACCTTATCTGTTAAGTAAATAATTGCAGCTGTAATTATCCGCTCCGCTGTGTTCAGTTGTTCAGATATAGTTGCATAAAGAAGGCCATGAGTAGAAGATTGAGACATGTTCAAAATGGAGTATCGAGCTGTTATTAACTTCTTTACAAAAAGAGGACTTATTCCAAATGAAATTAAACAGCGATTGGACGGTGTACATGGGGAAGCATCCACCTCATATTCTACCGTAAAAGAATGAGCCAAACTTTTTCGAATGGGTCGAGAAAGCATCGAAGACGAAGAGCGTGCAGGTCGGTCCTTGGAGGTGCTCACTCCTGAAAACATCGCTCTTGTGGAAGAAGAAATTATGGAAGACCGGCGGCTCAAAGTTACAGAAATAGCAGCAAAGTTGGACCTTTCTAAAACAACAGTCCTTCGAATTATTCATGGACATTTAAACATGAATAAGGTTAGTGCAAGATGGGTGCCTAGACTTCTTTCCTCAGTCCAAAAGCAGCAATGATTAACTATTGTCAGGAATTTTGGAATGAGAGAGAAGTTCTGCAAACCATTTTTGCAGCAGATAAGACTATAGTCCTCTACTATGATCCTTGTCCAAAAGAGAATCAATGGAGTGGCGTAAACCTGGCGAAGCACCGTCTCTACAGGCCAAGGTCACTCAGTCAACCAAGAAGATCATGACCACAATCTTTTGGGACTGAGAAGGAATACTCTTCATCGATTTCAAGGAGAGGAACACCACAGTAAATGGGGAGTACTATGCTGGCCTACTGCACAGACTGCGTGCTTCCATCAAAGAGAAAAGGCAAGGAAAGCTGAGTGGTGGTGTGCGCCTTTTTCACGACAATCCGCCTGTGCACACAGCTCTTGTTGCAAAGGAAGCTGTGAAGAAATGTGGCTTCAAGGAGATCGACCATACACCCTACAGCCCAGATCTAGCTCCCAGTGACTATTTCGTCTTCTCAAAACTCAAAAATGACCTTCGAGTTATGAAATTTAAATGTGTTGAAAAAGTGATGGGTGTTGTTTATGCCCATTATGCATAAAAAAACTTCTGACTATTTTTGAGGGAGGGGATTGAAATATCAATTCAAAGATGTGAGAAGTGTATTACAAAAGGGTAGCTATAGTGTAAAGTGAAATATAGATTTTGTTTTTATGATACCTGTAAAATGGTTAAGCCGGAATCATATGGACCTACCCTCGTATGCATGCACTTATCAAATGATACTTTCCAACTAAATAAGGAGCTCAGACATTACATAGCTTCCGCTTTAACGTCTTAAAGTTGTTTTTATATAGAAAAGTTGAACGCCACGGCTGAACTTACCTGACCCCAAACAAACTCACTCCTAAAACGAAACAATCATGTATTTCTTACTTCAGAAATTCTGGACAAAGGAAATAAAATTACAAAGATTTGGCTATCCATCTCACAGAGGGCCGGTCCTGGTGATCTAGGTCTAAACATACTTGACTCTTAGAGCCAAGATCGCGGGTTCAATCCCGGCCAGGATCGTGGGTTTTTTCAGACTTAAAAATCCTAAGTATGGCTTCCTTTGTAAGGCAAGTGAAGCCGTGGGCACAGTGTCGTAGATTTACGGCACTAAAAGAACTTTAAGCCTGAAAGAAGAGGCCTCTGAGAAAAAAATTATCGGCCGTTTTTAAATGGAATTCGATAACCTAAACTGGAAAAGAATGTCCATGAACAAACCATATCTCAAGAGAGTTTGACCTCAAAAGATAGATAGAAATGTTCTCCATATCTTCAAGGTCTTCTACCTCAAGAGAAAAGATCTTAGAGATTATTATTTCGACCATAAATTTAATATACAGGACTTTCATTTCAAAACTTCCCAGTCTGAATAGGTTACTATTCAATATAACTTTAAATTTAAAACAAACTTGAGATTTAGATATTGAGAGAGAAGTTAAAAATAGATTTTAATTAAATTTTATATTTCACACACTTTGAACTTTTACGTTTTTGCTCCTATTTTAAAGAGAAGAGAATTGAATTGCATTATACTTTTTAATTGTGGCCAGGCAACCTGAACTATTGATATGGTTGTTGGAATTTATACAAAATAATATGAATACCATACAAATAACGAGTCGTTTATATAATAGTTATTTTGATATTAAATTATTTCAAATTGCTATGCTCTACAAGAAACAGAATCTAAGCAGACTTGCCAGGAGTTGTAAAAAAGCAGTGTTAAGATAATCCTATGTTTATAATTTTACCCAAAATGTTTTTTTCCTTCCTGCATCTTACTGTCTTAAGTCCATGTTGCCAAAACAAAATATGTGATAACGGTCGAATCCTTTTTAAAATTTAAGTTTCAAAACTAGGAGCGTAATTTGATAATTAAAAATAATAAATATTTGTTTATTCTTTCTCAATTTATAATTTAACTGACTTTTGTTTTTAACAAATTAAATTTATGTTAAGCAGACTGGCAAGTTTCTGTATAAAAATTAAACAAGTCTGAAAGTTTTGTTTCCGCAAAAACTGTATTAATGCTAAATTCCGCAGGTATAACATTGTTTGCTCTGCGCATGCGTAAGAAGTTTCCCTGCTTGTATAACTGATAAAACAACTGGCTTTCAGCATGCAATATTTACAAAGTAAATAACAGATGTTGTACATATTTGTATTTCATTTATTAAATTTAATGTTGTAGAAAATATGAAACCTCTATAAATAATGTGGGTATTTTATTATTATTATTATTATTATTATTATTATTATTTCTTGATGGTCATTATAAAATGCTATACTTTCATCCTCGGCGATTGTAACAAATGACAGAGGAAAATGAAATAAATAGATATTTAATTTATTATGAGATAATATTCAACACCGTTCATTTCTTCAAAAATTAGTACAGACATAGCGTGTACCTTTGAGTTTCACTATCAACTGTCTGTAAGCAAACCTACTATGCAAATAATAAACTCGGTCAATAATCCTGTTATATACAACTTAATTCAGTTCACTGTACTTGAAATGAACAATAAATAGCTGACAGAGGGTTTTGTGCAGTTATTCTCCATTGTTTTGTTTTGAGTTATTTGACTATGGCACCTCCTCCGAACTTTCATAAGGTTGCAAGATATTCTCAGAGCAAAAGAAGAGTGTTGTGGCAAATGTAAATTCACCGAACAAAATGCACGTGGTGACCCTTTGGTTAGCGAACCAGTATATAGTCTTAAGTGAAGACAGTGTCTCATAGGACAAAGCAAGGGGTGAGGGGATGATATTTGGTACAGATAAACATTACTCTAAGATATTTTAAAAACCTGTATACCTACTGTAAATAAAATAAAACTGTAGGGAAAATTTTTAGTGGTATTTACAATGCCAAAAGAAATTACTATTGGAAAAAATTATATGTTTTAATAATAATAATAATAATAATAATAATAATAATAATAATAATGTGACGAGCTCTCTCCCTCTCACACGACCTTATGTTGCTTTGAACAGCGAGGCACGACAGTAACAAGGCGCTTGAAGGTGGTGAGAATAACTGGATGTTATCGATTATGGATCTTTTCCATAAAGGTAAATATAAAGGGGGTGCGTTTGTTAAGAAGCGGGATTGCGCACTTGGGCACGAGTAGGGAAGGGTTGGGATATCAAGTCGCCATTATAAAAGTGCTGATATTGCGCTGATCTCCTCCCTTTACTTCCCTTCCTCTCGAGACGTCATCAACCTCCCCGTGCTACGCTTTCCCCTATGTTTAATATCGTATTTCACAATGGATTATCACGCAGGCAAAGTGGCATTCTTAAGCATATCTCCTTCACACACATATTCAGAGAAAGGGGACCAAACTTCCATCCTTTCTGTACCGCGAGGTAAAACATTATTAATGCATTATATTACATGCAAAATAATAAATAAAACAGAAGAACATACCTTTTAGTGTCTCCTATAGTAAGTTTCTCGAAAAATAGACTTTTTAAGCGGAATTATATTAGCAAATTTGAATGATATGCTCTCGTTGCCCTCATTTGGAAATTAATTTACTCTGTACTCCAGCGGCAAAAAGTAAATTTAACGTTAAAACTCAGAAACAGCTAAAATAATAACTAATGGCACCAAAAATAATCGGTAAAAATCCTAAGTATGGATTCCTTCGGAAGGGAAGTAAAGCCGTGGGTCTCCCGTGTCGTACGTTTACGGCACGATAAAGAACTTCAAGCCTGAAAGAGAAACCTCTGAGCAAAATTAGTCGGCCGTTTCACAGCCCTAAATTTAATGGGACGATAATGACCTGAGATGTTAAAGAGCGTCCATAAATAAACCAAACAAGCAGCAACAAGAATAAAATCACAACACGCAAAAATGCCTTGCTCATTTAAGGAATAACATAGCAATGGAACGTTGTAGAACATTACAGCACAACCAAATGTTTCTACATTAAATTTATTACTTTTGGGCAAGAATTAAATCAATGCATCTGACACTTTCTTGACATATATATATATATATATATATATATATATATATATATATATATATAGAGAGAGAGAGAGAGAGAGAGAGAGATCAGCGTGTTTATTGAAAGAGATAGAAAAATAGAAAGCAAAAACCTTGAACATCACACCCAAATATACTCCACGAAGAAACAAGGGGGTGGCGGGGAAATCAAAGACGTCGCCAATATAGAGAAAATGGTGGGAATTAAGAATAAAAAAAAAAGATTATAGTTTTTTTATTATTTTCTTTTATAAAAATCTATGGAACTATAATTTTCCCAGGGGCCATTCTCTTCTGGAATCTGCTTTACTTCTTCTGCCATTACGTAGGTTTGCTCGGTGATATTAGCCTTGTCCCAGAGTCTCTCCCGTTGTTCCAAGTTATATTAGTAGTACTAAGTGTATTTATTTCAATAATGACTTGTGAATACATAAATTATATACTTAACCACACCGCCACGGGTGGCCCAGGTCGTTAAGGCGCGGACTCATGAGCGGGAGGTCTGGGTTTGAATACCCCCAGGAGGTTTTTTACAGGTTTCCTCAGTCCTCCTAAATGGCAAATGCCGTAGAGGTACCCTAAACTTAGGTCTGGAACGATTCCTTCCTTAAAAATAAATCCTTTCCCAATATATCATCAGTGTCCATCGCCTGTGATGCCTCTGTAGCAAAACGGGCGTTAGACACTATTCCTTCATTCATACTTAACCAGCACATGGATCTAGTCTAACAGTTGGTGCTATCTACACATATGAATTGC
Source organism: Metallyticus violacea (assembly GCA_030762175.1). Classification (NCBI taxonomy): domain Eukaryota; kingdom Metazoa; phylum Arthropoda; class Insecta; order Mantodea; family Metallyticidae; genus Metallyticus; species Metallyticus violacea. The sequence goes on from CM060844.1 coordinate 83,966,907, forward strand.
CAAGAAAATAGGGGGGGAAACATAGAAATATACAGAAGTACACGTATATAAACATTATGAAACAATCCTCCCCCACCTTCCATTATGTTGGACAAAAAAATTTATGGCATTAATAAGAATTTAAAAATTATAATTACAAGTACAAAACGATATATACATAACAAATTAACAGTAATAATAAAAGGTTTAAAAGGATAAAACACTAAGATAAAGTCACACTTGTAATCGCTATATTTCGAACTCGTAGAGCTTTTCTATGGCAAGAAGACAAGTGACTTGTCTTTTATTATTACTCTTAATTTGTATTTTTTTAGTAGTGTTTAACGGCCGTTTTTACTACTGAGGTACCACAGGCGGTGGACAAAAGGAAGGAAGCGTTCCAGGCCTAAGTTTAGGTACCTCCCCGACATTTGCCAGTTATGAAGACTGAGGAAAACCTGGAAAAAACCCCAGTCAGGGAGGACGGTCCTGGCGGGATTCGAACCGCAGACTTCCCGCTCACGAGTCCGTACCTTAACGACCTCGGCCACCCGTGGCGATATTCTTAATTTGTTACATTGCTAATAGTGTTATTTTATTTTTATTATATATATGTTATGTCCTCTCTAATGAATGAATAGTGTTTAACGTCCGTTTTGAGATGAAATGATATATTGGGAAAGGTGCCCGAGGTCGTTAAGGCGCGGACTCTTGAGCGAGAGGTCTGGGGTTCGAATTCCGCCAGGACCGTCCTCCCTGAATGAGGTTTTTTTTCAGGTTTTCTTCAGTTCTCATAAATGGCAAATGCCGGAGAGGTACCCTAAACTTAGACCTGAAACGTTTCCTACCTTAAAAAAAATGTCATCTCAAGACAGGGACTTCCTCTTGCGTATCTTATCTTCCTAATAAGATTTACATAGTCCTTGTCAATTATTCTTATCCAATACAAAATACAGACATGCCACTCTATTCCTTCTTGACTTCACAAAAATTTCAGAGAGAATCTGCGACCTCCAGCACCCTGTAGCTTCACATTCTGCAAGAATATGGACCCGCATTACCACATTCCTTCCCGTGTCATTCGTCATTTTCTGAGTTTCCTTCTCGCAAGGCGCAGCATTGCAGTTCTGTATTCTACTGTCATTTCGTTTCCCTTCCCTATGCCCCTCTTAGTTCTGATTGTAAAGAGCATACCTTGCAGTACAATGTAAGATCGAGATAGAAGCCAAGGGAATTAAAACATACTTAAATTTTATCATATAAAATAATTAGTCTAATAAAAACTGCATCAACTGATTGAAAGGTGGAATAAAACACTGCTTACTTCAGGTTTAAAGAACTGAAATATTAGGTGCAAGAGTATATTTCTTGCAGGTGGTTTGTTTACAACCAAAGGCATATGTAAAGTTTCGGAAGCCTGGTTTAAGAGACAGAAATGTGGAACAGTCGTCCTGAAGAAAAAAACGAAGCCCACTTACGTTATACAAATGATACTTTTCTTTTTAACAGATATTTACAAAGTAAAAATACAAAATCTATAATTGCGCTTTTAGATTCTACAAGCAAGGCGATTTTATGTATCGGTTGAGTAGATTAGACGGGGAATCACTTATACAAATTTGACAACAAAAACTATCAAAAGTATTTGATTTTGTGAAAGTCACCTAACTGGACAAGATGCCTTTGCTCTCCAGCGATTCCTGTAGAAATATAATATACCATTTGTTATAATGTTTGTAGTCTGTAAGAAAACTATCAGTTATTTATAGTAAAAGACCGTTAACAGGAACTTGCGTTGAAAGCAACTAATGTCTGCAGAAAACAAGACAATACTCTGTCGGATTGCACGTTTTCCAGCTGGGGTTCGATCCAGCGGCTATGACGGAGAAACAGATGTCTGACAGATTTTCTTCAGGTATTCCGATTTCCCTTGTCATTTATTTCCCCATCAGCATCATCTAGATCAATGATTCGATTCCCACCATGACCGTCCTCCCTGACTGTGATTTTCTCCAGGTTTTCCTCAGTCCTCATGAATGGGAAATGGCAGGAAGGTACCCTAAAGTTAGGCCTTCCTTCTATTAAAAAATAAAATCCCTTCCTAGTTTATCACGTAAATGTCCATCAACTGAGATTCCTCAGTACTTAAAACAAGCGTTAAACAACATCAAAAACGATGTAGGTCAATGGGGCTCTTGATTTCTGTTAGGTAATTCAAGCGCGGGACTCCATTGCTTTAGAAGTAAACATAACCCATAAAAAGATGTATAAATTTAACGTTTAAAGTTCAGTAGTTTTTGTTCATTTTTCCAACTCAATACAAGTTAATTATTTGTTAAAATGCATTATAATACTTTTCTAGATTTCCCTCTGAGCAAACAGATAACTATGAATAGCTAAAATGCAGTGACCTGAAGTCTGAATTCATGTAGGTAAGAGCTTGATCTTAGGTAAACACACGCAGAAACTCAGGGTATCCAACATTTTTCCGACTTGTAACAACGAACTTGCTTGGAAAGCATTACATTCCGTCAAAATGGGCAGCTCTGGACGCTGATGAGTTTACTCTGCCACTTGAGGCCTGCTGTCCCCACTTTGGCTGCAATTTACTGGCATTGGGAGGAAAAAAAATCCGCTTTGTTCTATTCAAATGCGATCGCCACGCTATTTTGTTGTTTGGAATTTTATTTAAATATTTGAACTCTTTTGTCAAGGTGAACGAGACGTATCGAGAGTTGGAGAAGGAGTAGGGGTGTGAAAGGGAAAACACGTTCGTTTGCAATTTCGCCCCAGACCTTGCTTTCGTTTTAGCAAGACAATGTTCGGTATAATAAAATGCGAGGCATACAAAACAGTGATCCCAAACCGAAGAGAAAAATTTATGATGGCTCCTGTAATAAAGTAATTCTGCCTTTTTATTAAGGGATAAACTGAATTATTTACTAATGTCCACCATAGCATATTTCGGGGAAAATAAAGCCACTGATTGAGAGTTTTAGTAGCATATTCAGAAATGTAAAACATGTGACATATTTACATGACATTTTTACACAATTCTAAGACACGATGAAATAAAAAATATATTTTAATTCTGAATATGTCTTTGATGGTCGTAAAACAAGCTTTAATTGAATATTCTTCTTTATTTGTCCTGGTTTCATTAATTTCATATTTTAACGACTCATGTTTGGGCACAACATAAAGGTAAATGCTGACCAGATACATAAGGTATAGAAAATTTAAATATTTGGTATAATGTTACACATTTTACACCACACCAATTCATGATTTAACATCATTGTTGCAAAATTACAGAAGTTCGTTGTCGACAAAAATAACTCGTTTAAATATGTTTCTTTTTTGTTCCCAAAAGGCATCAGAATACACACATGACAGTCAGTTGTTGAATACCATTTTGTCTTCATTATCGTTCACGCTATAAATATGGTTTTGTATTCACCACGGACTAATATCGACAACGATTTGTCTCCACAGCCTGAGATTACAAGGTAGGCAGTCTAGTTTAAAGAAGTAGGAAATCCGAACCTCTGAAGTCAGATCCAGAACTTGTATTTTTATTCTGTTGAGCTTGTCGGCATTGAGCCGTTTCAAAGCGAAAAGTAAATAAGACTAAAATACGAACTTAACCTAACTAACCTAACACTAGAACAATATTATTTAAACATATGTACATATATATTCTGTTGGTAGGGTTAAGACAACAACACTTTCTCTTCTAATAATAAACTTTTAAATGCCACTTTCAACACTGAGCCTCGTACAAAAATATAATCAAATGTAATCCCGTAATTAATTTAATTTTTTTAATTCAAATCAAGTCCCATTAAGTTAAAAATGAGATTAGTGGAAGGCATTAAATAATTTAAACTATGATTAGAAATTATAATTTGCAATATGCATTAAGATAATCCATGAACTGTTGGTATATAACGATCAACCGATATGTTTGATATATAAATACGAAGGTATTCATATATAATATTACCATTTTTGAGTAAACTAGCTTTTGTTTTAAAGAGGCAAAATCAGCATGCACGGCCGTAAGGCCCATAATTATTTATGCACTTGTAAATCTGCCACAATAGATATCTATTAATTTTAAAACCTCCAACATCACTACATACGTGGATAGGTCCATAAGTTTCCGGCCTAACCATTTTCTAGATGTGATAAAGACAAAAACTATTTCACTTTTCAATATAGTCAAACTTTATTGCAATTAGCTTCTCACATCTTTGAATTAACACTTCAATCCCCATTCCTAAAAAAGTCAGATGCCTTGTCTGAAAAATGGGCATAAACAGCATCCATCACTTCTTCGTTACACTTAACTTTTCTTCCTCGAAGGTCCTTCTTCTTGAGTTTTGAGAAGGGTAAATAGTCACTGGGAGCTAGATCTGGAATGTAAGGTGGATGGTCGACCTCCTTGAAGCCAAATATCTTCACAGCTTCACTTACAACACAGGAGCGTTGCCGTGAAGAAAGTACTCACCACCACTCAGCTTTCCTCGCCTGTTCTCTTTGATGGAAGCACGTAGTCTGTGCAGTAGGCCAGCATAGTACTTCCCATTTACTGTAGTGTTCCTTTCCTTCACATTTCCAAAAGATTGTGGCCATGATCTTCTTGGTTGACTGGGTCACCTTGGCCCTTAGAGGCGGGGATCCATTGATTCTATTTTGGACAAGGGATCATAGTACAGGATCATAGTTTCGTCTGCTGTAACAATGGTTTGCAGAACTTCCGTCTTTCTCGTTACCACGGCAGAGCTCCAAAACTGCCTGACAACAGATGACTCGTTGCTGCTTTTGGACTGAGGAAAGAAATCCAGGCACCCTCTTGTACTAACCTTATTCATGTTTAAATGTTGATGAATAATTCGAAGGGCTGTTGTTTTAGAAAGGCCCAACCTTGCTGCTATTTCTGTAACTTTGAGCCGCCGGTCTTTCATAATTTCTCCTTCCACAAGAGCGATGTTTTCAGGAGTGAGCACCTCCAAGGGCCGATCTGCACGCTCTTCGTCTTCAACGCTTTCTCTACCCATTCTTTTACGGTAGAATATGAGGGAGGATGCTTTCCCATATACACCGTCAAATTGCTGTTTAATTTCATTTGGAGTAAGTCCTTCTTTGGTGAAGAACTTAATAATAGCTTGAAACGCCATTTTGAACATGTCACAATCTTATACATATAGCCTTCTTTATGCAACTATATCTGAACAACTGAAGAAGTTACAGCTACAATTATTTACTTAACAGATAAGGTGTGACACCAGATAAGGCTTTTGTGAAGGTGATTATCATTATTAGCGAGGCCGGAAACTTATGGACCTACGCTGGTATTATGCATTAAAGTTAAAAATGTTAAATAAACCATTCGGAGCATCAATTGACAAAACAGTAATTTAACTATTCAACAACAGCTCATACAGATTTTCTGCAAATTATGATATTATTAATTGATAACCCCATAACTTACTACAAAGATGTCTTATGGTAACTAAATTATAATGCACAAATAAACTTTGAAAATTTAAGTAGGAGCATTTACATTTTTATAGAGTATATTAAGGAAATGCAGAGTAGTTTTTTACAAAGTTTGTGAGTGAATTCTTGTTCGCTTTGAGCCGATCCGAAGTGCTCATTGAGTTTCATATACCATGCCATTTCAGTTGTCAAAAAACTGGAGACTTCAGGTAGGTCTCTGAGATAAGTCATGGTAATAATAGAAGATCCAGTTCAGAAGATTTGTATTAGTCAAATGAGGTGGGTGGTACATCATCTGCTTTTATTTTAAGGGAAGTATTAAAGGGAAGGGGGAAGGGTTAAAAATGACATTTTTGTAAATGTCATTTTAATAAATTTGAATGGTATCGTTGTCGAAGTCATTTTTAATATATATTTTTGATTTCGCAAACCACTTGTTTAGATAAAATTCTATATCTCGGGTACTATTTGCTCCAGATGGCTATGGTTTGTCTTGAATGATAGAAAAAGTTGTATTTCATAAATTGGCAGCAATTATTTCCATGACATTTGTTTGTTTTAGAATGTTGGAAGGTTTTAATTGTTTTTTTCCCCTCCAAAGGTGGTTTTTCTCTAAAACATTTTTTTTTTTGCTAAGAACTAAAATTTTTTTGCGTAAGTTCCCCATTTTTAAGAATCTGAATCAGTTATCACTTCTAAAATTTTATCAGAGATTCATAATATAATTGTGATGACGTGAACCTATTATATTAGAGTTAGCATAAAATGTGGCAATGTAAAAAAATAAAATGATGGAGGAAAAATCATTCATGCTTTGCTTCATAGTTATAGTATAGCAGTGAAAATAAATCAGCAAATTTAAATCATGTGCATCTGTATGCCGTGAAAGTTTAATTGCATATTCTTTAATAGTCCTTGAGAAAATGGGAACTGAAGTTGGTAAATTTAATTTTATAAGGATGGGCCTTTCATACTGCCCTTAAATCAGAGAAATAGATAGCTGAGCCAGCAAGGAAACATTGAACATTTACATAGTTATTTTAAAATGTGTTACAATTTGCATGTTTATATTTGGATCATTTTGTATTATTAAGCATATCCATGTTTGAAATGAGGGTCAAATCTGCCAAACCATCACTAGTCTTTGCTACAAAGATTATTTTTCAAACCAAATATATACGTTTCAAACCCTTGGTCTTTTGGCGTCTATAATCTTAGGATTTAAATACAATAGATTACTGCAAAAGAGCATATATCAGCAAGGAAAAAACGTGTGATATCTAAGACATAAATTGCTGTTGGCAATTTTCTTAGCAGAAGACAATATGCTATGCAAAAATGGAAATGGTGACCAGAGAGAAATGAATGAACAAACTATTGATATTCATCCCAGCACTGTACGTTTTATAATTAATTATTCATTACCTTAGATAACTGCAGAAACAGTGCTTTTAAGACTCTTTTATCTTGAATGGCAAAAATTGCAAATGAAAAGTGAAACACATTAAATAGATTCACTGAAAGCATGTTATAATCATAAAAATAATTGCTTCTTAATGTACAATCGTTCAGTTGTTGTATCTTTTTGTTATTTTGATATTTTATATTATATAATATTTTATGGATAATTAATACCTATAATAAAAATATGAAGCACTTTGGAGACTATGAATTTACTACATGGAACACTTTTTTGTGCAGATATTTGAAATATCGTGTCCTACAATTCTGAAGTTCATTAATTCTAGAAATAAAATAACTGAGATACGAACTAAATCAGTCCAAAGCTAAGACAAAGATAACATTATGAGATAGAGCATAATTATGGATGGTATAGGTCTCGACGTACTGGAAAGTTGTACTTTTAAAGCCACAGAAGTCACCGAGGAAAATAATTAGTTGAATTCAGATAAAATATTACGCTACTGTAATGCAACCGTTAAATGAAAATAAATCATATTTACAATTGAAATGTAGTTATTTTAAATATGGTGTAAAGTCTTTGGGGATAGAAAATAAATATATGTGAGTGAAATAATATGGGGAAATGATGTACATTTTTATAAAATAACATGAAACAATTTAAGGAATGAGTTTCTCTTATATAAATAATAAAATTAGTAATAACAACAGGGATTCTCAAATGTTTTCTGTTTAATTTTTTAAAAGTTTATTTACGTTACTCATCTTGTTACACTACGAAACTTAACATTCAAATATCCACCTTAATTACACGTTTCATTTCCCAAAACCCCTGCCTCGATTCCGGAGAGGTTCAGCATTGCCCACGTAATAATACACTAATAATGTTGTTCCACACAAGTTCCTAAATCCTATTGGTTTAAGTCAGGAACATGAAAGACAGGCAAGCAATGAGAAGACCAAAAATCTTCGATACCGCCATGGATAGTGAAACGTGCGGGAGCACCATCATGCATGGAGTGTGTTTTGCGATTGGTGATCAGTGGCACAACCGGTGAAGAAATACGGTATTTTTAAAAAGAATTAATGGATAATGTGATATCGATTTTCTTTTTTTTTGTGGTGTTTAAAGACCGTTTTTACTACAGAGACACCACAGGTGGTGGACACTGATGATACATGAGACGAAATGATACATTGGGAAAGAACAGTTTTAAGGAAGGAAACGTTCCAGGTCACGTTTAGATCCTGGTGGTGTAGTGGTAACCATACTTGCCTTCTAAACCCAAGGTCGCGGGTTCAAACCCGGCCAGGATCGATTGATTTTTTCGGGCGTAAAAATCCTAAGTATGGCTTCATTCCTCAAGACTGAAAGAAGAGCCCTCTGAGCAAAATTGGTCGGCCGTTTCACGCCCGGAATTGAATGGGACGCTGATGACCTAAGAGCGTCCTTAAATAAAATGAATAAAAAAATCCTAATTTTAGGTTACCTCCCCGGCATTTCCAGTGAGGAAAACCTGGAAACAACCTCAGTCAGTGAAAATGGTCCTGGCGGGATTCGAACCCCAGACCTCCCGCTCACTAGTTCGCCCCTTTATTTTAATGCTTTGTAAAAGGCCGAATGTCTTAGACAGACCTTAAAACTCGAAAATCGACGTTTTCCAGAGACCAACTGATAAGCTATTTTTACTGTGTATATATGAGGAACTCGTTTATAATTTTATATCTAATATTTTTAAACGTTTTGCACTATATGTAATTCTACTATGATTGATGAAAAAGCATATCAAGAAAATATCTCTGCTTTTATTAATACATAAGTAAGTCCTTTGCCTTTCGTTGGCATCAAATTTAGATCAGAGTAAACTATGAATGACCTGTATGTTTACTGTTCACCTCAGCTTGTATTACAAGTGTGTAATTTTGACTTAATGATGTACAAACTGTAGGTATTATAAAAATATAATGCTTTGCACATAAGGGCTGTCTACAAATCTAACTTCTAATTATTTTAAATTGTCATAATATTATTAAATTTTCTATCAGTATTGATTTCACTTCTGTAATACATAATTATTGTTTATATCCTCTACTGTTTTTAAAGTCACATAAAACAATATTGCATGCAGAGAAGAGCAAAGTGAACTCAGTTTATTACTTGTGGAAGCATATGGTCAACTGTTTACGTCCTCGTAAACAGCACCTGCATTAAACGCAGAACATTCATGTCCTTCCTATGGAATGTGTTCTCTTTGTGTGCAAGGATATTAAAGTGCACTGCAAGTTTCAAATTGCGGTTTTATAGTTCTTTGCCTTTCCGAAAGCATTTCTAAATACGTGCTCACATTTGGAATGGGGCAACTTTGGCGCAGATGTACAGTGTATAAACTTAATGCTGTGCGCTATATTATTATACCGCCGTTATTTGTGTTTGCAGTTCTGTTGGCACACATTTGCTAGCATTGTGCTTTTATTCCCAGCATAAAAAAAAGGTTAAACCTTCGTTAATATTTTATTGGTGAAACGCAAATAAAACTACAATACGGATTTATTCCATCTACCCAAGTAACATAAAATTAAAGCACCATTATCTGAACACACACATATATAATATAAAAGAAAAATAAAGTAACACTATTTAACAATGTAACAAATTAACGGTAATTTAATAGTAGAAAAGGATAAAACACTGACAAAAAGTCACACTTGAGAGCGCTATACTTCGAACTCGTGGAGTCCTTCTATGGCAAGAAGATAAGTGACCAAATATATAAAGACAAGTCACTTGTCTTCTTGCCATAGAACGACTCCACGAGCTCGAAATATAGCGATATCAAGTGTGACTTTTTCTTAGTGTTTTATCTTTTTCTACTATTATAATTAATATATAGTGCTTAATTTTTTATTGGTTCAATTAAGACCATAAGACGTTCTCTTATAATCAATAACTCTTTAATAAATACACACGATACTTTCCACAGTTGCATCACTACATAAATGTGATCAAATATAACATAATTAAAAGTATTTACATTAAAATAAATTGTACGTATAAAAGAACAAGATTAATTGAATATATATTTAATATTTCCAACCATGCATATAAATTATAATTTTCAATATGCATTTAGATAATGCATGAACTGTTGCTGTGTAATGATACCAACGTATTAAAGCCAAGAATATTAAGTAAATAGATCGATAGTTCCAATGAATCTGAACTGACAAAACAATAAGTTATCTATTAAATAACAATTAATATAATTTTTCTGCAAATTATTATATTATTAATTTATAACTAATAACTTCTAGGTAGCAAATTCGACTTCTGGTCTGGTAAAAGATACTGTATATGACGAGGGCAACAAAGATGTTTTGTAGCAGAAGAAGAAGAAGAAGAAGAAGAAGAAGAAGAAGAAGAAGAAGAATTAGGTATACATATATAGCACATTACAGTCGTATGGATCGCAAGAACGTTCAAGTCCGTATAAAATACTTAATTTCTGAAATTAATTTCAACAAAAGAAAAGAACATTAATAAGAACGCATTAACCACATACATGAAATAGATATACATATATTATTCTGATATTCTTAAAATTTTTCATATTATTTATGTACAATGTTTATAGAACTTTCTTGTCCCTAAAACTATGTATTTCATTTACGAAAATGCCCATATTTAGCCAGTTTTGTCTTTTTACAATTAAGTCCCAACATGCCAGCCTCCCTGTAACTGGAAGTCAAAAATGAATCCGGGAGAAATTTTATCTGTCTGCAAGTACTTAGACAAAATGTGCACCCAACCTTCCGGTTCCGAGCATAATGGGCAAATCCTCCTGCCTGCCTCATCAACAATCTTACGTGCCTTCCAGGCTCCCAGTCTAAGTCATGCTATTTCCGACCTCTGTTTCATACATAGCTCTATAATATAAGTCTCTCTCCCCGAACTAATTTTAATTTCGCTCTGCAGGTCCAGAGATGACATCTGCATGCATCGCTATACTATTTCCTGCTTGTTTATGTCAAACAAGCATCTTATGATTTTTTTCACCGCGATATATAGGCTTTCAATACACCTCTGCCAATATCGTTTAAAGCGATTTTTGACAATTCCCGCTGTACCACGCCCACATTTTGATTAATGATTGTTGTTTAATTGGTGCCGGTAGCACACTGACCTCAAGGTTGTTTGTTAAGACTTTAATTATTCTTAACTAGTATCTAATTGTATTTATTTTATTGTAGAATACATCTTCCCAGCATCCCGCTATGGGCTAGTAGTCCACAGTTCGATGTTCCCCTTCCCAACTCTAGAACTCGTTCCAGAAACCACATTGTAATCTAATCATTACACTAACGATATCATCAATAAAAAGTATAAAGCGTACGTTGTTTTTTTTTATATTCCTGATAATTAAATTACAATGTACAAATAAATGTTGAAAAGGGAAGTAGTGGGGTGTAGATTCTGACACAACACATTAAAGAAATGCGTCCGAGTATAATCACATTTCGAATGTGGACACAAAAGCGTTTATAATATGATATGAACGTTTAATAAAATTATGGAAAATTGTTTTAACTTGCGCAGGCATAAAACATTATTAATTGCTAAAGCTATAAAGAACCGCATATTGCATTTTAAAATCGTTTTGTAATTTAAAAGAAGTTATTACATATAATAGAGGTTCATTTACCCCTCAATTTATTCATTCCTAGAAATAGAGTGTTGAAGAATAATGCAGCTTTTGGCTGTATTGACTGAAGTGTAATAAACACAATAAAGTACAGTAACCAGAGCCTTGCATATAGTTATCGAACACAATTAACTTTCAATAATAAAATAAACCGTGTGTTATTACTAGGATTTGGAATCAGAATTAGATAAACAAAACGAATCACGTATTTCCGGCTTAACGTACCCATGCTCCTCTCCATCTGAGCTACAGTGCTCTGTCCAAACATAATCACGACTTTCCCCCGTTTAACCTGGAAACTCAAAAGGTTCAGTTGTTGAAATAACCTAAGAGGCCACAAAAAACCTTCCAGTATTTGTGGCCCATGCTTCATAATTAACCTTACAATTAAGGTTAAATTATATTTTAAATTACAATATACCGCCACGGGTGGCCGAGGTCGTTAAGGCGTGGACTCGTGAGCGCGAGTTCTGGGGTTCGAATCCCGCCAGGACCGCCCTCCGTGACTGGTTTTTTTTTTCCAGGTTTTCCTCCGTCCTCATAAATGGCAAATGCCGGGGAGGTACCCTAAACTTAGGCCTGGAACGTTTCCTTCCTTAAAAAAATCCTTTCCCTATATATAATTTCATCTCCTGTATAATCAGTGTTAACCACCTGTGGCGCCTCAGTAGTATAAACGGGTGTTAAACACTATTAAAAAAGTAACAATGAATTAAATTAATGTGATGATTAAATGCAAAATTACATTTCTTTAATTATAAATGAACTTCAATTGGGCTTTACAGAAATGCTTTATTAAAAATTCAAGTAGCAAAAATGTTTGATGAAACACTACAGAATATCGCAAATGGCATTAAGAAATAAACAATAGTAAGACTGGATACAAAACCAGAGGGTGACTTCTTGTCACTACTACTACCAATATAAAAGGACATTTTCTAAGACACATATTTAAGATATTAACATATAAGGCTATAAAATTGTTCAATTTCTAATGCTTACCTAATATTTAGTTTCAATTTCAATACAAGAAGTTTCAACATAACTAAACTCAAAAAAATGGCAAGAAGTTTATCATTCAGCAGATACAAACAAGACATTATGTCTTAAGCAACGTAGTTATCATATCTGCAACGATATAAAATGTTTCATATAATTAACCTTTCTTAAGCTCAAAATCTGCTTTGGATACACCTCAAATAATATTTCATAAAAACTATGCATTTCATAATTCTGTACTCGACATACAAATGATATAAGCATCTTCTGGTTTTTTGATGAGGAACAGGTTACAAGTTCATGTTAAAATCCCCTTAATATAGGGAAAACCTCACCCTCAAAGTTTCAAGCTGTTTCTGCATAAAGGGGTTGTAAGATATTCCATTTACAGTGTCATCTTAAGATGTGCTAAGATAAACTTTGGTCGGGTAGATCATGCAGTGAAACCGCAGTCTTTCTCAAAACGCCGAAGGGCAGATTTCGTAGAAATCTACGCCGGCACCAGAAGAAGGTTTCACATGCAACAATTGGCAGTGCTGTCAGAGAGAACTTTACACTTAGTAAAGCTTTAAGAAGGGGTAGATGTCGTGTGCTCGCTGTAAAGAAAACACTGTAGAATTCTCTTTCCAAAGAGAAAGTTTTTATTATAAATAAAATTAACCGCCAAATGATCGGAGTTATATGAGAAGTGGTGCAAATGCTTCCAGACAGTGTGTGCTGGGGTCATTTAGGAAAGAGGTCGAAGCCAATATTAAGAACTCCAACAACCACGTCATGCAATTTGCCAAGTTTCAACGAAACTTCCACCTTTGGCTGATGATTAACGAAACCCTCGAGGCTTTACCTCAAAAAGAGATCAAGGCCCACTGCTTAACTTAATTTCAAATCAATTTTATAAGTTCTTTGGAACTAAAGTAAAGAAGTGTTGCACAAGTGCAAAATCCTGGCCAGGGTGTGAAAGGATTTGCTGTTGGGTGTTATATTTGCTTCCATTGACGAAGGTTCAAAAGCTTGATACAAAAATAATTATTACAGTGCCACGTCTGCTACTTATGAACACACTATTCATTTCACTTTATATTTATATAAGTAAACTCAAATAACTAATTTTACTAAATTTTTGTTTTTATCTTTTTACACGTCATAATAGAAACACATGCAACACTTACCATTTGATGAAAAAAGTCTGTTAAATATGGATGTGGAATTATCTGTAAAGATAAAATAATAATAAGAAAACAATATAAGTCAAATAAGTCACATAATTTATGAATTATTTTTAGGTAAACTAGGCACACAACTTTTAGGACATTTAAAATACCTGCTTGTTGCAAAAATATGTACAAAAAATTAACGAGTAAAAGGGGGGAAGTTTGGCATTAAGTATTTGAGAATGAAAAGGATTGGTCTCAGACGCTTCAGTATGGATGTGGATAAACATCATAGCTACGTTGAGATGTGACGTGTGTTTACAGCGAGTGACATGCAAACTAATATCATTAGTTTAGTGCATTTCAATCTAACCACAATCAGCGTGGAAGTAATTACAATAGAGAAGTTTTACCAACGATTTCTGTATTTGAACTTCCATTAAGGGATCCACTGAAGTAACGCTCTGTAAGTGATAGAATACATTATTTATTTACAATAAGTTATTGTGTTTTCAATCCAGCTGATCAGCCAAAAACATATATGTAGCTTTGAAGCTGTAACAACACAAGGAGAATCAGAGGTTATTTGTTGCTGTTCTTTATGTGCCTATTTATCGACCCTTTTTCTTTTTTAAGAACTCAGTATATGAAAACTGGGGTTAGATTTAATGCATCGTTTTCAGTTTGAGTTCCTTGTTAGTGCAACACCATTTTTTGATGCAATGTTTCGGGCAGAAATAAATCGTTGGTGACCGGAATGTCTGTATTATCCTAGTTTCTCTAAATCACGGAGCTTTATCTACATTACTATAAACATTTCTCCAGCAACACACATTTAGTTATACGTAATATTATTTAACACCAAATACAACTACATGACTACTTCACCTGAATGAATGCTATTCTCTGTCTAACGAAATCTGAGTTGTAATATCACAGATACAAGTGGTTGTTGACTATATCTCGACCTATTATTTACGCTGTTAATCAATAAAATGATCAATAAATGTCTTTAAGAAACTTTCCAAGCAGTGATCATTTTAATTGTGCATGAAACTGCTGCACTAATAATAATGCTTGCAATTATGAGACTAATAGAGAGGTGTTTGCTTCAAAGTAAGTATACGCCTTTCTGCCTGCACTTCTGTCCATGTCCAGTCATGGTGTCTTACCTCTTCCTCTTCTCCGCCATTCCACCCGAGCGGAAAAATATATTTTTGTTGACAGTACATCAGAAGGGTAGATAGTGTTTAGGTTTTTAGCTGTACACCAAAGTGGCAAAGTAATGTAATAAATAGTCATTTTTAGCCTGTCCTAACAGCTAAGCTTAGCGCGCACTGAGCGTGTCATAATACACAGGTCTTAGGCTGATAGCGCCCTCAGTTTGTATAACTTAATTTTCTGTTATAGCCCATACGATAGCCATGGATGGTTCTTATACGGAATTTGGTGTGCAGTTACTCAAACATTCAAATACATTGAGTAAATCGAATGCATTTTCGATAAAGGCTACAAGTCCCACGTAATTCGAGAAGTTTCTTTGACAACTGACCGATGTCTAAGAATTTGTGTTAAACGTACATGGCCTAAAGGCACCAGATTGTTTTTGTGGGGTAACTTAAAATAAAGAGTTTATGAAAGTTGGTCTCAAACAATAAATAATTTGAAGATTAGCACGATAACTGAATTCACAGGGTAAACTGCAGCGAACTACCAAAAAATCGGAGTAGGTTAACGAACGTGTACTCAGGAAGAAGGACGTTTTCAGCCTCTACTGTGAGAGCTATCAATTTCTCAGAGATACTTTACATTAAAAAAGGGGTTGCATGTTCCTAGCTGGCACCAAACAAAAATGGAATCACTTTACTAATTTTTTACGAACCACTCTGTATTTTATGTAACCACAGAAAAAGAGAATTCTCCAGTACAGTTCGGTCATATTTTCGTCTTATTTCACATTTAAACACAATTTTAAAGTAACTCGGGCACTGAATTTAATCCAACAAAAATGCACTGCTAGTAATTTGAGTCATTCAATTTGCATTCATAGAAATAAACAATAAACTCACTTGAAGCGAGAAATCTCATACAGTTTACCAGGAGTGGGTGTGTCCGAGCGTATGGTGAATTTGGGTGAATGAAACTGCTCGTCTGCAGCATTCGCGCATATCAGGATCTGGCATACAGTTCGCCCACTTCAAAGGGTGTTGGAGAAACGCGTGGCTGAATAAGAATTTACACACTTTCGCAAGCAACTGTTCACATCTGAATACACAAAGCATGTTTTAAAGTAGCAGGCTTCTTCAAGTTTCAGGATTTTATGCTTTAGCTATCTCTGGTGTAACACAACTCAAGCATTTTCGAATTGTCTTAAGGGGAGATATTAACTGGAAAATTGAACATATCAGAATTTAAACTTATTGTTGCTTAGAATGTCAGGAAACCATGGTTATAAATTACTTATTTGTACACCTGCCCCTTCCAAGTGGGTTGCTAGTAGATAACCTATCTTCAGGTAGTGCTTATATTTTTTATTAATAGATATGATGAAAAAATGGGAATTTTTTATGTACTGTGGCACTTTATGTTTAAAATTTATAATGCATATAAACACCTAATTCGACGTTAGTGCATATTTCTTAGTTTTGCACTTAAATGATACCTATTTATGCATGAAAGTAAAAACTCAACCAAATATTACATATTTTTTCTTCATTGGGTAACTAAATTTCATCTGGATGAAAATGAGACCTCAGGCAAGGCAAATAGTTATCGTGTTTGTGTACAGTGATAAATAATATCGCCGAAAATAAAATTTAAATTGATTATGCTAAGCTGTTAATCTTGTGCACATGCCCAAAATGAAATATGCCCCAGTGCAACTTAGATGTGAAAATTTACTGCATTCAAAATTATTATTACAGACAAAACATACAAGTGTTGGTTGAAAATCGGAAAAGGTAATAATCAGAGAGTAGATAGTGATTGTTCTAATGATAAAAAGAATATTTTCAATTGAAGGTTTTCTAATTTACCTTTTGGGACCAAATGTAAGTAATTTTTCAGATTATATTTGATATATTAGTTTAAATAAAGCACATTTAAAATCTACTACAAGTATTTAAATTGAAAATGATATACTTATAAAACAGTGATTATAAATGTGAAATTTAAGACCTAAGTCCATAATTAAACAACTGTGAAAGTTAAAAAATATGCTTTAATCTATCTGTAAAAGATATTTTCTTGCGTTTTAGAGCTTGATTTAGGCTCCAAAGACCGCGACTTTTAATGCCCTAAAGTCCCCTGTCTAAATCACTAGGAAACAATGTTTACGGTATGTATATTATAGCCGGGTTGTATTCACCGTCCGTATTTCTTATCTCTCTAAATATCCACATCTAGTTTATCAGGTATCTTTGTTTCACATCTAATTACTCAATAGTTTTCTGTTAAATATCTCAGAAAGATATTTCTCCATCCCCTAACTATCTGACTTTCCTCGAAAGTCGTTGCTTAGAAAAGTTCGTGATATAGATTTTCTAAATTGTGTTAATTGGGCAGTTAGTTTATTTATGAACTTTGTTTAATGGTATATAGTAAGATTGTTTATATAAAACTGAGCATAGCGTGCTAGTGTTAAATGTTGTACAACCGTAATGCAGAAGTGTAATTATAAAAACAGAATGTACTTAGTAAATCAGAAATACTTGATAGATGGACAATCCTCGAAAGTTCTGCTATATTTATGTGTGTTGTATGATGGAAAGGGGCGTAAATTATATTTGTTTGTAAAGAAAAAGTGGATGACATACATAAGCTATTTGTAATTTGTGGTTCATGTAGAATGGTTGCCTAGATAGACTGGCATGTTGTACAAATTTAAGAAATATTTTAACACTGTTGGGAGGTAAGTAATACGAACCCAACATCTGGGGGGGGGGTTATTGTCTCTTCAAATAGAAGCCCTACGGTAGTGTTACTTTATAAAGGCAACAAATTTGCATCCATGCCATTGACACATTCTACCATCCTTAAGAAGCTCATGAAACTTAAAGACTGGTTATAGATAAAATTAAATATCATAACCATAAGGGGCAAATTGGGCAAGAGAGTGACTGCACAAAATATCAGTGATTTCTGTGCGATGGGACAATTGGAATGTTATATACTGAACAGAAACGCAGTAGCTAACACCTTAAGAAAAAAGAATAACATATAAGTTTGGTTGCTCGTGAGAAAATTATATTCTCTCCTTTGCACACAAAACTGAGAATTGCGAATCGGTTTGTCAAGACACTAGATATAAATCTCAGTGCATAAGTACGAGGTTTTCCTCATATTTATAAGTTAAAATAAAATAGCGAGTTTTTAAAGGTCCACAAATTCGAAAGCTAACGAAGAACAAGAATTAAGCAGTACTATGAATGAAACAGACGTAAATGCGTGGAGTGCATTCAAAGCTCGGTTGTTACATGTATCTAAAACTTCACTTTGTAATGGCATACTCGTGCTTTCCTGTGAATTTAGGAGCTCTTAGGGAAGAGCAAGGTGAAAGATTCAGGACCCGAAAAAGGCTGAGCGAAGCTAAGGGACGAAATATGATGGGAGATTACTGTTGAACATTTCATGTGCTGACCCTTCTAGAGAAAACTTGAGGACTTCACATAAAAGAGAAAAAGGGAAACCGAATACCTTAAAACATACATTCTGAATAACGTTTTACTAAATTGCGGAAAAACTTGACAAATGATAAAATAAAACAATAGTATTATTATTAAGCACATCGAAATCAGTAAAAGTGATATACAGAGGATGACAAAAATATATACACACTACAAGCAAAGAAAAAACTGTGTTAACATAACAAAACTGAATTCACACTAACAGAAAATGATGAGCACTAATCATCTTAGACTTTTACAGTTACAACAGTTGCTCAAAATGCCCACCCTGGACGTCGATACACTTCTGAGTACGTTGAACTGCTGATTGAGCAACGTTTGCGAAAGTGTCCTCAGCGATTGCAGCCCATGCCGTTTCAATTTCTTCCCGAAGTGCAGTCAGTGTAGCTGGTTTTCTACGGTATACAACATCCTTAAGAGTTCCCCATAGGTAGAAGTCCAACGGAGTTAGATCCGGAGAACGCGGTGGAAACTAAATCGGATCTCTTTGTCCTTTGTCCTTTGCCTTGGCCAGTGCGTGGGGCTTGTTGCTGTGCGAGGTCTCCCAAATCTGCCCTTGTGAATATCGCATACGGTACCATGAGTCTCAAATGTGTCTCGAATGTGTGCAATTGTTACTCACGTTGACGGTTCTGTTCTGTACACACGTCTCCTTTGCCTTTGAACTTCAACAACATTCTCGGTTATCCAACCCCACTTCAAAACTGCTTTCCGCTGTTCAAACGATAACCTTGACTACATTTTGTTGTAGCAACGCTAGCATAACGTAATGTGAGTCACATCTGTTTACAGAACATCACACGATAATCTTGGCTTCTATTGTTCATTGTTGATTTACCTGTCACGTAGCAACGCTATAGTAATGTATGTGAGTCACATCTGTTTACTGATCATCATACTACACATTTCTGTTGTTTTTCTGTGCAACTTTAAAATATATTAAACAGATATCTACAGTGAAAGTGTGTATACGTTTTATGTGTGTATTTTGATTCATACTATAGAAAACAGTTCCCATTTGTTATTTAGTGTTATCAGTAATCCCTTCCGGCAATGTCAAATCTAAATCATTTTCTAGGTAATGTCCGTTACTTATTAGTGTGACTATTTTGCGTCATCTTTAAATCGACCAATGAAATGAAACAAAATTTTGACCAATCACAGTCGGATTACGGGGTGATAACATCGAAAAAAAATCAAATTCATATTATCACGAGATGTGCAGCATCTGTTTTGTGGTAGCTAACTCCATACTTCCAACTCTTCCTGAACACGCATCACTGACCATTTTCGCTACAGGCGGTGGGGAGCTATTGATAGCAACAAAAGCATGGACAATCAACAATCATAACGCAAAATGAAGAGTTCTTCAATGTGTTTTGATGATGCGTCATATGTGCAAATTGATGTTGTCGTTAGGAATTGCAAACCACAGAATACAAAGTAAAATAGAAACACTATGTGCTATCTTTTTTGTTTGTTTTTCTCAGTTGGTAATGGAAAATAGAACAGTAGCGATTGTAAAAGTCGATTTTTATCCATTTCAATCTCACGGTTTCTGAATAGAATAAATATTCATAAGTATAACCTTTTATACAACCGTTAATATTTTGTGCGCGAATTTCAAAAATATTCACTTTTATTTTTATTCTATCCATGAAATAGCCCTAAACCCAATTTTGCCCTTCTCTACTGGCATTAATGACAATCGGCATTCATTTGTCGCAGGATTGCTTGGAAAGGTTTAGTACAAATATACAATTATTACAATTTTCTAAGCCAAGTTTACGGGAATGGTATTTAAATTATTTTATTCCTGAAATAGTCCTAATAAACATCACTCGAGAGCCTGAGCTTTCCAGGCAATTCACTACTATGTTTGTGAATTTATCGGCAATCTCAGACCCTTATTACTTGTGATAAAAATGTTCTGTGCCGTAAAGTTTCTTTTTAGAAAATCTCTTTTTAAAGCATACCTCTTCTTGTGATATAATCTTGATATGCTTTATTAATTCTATATTTTCCATAAAACACTAAAAACTCTTTCTGTTACTATGAGGTCGTTTAGTACTGCCAACATAATTTTATATGACGCTTTATGATTTATTTGCCCGTTTTCAATTTTAGTATCAGAAATGCTGTCCCGATTCTCATCTATTCTAGAGACACTGAAAAATGTATTTATAGAAAATATCACATTTTCATAGTTGCTAATTCATATTTTAATTTACAATGCTAATTTTTTTTACCGCCACGGGTTACCGAGGTCGCTAAGGCGCGGACTAGTGAGCGGGAGGTCCAGGGTTTGAAGCCCGCCAGGACCGTCCTCCCTGACTGGGGTTTGTTCCAGGTTTTCCTCAGTCCTCATAAATGGCAAATGCCTGGGAGGTACCCTAAAAACTTAGGCCTGGAACGCTTCCTTCCTTAAAAAATATCCTTTCACAATATTTCATTTCATGTATCATCAGTGTCCACAGCCTGTGGTGTCTCTATAGTAAAAATAGGCGTTAAACACTACTCAAAAAAAAAAATGCTAACTTTCACTAAACAATGCAGAAATCTTTAATAAAACAGAAATTGCAAATGTGAAACAAAATTTTTAAGTTAAATATCGAAAACACCTGCATACTAATATTCGTCTTCCTGTTGTCACTACTCTGAAAAGTTGTTCTTTGACTTTACTGAACATTTCAAAAGTGGAACTAAAGAATAAACTTTTACTTCATTTGCATAATACTACCATCAGTAGCTAAGGGAAATGATTCCTATTTTAAAAGTTTGACTATTATTTCTTCGTCTGACCTGTCACATATTGAAGTAGATCTCAAGGTTTTCTTCTTGCACTGCTACATTCCTGTGCTATTTTAGAATCAGAGAACATTGCTCTGAATAAATTTTGTGCATAGGCAGAAACAGTTAATGGAATATTATGCTCTAAAAGTAATTTATTTACATAACATTACGGAATTCGTAATTTATTATTATTATTATTATTATTATTATTATTATTATTATTATTATTATTCAGTAAGAATGATGATATAGGTGTTTTTCTGATCTCACCCGACCGTACATTTTATGCCTCCTAGAATTCAATGTGGTTTCTAGAGTTATCTCGACCACCATGTTCCAAGAAAAACTCACATGAGCTCACATTGCAGAACACATCGTTTTCACTGAAACGTGAAAGCCACTAAGCAAGCCAATTCCATGAATATTTTAATAGCATTGCTACATCTTGCTTGTGGTTGTGGACGCAATGTGAGAACTGGTGTGTTTCATTTTAGAAAACCATTTAGTGCAATTAAACTGTTTTAATTTCAGCCACTAATTTAATAGATAAGCACAACACACAAACTACACTAGTACAAACATTAATGCCAACGTCTGTGCTCTACCACGTTATTTTTAATGCCAGCGACTTTACTAAACGGAAGTGACGATTTCATTCTAAGCATAGTTTCCAGTTGATGGACATTAAAATGAAACAGGGTTAACGTGTTCTTTTTTCAGGGAGAAAATTATTTTTTCGTAGTAATTTACATTTTCCATAATAATTCGTATTTTGACCATAATGCCGTAATATGGGAGTGAAAATGAATTATACAGACAATGGGAAATGGGGCATGTCTTTATATGCTGCAGAAGACAAAGCACATTACTTCATGAACTTTTAGACATACAAGTTTGAATGGTGTGTATTTTTTTTTTCTGTGTTATGCGTAACAAATGCCTCTACATTTTTTTAAAAAACTCTGCTATTTTCTAAATAAGTGCTATATCTAAGTTAGATGCTTTAAACATATATGGGGCATTTATTTTTATGAGCTAAAATGTCAAATATTCAATAATGAATGACAGTAAAATGTCATGTTTTAGCTCAAACACTTTTTCAAAAAAAAATCAATTTCATAGTTTGGTTTAAACTACGTGACATATTCTATGCAATCGCAGAAGCTTGAACTTTTAACACGTATTTAGCTGAATTATTCGGTCATATTTTCCAAGACTGAATACTTTTGCAAATGTGATATTTGTCCATTTTGGACGTTAACTGATAACGGATATTAATATATTTTAAAACTGCGTTATACAAAACAGGAAAGTGACGTTCTCGAGTCGCTTCAAAATTAGGCAAAATTGCTAATTTTATGAAGCGATATACAGACAGTTAATCTTTTATTTAATGGCCTAATTTTAGTGAACGAAAATATGGCCATGTGCCAGAACCCCATAATTCACGCGTTTACCAGTAAATTGGCTGCGTTTGGACATTAACATCAACTGAAAATGGGGAGTAAATGGAACATTTTATTTCCTTGGTCCGAAAGTAATGGCTTTCTCTCTGAAATCTGGCACCCTGTAATAATAAGTTCACTGTGCGGCTCGAATTATACTTATTTTTTATGAGCTAAAATATTTTAAATACGTGACAAAAGCCCAAAAATATTTAATTAAATTTGAAATATTTTATATCTATAGAAAGAGTATGCAGTGCATACCAACATAATTTATGCTACTGAATAATTGCGCAACTGAGTGATATCAGCTATGAGCCCAAACTCTGTTAGTGGCAGAACAAAATGGCTATCTCTCTTACACTACCGCTGCATAGCATCGCATCTTTGATATGCCTCGACGGTGTGCAGCGGTATTTTATAATGATGATTGACTAATAGAAAAATTATTTTAATTAATTTTTAATTAAATATTAATTAACTGAGGAGAAACATTTTAATGATTAGATATTGTGATTGATTGATTGATTGGTGGCTCTTATCTCAGGGATATATCTTCTTCCTCCGCAATAATTACCCACTGTGTTACAGTTGCTCCGAAATTTTTTCTGAAATTTTTGTGATCCGTAGATAACAGGGAAAAGGGATATAACCAGGAGGTTGACAGTGGAATGAATATATTAGTTGTATTTCGTGATGAACAGCACTTTATTGTTCATTGTCTATTGTGTGGGAATCTGACTCGGTTACTGCCTGGAGAATGAGACGCTGTGTACATCACTTTAGCATAACCATTACCGCTCCGTCACCAGCGATATTTCGGCCGTGGTACTTTTTCTGATGCACAGTTCGTTTCCCGTTAACACAAAAGTTCGCGGCTAAAAAGGTTTTAACTCCACAAACTAAAACTCGGGTTAGAGCATGCGAGGCCTAATTATTTATTTACCTCACTGATGCTAAACTAGTAATTAACGTTAAACTCTATCGCGGGAAACTTAGCGGGATTAAACACTGAATACTCTCCCTACGAACTCTCTGCAAAACTGAAAAACTGAGCAAACTAAGCCTTCCTTCGGCCTGCCCACGCTACCTTTATTCTTTTAAACCTAAGCGCCCAGGAGCATCTCATATAGCTTACCCAATATACAGTACTTCGAATTATTCACGAACATTTAAACATGAATAAGGTTAGTGCAAGATGGGTGCCTAGATTTCTTTCCTCGGTCCAAAAGCAGCAACGAGTCATCTTTTGTTAGGCATTTTGGAGCTCTGTCGTGGGAACGAGAGAGAAGATCTGCAAACCATTTTTGTAGCAAATAAGACTATGGTCCCCTACTATAATCCCTTGTCTAAAAGAGAATCAATGGAGTGGCGTAAACCTGGCGAAGCACCGCCTCTAAAGGCCAAGGCCACTCAGTCAACCAAGAAGATCACGGCCACAATCTTTTGGGACTGTGAAGGAATACTCTTCATTGACTTCAAGGAGAGGAACACCACATCAAATGGGGAGTACTATCCTGGCCTACTCCTCAGACTACGTGCTTCCATTAAAGAGAAAAGGCGAGGAAAGCTGAAAGGTGGTGTGCGCTATCTTCACGACAACGCGCCTGTGCACACAGCTCTTATTGTAAAGAAGCCATGAAGAAATGTGGCTTCAAGGAGATCGACCATCCACCATACAACCCAGATCGAGCTCCAAGGGATCATTTATTCTTCTCAAAACTCAAGAAGGGGCTTCGAGGAAGGAAATTTAAGTGTGACGAAGAAGTGATGAATGCTGTTTATGCCCATTTGGCGGACAAGACTTTTGACTATTTTATTGGGGGGGCATTGAAATGTTAATGTAAGGCTGTGAGAAATGTATTGCAATAAAGGGTAACTATATTGAAAAGTGAAATATAGTTTTTGCCTTTATCATATCTAGAAAATATACTGGATTTGTTCCTCCTCGGCTAAATAAACATGATATCTGATTGGCACGATTAAGTTCGCTCACCGCAATGTTTCGATTTCATTGCTAATGCTTTTCTTTGTATTTCGAAACCTTCTCTCAATACAAATTTGGAATTGATTTTTCTAGCGAATGTTAAAGATCTGCACTCAATTTATCTAGTTTTCCCGCTGTTTTCGCTTTTGCACATTATCGCAAACTGCAGTTCTTAGAGGAGGACCTCGATAAATTTTGGATGTGCGCGATTAGCTGGTTTTAAAGAATGGTTATACATTGCTCTAGAGTCAATTATCTTTGTGAATGAATGTATATTGCCGCGAGACCGACAGGGAATATGTTTCAGAAAGCGTCGTTCAAGAACATGCCAAGAAGGGAGGCGCTGTTGCGAACTCTACCAGCCGAAACGTAGGTGGACAAAGTTTGAAACTGAAATCAGGCAAAAGTTGAACAAGATACTAACAACCATCATTGATAAGCCTCAAGTGACTGCCAGATTCACAGACCGTTGCTTCACAATATATGAAGTGTGCAGTGCACCAAACCTTGAAAAGCCGGTTGTGATCATCATTATAAAGGAACTTGAACACAGAGATACTTATTACCAAGTGTTCCAAAATTCTGACAGATCCTCGAAAAGGCATCTAATCGTAAATTCTGAAACGACGCGATTTTCTGTCATGTTACTACACCGAGACTGGGACAGGTTGATGAAATGACAGCACAAGTCCTCATAACTCAGTAGGAAATGCAAAAGCATGTCCTCTGTGATCTAATAAATGAGGTTAGTGTTTGGGACAAAGCTAAGGAACTACTTTTTGGCTCACAGAGATATGCTGAAAATCGCATTTGCAGGCACACACGAGCAGAAATTGCAACTGTAGGGCGTATTGTTCTTTCTTGTAGTCTACATATTCCGAATCTCGACACTTGGGATAATCATATATTTGGTCTCTTGAAAAACACACTCCATGGTCGCCATTTTGCTCACAATGAATAACTGAAACCTCATTTACAGACTGTGCAAGTGTACAGAAAATGAAGGTATTTTTGTAGAAAATAAGAGGATATATGTGGAAGATGCAAGAATCCTTTATACCATTGAAGAAAAACAGACCTTACCATCGTATTATGTTATAAAATTAATTTAACTTTGCCGGTTTTGCACTCCCTTCAGTTGCCGACCTTTCACCTCCATCACTCTCTTTTCAGAACTTCCTAATAAAGGAAGCGTTCGTCTATTGGTTAACAAGCCTCTCTCCTAACGAACACGTAGGGGATCTAGTTCATCTTCCTACACATGGACTAGGAACAGACACTTCGTACCGTCTTCCCTAGTGGACATAATGAAGATGCTCCGCATTGGGATTAATATTTCGATTAAATAATTAGAAAGTTTTGGTACTCAGTGACCCAGGTATTGAGATAAACATTACTATGGTGAACTACAAAGCAGAAGGTCTACTAATGCATTTTCTAATTTTTAGTGATTCTTAAGGCACGTTTTTCTCTTTAGCTAATTTAATAATATTTTCTCAGGTGATTTTAAGAAATTAAATAATGTATTCAAAGTATTCTCTCCTTTGCAATAAATTATATCATACTTTATATATATAAAACATTTGTTTCGGAGATATGAAGGAACTTGTTTGCAACTTAGTTAATTAGCATTGTCTTGTGTGAGAGCTAATGCAAATGGGCCAAATCCATTATCAATTATTGTTAAAGTCTTTGTTTTAAATATTTTATTGTAAATTATTGCCGTAGTGCGTTCAGTTTACATTAAACTATTTATTTACTGAATGTTACTTGTACTGGGAATTTTCAAATAATTATGTATGAAGAATATGAATACCTTATATTTAAATAAAGTATATTGCATTTTATTAAGCTATCCTTCTTCCCCCGCATTTCCAGGATATTTCTCTGGCTTATTTTACAAATCACCGTATAGTAACAACTACACACATCAACGGGAGAATGTTGTTAATGTTACAATTATTGTTCAGCAAGTGGTAACAAACGCACAAACACACCCACGCAGAGACTTTGCGTTTTGTTACACAGCTACATTAAAATTTCATTTTATTTATTTATTTATTTATTTATTTATTTTATACACTTTGGACATCATTAAGAATTTATATACAATATGAATAAACAAATGGAAATGTGCAAAAGACCACGTTCGTTGGTTGTAGCATGCCACAATAACACTTAACTTTGCAATCTGCCATTTCCATTAAACTCATAAAACATGTATTAAAGGACAATTCTTTTTGAGACTCGCGTTTGCAGTATTTGAAAACTCGATGCATTGCAAATAGTTCACATATTTTTGATTTTAACTCTTTAACATCATCACACACAGAACATATTAATACTGAGATACAACCATTATAATCACTTCAGTAAACATACATGAAAAGAGGAAAATATCCTTTAAAATTGGAACAGGTGTCTTAGGTCAGTAAATAATAATTGACAAATTTTAAATGTTTTTTTCCGCCTGTATTTGTGTACAACATTTCTAAAATATTGAGCACTTTGTGTTTTCGAAAGTTTTTGGCAATGTTTTCTTTTCCATGGCACCATCCCTTCTTCCTTCCTTCCTACGGCCTATTTTGAAGCCGATTGATGTGTGGGATGCTTCCATCTCTTGCTTATCGAAATCCAATAGTCGCTTTCTCGCTTCCTTCCATATATTGCCTTATTACGGCTGTGGGCTACCCGCCCCTAAAAGTTGGCCCAGCGAGTTTTATTTGCCCTGCGGCCATTGCTCTTTATTCGTTACGGAAAACATCCCTTGAGGCACTTTCTAGTTACCTAAGGTTTATTTTAGCATTTATATTGTGACAGTATCCTCATATTGACGTTACAATGTGTGCTCTTTATCCTTTTACCAATATATTTTAATAACTTTAAGCTTATATCCATATAATTGTAAAATAACAAAGGCAGACGATACAATACACAAGTTCTAGTAAAGTGGAATTTATTTATTTTAATCAATATTCTATAGATAATCATTTAGAAAGCATTAAATATAATTTTAGTAATTTTAAAATATGCAACAACAATCACATCCACAATGGAGACAATTTTATAAAAGACTGACACAAGCTTGACCACTTCGGCGAGTTTTTACTGCTGCGATATGCCTAGAGAATGTAAACGTAACATCAAAATGATACTCTTGAATAAAATTAAGCACATTTCAGGAACTATAAGCCTAACACATCTAAGTAATATAAAAGTAACCTTTGCTAATTTTATAAGTATAAACACTAAGATGGGTAAAACATGAGAAGACAAGATTGATTTTTTTTGATTGATTGATTTATTTACGGACGCTCTTTAACATTTCAGGTCATCAGCGTCCCATTCAATTCAGGGCGTGAAACGGCCGACAAATTTTGCTCAGAGACCTCTCTTCCAGGCTTGAGGTTCTTTTTCATGCCGTAAATGTACGACAAGGGACCCACGGTTTTACTTCCCTTCCGAAGGAAGCCATACTTAGGATTTTAGGCCCGAAAAAATCCATCGGTCCTGGCCGGGTTCGAACCCGCGTTCTTGGGCGTAGGAGGCAAGTATGGTAACCACTACACCACCAGGACTGACGAGTAAGACAAAATTAAGTCCAATATTGTTCAATCTCTATATTGATGATATTATGGGAAAAACTAAAAATAGATGAGTTACCTCTACCAGTAATAAATAATAAGGAAATACCAGGGTTGCTTTTTGCAGATGATTTAGTAATCACATCTATATCTAGTGGATAATTGAGAAGAACAATTGAAGTATTGAATAATTTTTGTAAACAATGGGGTCTGAAAATTAATGAAAAGAAGTCAAAGATTTTGGTTTTTAAAAGAGGTTATAAGTTAGAAAAATGATGAAAAATTGCAGATAAATGGGAGAGGAATAGAGGTAGTAAGGAAAATGAATTATCTTGGGGCAAGTTTAGCTATAATGGAAGCTGGAATGAACAGAAAAAAAGTTTTTATCAAAAGGAAAAGCTATGAGTGTTATAAGAACATGACATAAGAGTGAATTCACTGGAAAGAATATACACAACCATAGTAGAAGCTAAAATGTTGTCTGGGGCAGAAATTTGGGGTATAGAGGATGCATGGAAAGATGTTGATAAAATAAATAGAAGTTTTTGTAAATTGATTTTAAGTTTAGCAACACCATCCCCAAATGGTATAGAACAGCTAGAATTAGGTAGATATTCCAATAAGGAAAAAATAATCACAAGAATTATGAAATATGTATTTAGAATGACCACATTAGAAGAGAGTGATATTATTAAGGAATGTTTTAGGATACAGGAGAAATGTAAATAGAAAGAATGATGGTATTTCAAAGCGAAGAAAAATTTACAAAGTACAGATTTAGGAAAAGTATGGATAAATAGACAATACCAAAAAGAGGCTTTTGGAAAGAAATAAATCTAAGATTGGAAGATCTTGTAAAATTAGAAATAACTAGTAGGTTGAGTGAAAAGAGCTCATTTAGACTTTATAGGGGAATAAAAATAGTATAGGGTGATAAGGCAGGTAGAGAAGGGTTTGCTTGGGCTAGAACTGAAGTTATGAATTTGAAAGGATTAGGATTCTCAATGTGTGGAGAATCAACACAGATTTTCATTTTTATATTGTAATCACACAAAGTTATGGAGAGAAAAGATTCGGAATAAAAAATGGAAATTTTAGATGGGGAAAATTTAATTAGGAAGATTTCAACTGTAAAATAAGAGAAGGATATAAAAATAGACAGGAGTCTATTTAGATAAAGTTAAAGAAAAAAGGATAAAAAGAGACAGAGGATGGTGGAAGGCAATGTAGAAAGAGCTTTAACCTTAGAATTATAATAATTTATGGATTTACAGTGTATTTAGTGAAGGTGAGGAAGAAATGATAAAGAATGGTCAGAGAGTCAATGATTGATAAATTGAATAGTGAAGGGAATGGGAGTAAATTAGCATTAGAAACAGGATTAATATACACCAATAACCTGGGTGTTAATGTGTATATAGTCCTAAGGAAATAAGTAACTCACAAGTATAGGATAATAGTTGTAGTGTTTATAATTAAAATATTGTAATAGAATCATAATGATATGCATTAATTTTATATTGTCTGTTAGTATTATGAAATTAATGGAGACATAGATCTTATTGTAATATTTAAAATTGTATGTTGATGTAAAGAGAAATACATTCAATTTCAATTTAAAGTTAGGAATTTATTTACAAACTACACTTTACATTTTAATATTTTGAAATTATTGTTTAATATTGAGATAACACTATAGAAAATGAGCACCAGCTCCGTAATGCATGAAGCGGTAACAACAACCGATACAATTTCTCCTTTATGGAGCACATAGTTATATATTGCTTACTTTTTGATTTTGAGTGTTTTTTCCACTTGTCAGTGGTCACTCTATTCCCAATTCATCCTTCACGATTTTGCCCAGTTTCCTTCCTGTGCAGATTATATATTTCATCATTTGGGATACACAAGATTTCCATGATGCTCTCGGACGTCCAGCAGAGACCATTCAAGAAAAGCTAAACCAGCTCTCCCCAGTCCTTCTATTGATGTGCCCCTACCACTGTAGAGTTGGCCTCGGTAACTAGTTCTTCTATTTCCATCAACTGTTTCACATCTTCATTTCTCTTATTTTCAAATCTAGATATCCTCGCCTCTTTTCGAATTCCATCCATCTCCACTGCCTGTATTTTACTTGTCTGCCTTTCTACTAACGTCGACCCTCAAGCGCCAGTCATACATTTGTATGACTGTTCGGAGAATTCACCTCTTTGTTTGTCTACTAATATTTCTGCTCCATAAAACCCAATTCAGAATTTTTATTGAACCTCTTGCCTGAAGTACTCTGTGATGTACTCGTATATCTGCTAGCAGCTTTCAGATTCATGGATCACTGATCCTTAATCTGCTTTACTAATTTGATGTTCTCTTGATGTAGTTTAATGTCTTTTCCATCTCTTTCAATAACTGGATATTCTATTTTGCTCATATTCAATCGGAAATGTTCAAATTCAAATGTTTCCCAGGGTTTTCTTTTTCGTCATAAATGTTGCATCCTCTTGACTTTGAGCTATCAGATCTGGACGACTGCAAATAACAAAGAAAGTACAGTTTCTGTTTTACTGGTATTTCCTTGCCACCACACGATTGATTCTATTGTTCCAATATAAGCGGAAAATATATTTTATATAGGTGTGCAGACATAGTGCAGTCTGTCTAAATCCATTGTTGTTATACATGCTTAGAGACATTTTTTATATTTATTGTAGTGTGATAGTTCACAGATTTTAATTAAAT
Organism: Metallyticus violacea; assembly: GCA_030762175.1. Taxonomy (NCBI): domain Eukaryota; kingdom Metazoa; phylum Arthropoda; class Insecta; order Mantodea; family Metallyticidae; genus Metallyticus; species Metallyticus violacea. Next base: position 83,997,893 of record CM060844.1, read on the forward strand.
ACCGAGGGTGCCAAAAATGTATACTCACTTTCACGGTAGAAACAACAGTAATGTGTAGTATGATGTTCTGTAAACAGATGTGACTAACATTACGTTATGCTAGCGTTGCTGCAGCAATTATGAAGTGGTATTGGAAAACCGAGAATGTTGTTGAAGTTCAAAGGCAATGGAGATGTGTGTATCGCGTTCTCCGGATCTAACTCCGTTGGCCTTCTATCTACGGGGAACTCTTAAGGGTGTTGTATACCGTAGAAAAACCAGCTACACTGACAGCACTCCGAGAAGAAATTGAAACGGCGTGTGCTGTAATCGCTGAGGACACTTTCGCAAACGTTGCTTAATCAGTAGTTCAACGTACTCAGAAGTGTATCGACGCCGATGGTGGCATTTTGAGCAACTGTTGTATCTGTAAAAGTCTAAGATGATTAGTGCTTATCGTTTTCTGGTTGTGTGAATTCAGTTTTGTTATGTTAATACAGTTTTTTCTTTTCTTGAAGTGTGTATACATTTTTTGCCACCCTCTGCATATTAGAGAGCATTCAAAACAATTTGGTTTATTGCATCCATAAATAATTTATATATCTTGAATAGTAGGCTTTTTCAACATCAACAAATATCAAGTGATATCTTGTCCTTTCCCATAGATTTGCACTGAATTGCCTAAGGCAGAAAATATGATCGAAACATAATTTTGCTGAATAGAAACCTATTTGGTTTTCCAAAATTTTATCTTCAATTGATTTTATTCAATCTAACTTTATGAAAAGTGTACTAATTAAAGTAATTACACAATGCCTTTGGATCTTTATTTCCTCTTCTTATGTATGACGGATTTATAAGACAAGCACCGCGCGCGCGTGTGTGTTACTTGAAGCAGCACATATAATACTTTAAAGTAATATGTAAATTATTTCAATTGAAATAACTCAGACTTGGAGAAGGGAAAATGATAATTTGCGTTAAAATGTGAAGCTCAGCCACAAGAAATTAACGCTTATTACAGAGTGCAACTACAAAAATAGGCGATTGCCAAAGAAAAGAGGTACATTGAAGAAATGTTAATTACATTATTAATATTCCTCCACCGAATCTATAAAGCACATGCCTTCTTGATAAATTTAAAACACGTTTATAATGAAGGAGAAAGAAGAAGAAATAAAACTATTGAAGTGATTTCCAACGTGTTTTAACGTTCATTTCTAAATGCCATTTCCTATTTATGGAGATTTCGAAACATTTTGAACCTACACAAATGGTGAGCATTTTGCAGTTTGTTTATTTACTTGTTGACTCAGTAGAGCTTCTGAGCACCCGTATTTTGCAAATCCGCGACCACAGAAGAGCAAGAAATGTTCGGGCTTGACTGCAAAAGGTACCGATTTGCAATAGCCTCCACTTCTGCAATTCTTTGTTGTGGAAAATGGAAAATGACTTTTTATCATTCCCAACAACGGTACAAACGGCTTATTCACCCTGTCATAGACTTTGAAAGAGCCATCAGCTATAGAATGGGATAACTTAACTTACTTTTTTTTCCTTTCCCTTATTCACCAAAATCTCTTCATTATCTGGCTCACCTTAGCCTTGGCTGTATGTACTCTCGAGGTTGGATAGACCAATATCTCCTTGGCTCACAAGCATTAAGTTAATGATTCCTGAATTAGATAATCCCCAATTTTCTGCAATTATTATTGGAATTAGGGCTAGCGGGATAAGAAAGAAGTTAATCTGTACACCCAGAAAAACTACTTAGCTATGAAATGGGGCACAAAAAAACTTCAGTATCGTTTCCTGAATGCAACCAAATAATTTTCAAAGAAAGGTTTAAGCTTCCCATTTGCAGAAATGCTCTCCAATATGAAAACTATGTGCCTGGCTAAATTAAATATTTCTAAATTTTTGATAGTTTTGAACAGCCCCAGCAGGAGCCATTCAAAACTAATAACCTTATAAATTCATGAAACTGTTGAAATTATCTGCCACTATGAGTAATATCACATGTTAAATTTTGGTATATCAGAGACGTTCATTAGATTCCGGTCATAATTTCGTGTGTTTGATTAACAAGTTTCGTAATATAACACAGAACGCTGAGAAGCCACATATGGAGACTGGGTTCATACATTCGTTGATGTCCCCATTTGTCAACCTTAGTGGCAACTGTTAACTCCTTAATGTATGAGCCGTTATTCATCTGGGGTTATAAATTTAGTAGCAAGATAACTGTTCAATCACACACAAGCTGCAAACTGTGAAATATACAGCTTTGACTTTGAACAAGAGGCTAGCAGAACGACAGAAGGGTTTGTGTAGGGATAAAACCCTCCCGCTCCTTTTGCATCAGTTGATTTTTTTTTTAAGCCTTTTAGTAGCGTTCGGCAAGAACTTCATGGAAATAAAAAAGTCAGAAATTAGTACAACAGGTACGAGAGAAAATGAAAGGGAAAGGATTTTCATTAGATACAATTAAAACAAAGTGATGGTTTTGTTATATGAAAAGAATGACAAGAGGATAGGTTGCCGAAAAAGGTGTGAGAATGGTTTCCTATAGGAAGAAGTAAGAAGGGAAGACGAAAATATACCCGGGCATCGGGAATAATTAGACCACCAGAGTAAGGGATTTGGAAGAATAGACATTTTTTAATGGTATTTAACGACCGTTTTTACTACTGAGGCACCACAGGCGGTGAACACTGATGAAATGAAAGGATATATTGGGAAAGAATTATTTTTTCAAAGAAGGAAACGATCTAGGCCTAAGTTTAGAGTACCTCTCCGGCATTTGCCATTTATGAAGATTGAGGTAAACCTGGAAAAATCTCACTGGTGGGATTCGAACCCCAGACCTCCCACTCACAAGTCCGCGTCTTAACGACCTCGGCCACTCTTGGCGGTAAGAATAGACATGGAAGAATAGAGAAGGATGAAAATGAATGCTGGAAAATGTCCAAGGCATTGTTAAACCTGGTGATGGTGATGTACCGTTACATAGGTTTAAAAAAAATAGCAATAACAATGCATCATATTGCACAGTCAATAGTTCTAATGTTGCATACTCAAGGGCCCAGAAGTAGAACGAGCTCAACTCAGAAACAGTACAGCAGTAGTTTACTATAAACATTATCATTAGCAGTATTTTTTCAGTATTGTCCATCTCACAGATTATTAACTTGTTGCTCCAGATACTCTGTGAGCCATTCTTGTCCCATCTATCTACTGCTCTATGTAATTATGTGCTATTAGGGGATACTGCCACTTATTTTATAAGAAGAACGTTGCTTTTTTCTAATAAGGTTATTGTAACGAGTCTTTTATAGCAGATTCCTAAAAAGTATGAAGGCAACCTTTATCTGCTATTCAGCAATTAAGCATTGTATTATTTGAACACTTTTTTGTCATAGACATATACTTATTTTAATATGCTTAAATATATTTTATCTAATTAAAATGTATGAAAATTGTCTAAAACAAAACGTTAAGATTTTTTTACCTACTCTGAGGAAAATTATTATAAGATAAACTTCAGTTATTTCTTAATTTCATCTTGATTTTGGTCTGTTAACGTCTCTCTTACCTACGCGTTGATATAACAATATTTTTTTTTTTGGACAATGGCTTTAATCTAACCTGTTTACACGATCTTCCATTTTTATCTGTAATTATGTATTTTTTTTTAAATTGAAAATATTTCAAGGTCTTGTCTAATTACATAATTAGGCATTATATCTGTTCTTTGATATTTAACGGATATAAAAATCTTGTTATTTTCCTTTATCACTTTTTATGATCGTATTTTTTATTTGTTTTATTTATGGACGCTCTTTAACATCTCAGGTCATCAGCGTCCCATTCAATTTAGGACGTGAAATGGCCGACAAATTTTGCTCAGAGGCCTCTTCTTTCAGGCTTGAGGTTCTCTATCGTGCCCTAAATGTGCGACACGGGACCCACGGCTTTACTTCCCTTCCGAAGGAAGCCATACTTGAGAATCGATCCTGGCCGGGATCGAACATGCGATCTTGAGTTTAGAAGGCAAGTATGGTTACCAGTACACCGCCAGGACCGACTTTATGATTGTAAATTCTGAGCTGTAGCAAAGGGCGAACCGCTATAAGTTTATAAAATGTCAATTGTGTACGTTTAATATTTTTTTGCTTAAAGTTCTTTTAATAAATTTTATATTTTATTATATGTAATATATAAACTTTCTAGGAAGGAGATTTTGAAGTCCATATAATTATTGAACTATTTACCTGTTGTACTATTATATTATATATTACTAATTTTAGATCCTTTTTTTTTTTTTTTTTCCTTTTCCCTTGAAGGCCATCATCTTGGTTTTCTTAACCAAAGTGTCAACTATATCTTCTATCTATATGACTTAATTTAAAAATATAATTTGCAGGTTGTTCAATTTTTGCTGTAATAACTTAAGATTTTACATATAATATAATTTTTAATATAGTTATAAATACAATTTCAAATTTGTTCCATTGAAACAGGATTTCATGCATGTATAAATTATAAAGTACGGGTGACAAACGATAATCTGATTGATTTGAATAAAATTGTTATTAGATTTATGTCCCAAAAGTAAAACTATTTTAGTATTTTCATATATACTTTTACACAATTTATCAAATTATGTGGAAAAAATATTGTTTTCTAAAATTGACCTAAGCTTGTTCTATCTACTCTGTCAAATGCCTTGATGTAATTAATAAAGGCTAAATGTGCTTATATGTAAAATGATTTTAGTTTACTCATCATTATTTTTAAAAATCTCTCTAATGAAACATTCCTGGTGTTTTGAGCCAATTTTACAATTTTACTATTTTTTTCATTCTTGCATATATATATTTTAATATATCATTTATCCAACAAGTGTTTATGTATTTTTCGTACGATAAATAATTCGCACATCTCTTTGTCTAAATTAAAAAAAATATTATTTGTAAACTTATTTCGGAGAACCAGAAAACTATGTTTGTTATAGTTACAGTTTGCAGTAGCAGCCATCTTTTGATTCAGTAACATTCTTAAATAACCAAAATTTATGATTGAACATAAAGAAAAATTATATTAAAATACTTAAAATGCATTAATAATAGCAAAATTGTTAGCTAATTAGTTAAGATTTTATGTCAGCAACCTACATCCTTTCAATTGCTTAAACCTTTTTAGCACCCCCCGAAAATTTTAGACTTATTTTAAATATGTAGCATTAAGAAACATTGGAAATTGAATAGATAGGTGACATCTATTATCAGATAATAATAATAATAATAATAATAATAATAATAATAATAATAATAATAATAATAATAATAATAATAATAATAATAATAATAATAATAATAATAATAATAATAAAGGGCAAAGGTCTCTTACAAGAGAGTAGTTCTTACTCGCTAATACGATGAGCTAATTCGTATTAGTGTTGTGTACAGTAGTATTGACATGTATACTACACTTTGTTACACTTTTGTTCATCCAATTCCACTCTTTTGAAGATGATGTTCGATGGTTTTCCATGTATTCCTGCTTCTTGCTATTCTGGACCATAGAAGTCTTCCCATCTCCCAATAGTATTCAAATATGTGTAAGCAAAAATGATTACTTACATTATTAAATTTGTCTTATATTTACATTAAGCGTCATATAATACATTAAATCATAATTTTTAAATAAACAACACTAATTTATCTCGTATGAACTAGTTCGCGTTTTTTTTAAATCTCTAACCCGTTAAGCACGTGTGTATACTAAAATGTTTTTTTTCTTCTTGGTACTTTATTTTTACGCTGGATCCACCAGTAATATTATAACATGTGCTGATATTTATAAGTCATTGATTCCATCACTGTAACATTAATATTATATGAATAATACTTTGAGGTAGTAACGAACACTGTTCGAACTACTGTCATCTCTGACCAGATTAGTTCGCTTGAACACAGGGATATCTTCACCTAAGCAAACTATTTAATGTAAAGTCTCATGAAGATACGCATGGCAGCTTCGAAGGACCAGGGTCTCTGCGTCCTCTACCTTCGTCACAAACAACTTCCTCGGCAGAGGACATTATTGGGATGTCATTCCTTGTATGCAATCTGACAGTGGATAATCTTTTTTGAGTATTTGTTTTTTCCTGTCTATAAAAAAAATCTATCTTGCACTGCGTCCTAGATGAAGCCGAATCAGGCCCAGGTTGAAAGGATTGAAAGTAAGCTATTGATGCTTCATTTTCCATGATCATGCCTCATGGAGAATGTATTGGATGTTGAATTATGGGCAACCACGAAGAGTCCATCGAGTGTCATTTCCACACCGTGAAAATATTCAGTAAGACGGGGGGTGTGGGCCAATGCTTTAGCAATTAATATACAAAGACTGTAACAGCATATAAAGTCTTTTATTTGACCTTAACTGCTAAGTCGAAGCACTTGCTGGAGATCTTTCAGCAGCCTTAGTAACGTACATTTCCCATATGAGAGCAATATTGAACAAGATGTTGGGACCAAGGGCCGCCGTTTTCCTTCCAGGAAATTTAGTTTTAGAATATAATTTGACTCAAATAGAGAAAAACCTGGACGCCATGCGGGTTTCCTAGAAGACTGTGATAATGAAACCTTCCATATTGCACGGTGGCCCGTTGGGTATCACTCTTTCGACATGTAGGTCGCTCTGTCCTCGAACGATCACTTCTGGAAGTGGTGTCCATCGACACCGAGGATGTTAGGTGCATAAGTCACAATAAGCCTCACTACAGTGTTACAGTAGATGCAAACAAAAACTGATTGCACTGAAGAAATTCCTCTAGGTTCTGGAATAAATTGTTTAGTAATTAAGCAGATTGTCTTTACTCTCTTTCCAATCTTCGTTCAACTCTGACAAGTTTCTTAGAAGGATAATTTTTGGGGTGGTGAATTACATTGAGTGATCATTTATCTCTCCTTGTATTCAAAAGATAACTCTTACAGACAAGAATAGTGGGATTAGAAAAACTTTGAACGATTGTTCAAGGATGCAGCTGGACCAAATGATACCAAGATCATAGAAGCAATTCCTCTGATTTAAACCACATTTAGTATACACCTGGATGATAGGTTGCAGAACATCAGCACCTGCCAATCATGTTCTCAAAGCAGCACTGGTAGAACAGTGGGATTTTATATCACAAAAACTGTTGGACAATGTCTCACGCAGCATGAATCGTTTATCTATTATAAACATTCATCAAAGTAGCAAGAAATGTTCTTTTCTACATATTTGATTTGCGAAATTGTTGAGATGCAATTATGGAAAATAGCATGATGTTTTGAGGCGCACTTGTGCATACCTTTTTAAAAATTAAATACACTTAGAGAGAATAACGTGTCACAACAACTATCTTTCATGTTTTGAGCAGCAGAGAATTTGTATTATTTTGGTTTTCGTGAAACATAATGCAGTTGGCAATGACATTAATCTGATGACTGAACGTGATATGATCAGGTAAGACCACACAAGAACTACGTGTAATCCAATGCGAGTATGGACTCTTCGCCCTAACAAAGTGTTTTAATTATGTGCAGAGCCCACTCGTGCGCTCAAGCTGGTGGTCTAAATCTGTACCCTAATAATTCAAGCGTTCCATCTCGTCCCGCACATTCTTTATCTCCTTTTTCCCCTTCCTCATTTTATCCCTCGCATGCCACTCAACGCCTTTAAAATCCTCTTTTCCCCCGTGAGTTGAAGCCCCTGTACTTAGAGTATGGGTTGCAGGCAATTTGATCCCTCTCTAGTGATATATGTGCGTGCCCCTTTTTGCTAACCCTATCAGCTCGGCCTTTAATTTTGATATAGGTTACAAATAAAGCTGGAAGAGCGGGTGGTAGAGAGGTGAAGACTACGTCACCCTTTGTTTTTGATCCTATTGTCTTTACCGCTGCAAAGGGAGGTTTTGATTGGATTTGGGGCTTTCTGGCTCGTTGGCGTGTAGCGTGACAACACAGAGGTTTATTTACGCACCGCGCTGGAATGTTGAAGTGGAATCCTGAATCCTGACGAAGGAGAAAGGATACATCGAGTCCTCAGGTATGCAGATTCCCTTCCCTGGTGTATTTGTGTTTTGTGTTTTGGCAACACTGCTTCAGGTTCCCTATCTTGTATTGTTCATTAGGCGCTGGAGCAGCGGATCTGTAGGGCTCTCGAACAAGCTGGGACTGTTCAGGTGCCCACGAGTGTGTTTACGGTGCGGCGCAGAACATGTACAGTACCGCGAGTTTGTTTTTGTTTAAGAATTCTGTCTTTGTTTCGTCATCACATCACCACTCTTATGTTCCCATTTTCCCAAAACAAAACAAAACAAAAAAATATGTTCAACTTATTATTAAATTCTTGGTATATGTTACGATAACAATTTAAGTTCTCTGAATTTTTATCATGTTACATGAACAACACTAAAAATTACAATAAGCTTTTCTGAAAATGTCCCATAATGGATATAATGAAGTAATTCAGTGAAAGCTAACATGTATAAACAGCATGGTTACCAAAGGACACGTGAAGGTTGATTGCTTGTTTTCTGTCCTTGGCGGTAGTGTGATGCATCTAACTGTGCTGCTGTTAGGAATCGTTAACAGTAATCGCGTCTTCATATTATGAGCAATACAATGCGTATAGTACAGTGTGGACGTTTCATTGTTTGCTGTGTGGAAAACTACATTGATAAAGGAGTGCTAAAAACGACCACAAAATCCTTCGTTCAGTAAACTTAGGTGTCCATATAACAGAATATCTAAAACTATTAGTAGCAAAGGCACAGGAACTGAAAATTATATTGCATGCCTCCCTAAAGAAATACTTGAGCAGGAAATTGGCATTTTCGCAAGCACGGGGGGAAAAAGTTGTGTGCGAAATGAAACCCCCCGACGAGCTGAAGTGATACAGTTACCCTCATTGATTCCAGCACTTTATCAATGCACACTCGGGAATACCGGGAAAGAGCGGGAAGACTAGGAACTCCGTACTAGCTATTTTCAACAGGATGGTGCCAACTACCACACCTCGAAAGTCAGTATGACCGAGATTGTTTCGTTTTTGGAAGGTCTTGTATTTCTGAATAAATTAGGCTTGACCTTACCCCTGAACATATCTTCCAATTAGGTTTTTAAAGCAAAATACTCTGCGGGATAATAAGGCTAACCTTTCTCGATATGTTGAAAGATGTGTATAGGCATATCTTAATGGAAACATTTGCTTTCAATCATCATTCTTTTGTAGGGAAAATATCACCGAACTACGTCCATTTGTTTGAAAGTTACAAGAAAAATTAGGGACCGAGAGTGACTGAAACACCTTGTATTAGTTTTTCTGAAGTAATATGAATATACGGAGCGATTTAAAGAAATGTGGTGTTAATATTTCCGTTGAACATTCTGTATTTAACAACGAATAGAATTATTATTCGGTATATTGTTTTCTAGTGCACAACGGGTATTTTGATTTATGTATGTTAACTTAACTCGTCAAGTTCATAGATAATTTGAAGAAAGATTTCGCAGTGTAAAGGTTCTAGGCTGTACAACAATCCATAATGTTTACAAAAATGTCAGGTCACAGGTAGTTTTCAGTCTTGCCTAAAATACCGCAAGTCGGTACACATTTTATTGGGTCACTCTGTATTAGATAAGGTAAATTGTAACATCTTGTAAGCTGTAATGGGGTGTATTTGAAACTATGTAAATTACTGTGAAAGAATGATAGTCAACTATGAATTTTAAAAACTCGTAATGGGTATAAAGAATAGATTTGTGTTTTTCTTATATTCTAAGGATTGGACAATGCCTATCTGCTTAACCCTCACAGTAAATAGCTCCATCTCTTTTGCAGTAGGCTTGTAAATAAGCATCTGTTTACACTCGGTCATGTTGGAATCATTTATTTAGGCATTACATTTTATGTTTAATTCGTTTCCAATTGTTTTATAGTTTATACAATCGTATTTTGTACAACTTTTAGTTTTTCTTAACATTTTCAATTCTGTGCTCTGAAATTATTTTGTAAATGTGCCTAAGGTCCACCCTTACTGCAATATAAATATAATGTACATTTTGTAAGCTTAATTAATATATTTTGTGCATTGTAATTAATAATATAAATATTATGTATATATGTGCAATATCAGATTTCACTTCAATGTATGAATTGTATGTCATAGGAAGGGTGGCTGGTTATAGGAGCCCGGAGCACTGAGGTCATAAACCGCTATACAATGGGAACAGCGAACCCATGTGGACAAATATTTATAACTTTTAAAAGACTTTCCGCTGGCGAGGGTTAATACAGCTAAGGCGTTTTAAATAGGTTAGCGCAATCAACCTGTCAACCGTCGCATTTTTTTAAACAGTATTTTAACACCCGTTTTTACTACTGAGGCACCACAGGCTATGGACACTGATGATACATGAGATGAAATGATAAACTGGGAAAGGATTTTTTTAAGGAAGAAAACGTTCCAGACCCGGCATTTGCCATTTATGGGGGACTGAGGAAAACCTGAAAAAAAAACCCTCAGTGGGGGAGGACGGTCCTGGTGGAATTCGAACCCCAGACCTCCCGCTCACGAGTTCGCGCCTTAACGACCTCGGTCACCAATAGCGATAACAGTTGTCCTGTTAATTTTAAACCAACCAATGTGAATAAATGCTTTAAACATTCAAATAGCAGCGAGTGGCACGCGCTGATAGTTGAATTTAAACCAGCCAATAGGAGATGTATATTTTGAATATTTAGAGCAAGGCGCGAAACTTGCGCGTGTTTGTGTGACCCCCGTGGCTCAGTTGAAGCCAATGTCTAGTTAATTTGAAACAAGGAGGCGTTTTGTTCAGTTGGGGCATCAGTTCTACACGCCGCGAGACGCAGTTTAAGCTAGGGCATCATTTTAGATTAGATCATCTCCTTGGAAGTTGTGTCAGCTTAATTTTTATTCGACATAGCTAAGGTCTAACGTACGCAGAACCTCAGAGAACGCGAAAGATCTTGCAAATAGTAAATTACCATATATATTGTGTTGTATAGCGTCAATATTTGTACTGTTGATATCCACTCCTAGTCCTGTTGAGCACGAGTCACAAAATAGCGGAACAAATCCCTGAGATATTGCTATCATGAAGCATAGGCAACAACACCCAAGCGATTATTAATCAGTCTACCAAACTGCTTCAATATTGCTTATAAAATTTAATACGGTTATCTTTTATTGTTCTATTTTTCAACGTTATCTGTAAACTAGCGTTAATGAAAATAATTTTTATATTGCTAATTTTTCCTAAGATTAATTACATATTCTAATTTATCAACATAAGAACCTGCTATAAACAATGATAATGGAGTATTGTATTTGATTAAGTAACACTTTTTCCATGAAAGAACGGTATTTTGATTTTTGTTTTAAATTTATAAAAATTTATTGTTCAAATTTGATTACAATGGTGTATGAACTGTTATAAAAATCTTCACTTTTTTATTACAGTCATTCGTACGCGACTATCATTTCAAAACTTCCCAGTTTAAATAACTACCTATTTAACGTAAACATAATTGAATGAAAACCGGGTGATTCAAAACCAATGTTGATTAAATTTTAGCTTTAATTCCTAATCCCCAGCTACCCTCATTTTGAAATTTAAAATGGTAACTTTAATTTTTTATACTTTAAATCCTTGACTGTTTTTTCAATTTGGACAAAGTAATATTAAAAAAAAAACCAAATTAAGAAGGCATCGGGATTTCTAAGCATTAAAATTAGAATAATGGAAATGAAATTATGTTGATTGCAGCCCATAGGGAGGGGTATTATAGTTCACGAGTTCTCTCCCCTTATGTCTGTCACTTATTATATCTCATTTATCTACGGGTTATGATTCATACCTTGTGTTCTTGCTTTGTTTGTATTGACCTAGAAGTTTGAATGTACCGAACTTTATTCAAAGTGATTAAGAAACCCGATGACTGCTAATGAATGTTAACGATTATATCCTGGTAATAAAATGTTTCAAATGATGTAACCGCATAAGAAAAAATAGAATGTTAGAAAATTAGTCTGGAGGTTCGGAATAGACTGCATTACGTAATATTAATAATTTATTATTAATTTATATTAATAATTTTTAATCGGCAAATCTTTAATATGGGCTCACAGTACTTTTTAGATAGTGGTTTGGAACGAGTTACTTCAGTTATTTTAATAGTAAATTATATTTCATCACAGTGGTGAAACCATTATTATTTAAACATGTATAATTTTTCTGAGAGACTGTGGTTTGAATGTTTCATATCTTCATGTTTCATTTCATTAGCACCTGCAAAATGTAACATGAAATGTTAATAGTCATAGCTATATTATAGGATTTGATGCACCGTGTATATTAAAAAAGAAGACAAAATATAAATATGAATAGTGATTTTGCTCATATATTGATTACCCTAAAGTGATTTGCCTAACATTTATCCAACGGCTGGAAACAATTGGCTTGTTGTACCATTCCACAGATGTTCTACTACATCTTCCCATGCTTCTATTAATGAATTTAGTACTTTTAGCAAACAGAAAAGAGAATTAACATTTTAAATAGACTTTTATAAAGTGTAAAGTCTGATATATGCATCACTGGCAAGGTGAACAATAATAAAATTACATTTTAAAGAGAGAAAAATTCTTGCATGACATCGCCTGTAAATTGAAAATACGAATGAATGAAAGAGTATATTTATTCAAATTAACATACATGATATAACTTTGCAACATTCACACGGGAAGTGCCTTTCATAATACAAAAAACTTGCATTACTTAAATAAATAAGTAAATAATTCCTACCTCCATTGTAGTTAAATAATTATGAAAATAACAGTATTATTGTTGTTATTATTATATTAATAATAATTTCAATATTAGCATTATATAAAAATCCAGAACATAGAACACCTTCCTTCTTGTCAATTTTAATAAGTGAATGCAAAATATCATAATAGTTAATACATTTTTAACCCTTTGGCTTTGCATTATACTTTAAGCTGAAACTAAGCTCTGGGTGCTATCTTGTGGCTTCGGACCTCCTCGCTACATGGGTTCCTGCCAATAGAAGTTTGAACATTTACCGGGAAGTTGGTGCATGCGAGATACTCACACAATTTGGGAATATTTCTAAAGAAGACCCGACAAAGAAGGTTAATGGCTATATAGAAGAGAGGGGTGTTGGGGAGGTGTGAATAAATGCAAGAGGGCTCAATAGTAAGCGTTTCATTCACGTTTATGTATTTGTATATAAAATTATTAATAGAAAACGTAGACATGTCGCAGTGTTTGTATATTTGTATGTATACAGGCATGTTTATATGTATGCATGCATGTGTTTTGCCATTTTTATTGTTATAAAGACGATATTAGCGTGTGCAGCCTTAAGGTCCATGCGACAGTTGTATTTATTTGAATGTATTCTAAAACTGGTACAATAAAACGTCCGTTACTACTACTACAACAACATTTTTAATTCATTTTAGTTCCCCATGTCCCTCGCCCCGGTTTTCAACTTTATTGGACCTGAGCTGTCTCACTTCGACATGAATTTGCCTACCTGCTCCTCATCCTTGCCTGTCAGCAGAGCCCAGCATCCCCTTATTCTCTATGACGTGCCACCCGTTCTTAATTTACGATTAATTCTTTGCTTTTACTACTGCTCTATCGTGGATACTTCCGCTGTATTTATATGCTTTCTGTTTCGAATGCGTTAAGGTCTTCGTGCGATTAGGAAGAATACCATAATGCTTTTATGTTTATTTAATAATTATCATATTTTGTTTGTAATGCTTGCCATCTTCTATCCATTTTTATTGTTTTTATTTCAGCTAATACTCTACTCGGCTGCCTTAACACTCCTACATTATTATTATTATTATTATTATTATTATTATTATTATTATTATTATGAACTGACAGCTGACACTTTGGAAAAGGTTAAGTCAAGTTTTTATTTTACTGGATAAATATACAAATAATTCACGAATGGAAAGCAGTCGGAAAAAAGGCATTTCAGAAATACTTAGGATCAAGTAGGAATGTTTCATTGAGGTGTTGCAGGCATTAACTACAACGCTACAAATGTGTTAATGGATGGTTAAGAGAACTTAAAACGCAATAGCATATCTTAAATAAATAATTCATTCAGTCTAATACATGCTGTAACACCAGTTAATTCAAATGAAGCTCGTTCATACAACTTGCTTGCTGCAGTTTTATAAACGCTTCATTTGCACGACGACCAGCACGCTGATGATGCCCGACTTGTAGTTAGGTTGAAGACCACTCGGCCTGGGTTTTGTCAACAACGTTGTTTTACATTTAACTGACCATGAACACATATCGCATCGCGGCGAACCTTCGACGTTAATTCATATTGTGTCCGTTACTCCACATTGAGGCGTCAGAAATTATTTATTCTCACCATTATATATTAATATCCCTTTTTGATCGTAAATTTTTGCAAATACTTTTTATGTATTCTTTATATATGTAAGTTTACAACAAAAAATGCAGTTAACTTAACTTATTATTAAGGATCCAACCCGAACCTGATTAATATTTATAACTGATTGTTTTAGTACCTGCTCTGTTATTGTTTGCGATATCTTGGGCAAGGTGCATGGATTCCGCACAGACCCCAGGGTACTCCAGACCGAAAAATGTGAAAGTGTACAGAATAAGTCAGGATGACCATAAAGTTGAAGCCAATGGCGGAATGAAATGACAGGAGAAACAGAGAAAAACTTCTCAGGCGCGTCACTTTGTCCGCCTCATACCCCACTTTGATGAAAAGCGAGCAGTATAATTGAAGTTTGAGAATGAGTTAAAATAGACGGTCTAAATAAATTACAATGTGATTTCTGGAAGCGAGTTCTAGAGATGGGAGCTTGATGTACTACGAGAGGCGGGGTGCTGGGAAGGTGCAGTCTACAGCAAAACAAATGCAATTAGATAATTAAAGGACAACAAACAACCCTGAGGGTAATATGCTACCGGCATCGCCTAAACAACGTGGGCGGCGGTTGTACAGCGGAACTTGTCAAAATCGGTTTAAACGATATTTAGCAGAAGGGTATTGAAAACAAATATGGTGAAGAAGCCTGTCTGACATAAACCGGCAGGAAATATGGACGCAATGCATGCAGATGTCGTCTCTGGACCTGCAGAGCGAAATTAAAATTAGATGAAGTACAGAGACCTATATCATGGAGCTAGGCATAAAACAGAGGTCGGGAATAGCATGGCTTAGACTGGGAGGCTGAAAGGCACGTAAGGTTGTTGACGAGGAAGACAGGAGGATTTTCCCATTATGCTCAGAACCGGAAGACTGGGTGCACATTTTGGCTAAGTGCACACAGACAGATAAACTTTCTCCCAGATACATTTTTGACTTCCAGAAGGGGGAGGCTGGCATGTTGGGACCTAACTGTAAACAGACATAACTGACTAAACCTGGGCATTTTCTTAAATGAAATACTCAGTTTTAGGGAGAAGAAATTTCTATAAACATTGTACATAAATAATACGGTAATTTAAATAAATATTACAATTATTGTATGCATATCTGTTTTAAGTGTGTGTTTGTGCATTCTTGTTAATGTTTAAATTTTCTTTTGTTGGAATTAATTTTAGAAATGAAGTGTTTTACAAGAGTGTGAACGTTCTTGCGACCCATACGACTGTGATGTTGAATGTCTGGATAATCAATACTATTGCTGCTGCTACTACTACTACTGTCTTATACTTAGGCTGTTAAGACGACTTGTGAATGCATGAGCATCATTTATTTTTTTCAACCCACTAAATTTTATATTTTTAGGCAGCTTAAGGGACAGAAAAGTGAGTCATTTTGATAATGAGAATACTGATGAGTTAGGACGGTTCTGAAAGAGCATGATTGTAAGGCAGTATGGCAGATAAAACAGTCAAAGAACAAAGAGAAGGATAACAAATGTAAGTGAAGTCAGTTAACATATGTTCTTGCTTTTTTCTCTGACTAAATAATAAAATTCGACAAAATTAACGTTATAGAGAAGAGGGTCCTTTTTATTATAAGACAAAACAAAGTTATCAGCCAGGCAAGTAAACTCAACGTTGAAATCAGTAATTTGTTTTTAAATTATATAATAAATCATACGAAAAACATCCATCAGTCAGAGACAATGCTTTGTGGTGACTTTATTAGTGACTGTGAACAGCAAAAAGAGACATTCCTTTCTAACATGAATGTGGAACCTTCAATTCCCTCTCAGCTCTAAGAAAACTTTAAGTACTGGCCTCCAAACCTTGCTTTGTACATGTTATTTTGTTAATATGTATATTACATAGGGTGAATGAACACGGACCTGGCTTGATTGCATTTGTTTTGAATGAAATTATTCTTGAACTCAATGAATATAACTGATGTTACCACTAGAGCATAATGTTACATCTCAAAATATCTTATGCCCACATATTCTGATTCTAAATTCCTTTCCTGGTTTCGGCGTTCAACAGAACTGTAACCATGACAAGACTTAGTGGAAACACTAGTATCAGGGAGAGCATCTCTCTCTAAGTTTCATACATACCTTCCACATGTCTTCTTTTGATAACGCGGCTGACAACAATCCTGTAGTCAAGCTCTCTCCATACGCGTCCCAACATCTGATGTTCGCGATACCAGCGACTGCACAAGATCTTTGACATAACCCCATAAGTAAAATCATCTGGGTTTAAGCCAGATGACCACGTAGGCCACAGAAGAAGAATGCCATCTCGAGCAGTACGTCCAATCCAACGACGAGGAATTTCAGCATGGAAGTACTCACGGACGTCATGACGAAAATGAGGTGGAAACCAATCTTGCTGATAAATAAAATCCTTGCTATCTGCATGTAATTCTGGCATTAACCATTTTAAAGCATGACTAGGCACACTGGACTGGTAACAGTTTTCTTTGCAGTGAAAAATGGCCCGTACGCTTTTGAAACAGCACAAAACACATTGACCTTAGGGGAATCGCGGGCATGCTCCCTTTGCCAAACAGATGAAAAGTGGCCTCGTCACTGAAAATCAATTTCTCAGCAAAACCGTCTTCTTCTAGCCGCTTTTGAAAATGAACACAAAACTGAAAGCGACTTAGGGACTCAGCTCCTGCAACAGCTGTTTCAATTATGGGTTCACTTTAAGTCCTTGATGTAAAAATACCACAGACATCTGCAATTCCTGACTCGCGCGACGTGTCGACTTTTTATGTCTGCTGACAAATGCTTCTCGCACACGCTCTACGGTCTCAACCGACACTCTTGGCAGGCCTGTTCGTTGCCCATCACACAAGCAGCCCGTCGCTTCAAACTTTTGTACCATGCACAAATTGTTTTGGCTGTAGTGATTCATGTCGATGTTTCCTACGAAATCTTCTTGCCTACGGTCTCAACCGACACTCTTGGCAGGCCTGTTCGTTGCCCATCACACAAGCAGCCCGTCGCTTCAAACTTTTGTACCATGCACAAATTGTTTTGGCTGTAGTGATTCATGTCGATGTTTCCTACGAAATCTTCTTGCCTACGGTCTCAACCGACACTCTTGGCAGGCCTGTTCGTTGCCCATCACACAAGCAGCCCGTCGCTTCAAACTTTTGTACCATGCACAAATTGTTTTGGCTGTAGTGATTCATGTCGATGTTTCCTACGAAATCTTCTTGGACTCACATAGCGAACTAACACGTTTTTTGTTAAAACTTAAACTGAAATAACCTAAAAATAGCATGTATTCAATTAAGAATAGAGCAGAAACATTATGACGATAAAAAAAAATAATAACGAGTTAGAGATTGTTAATTTGGAATAATATTACTTTTTTATGTTTACGTTTTTGTTTTGTTTTGTTTTGTTTTGTTTTGTTTTTTTTTTTGTTCAGCTTAAACTAACCTAACATGACGTATGAAAAAGTAACATTTATTGGATAAAGGATAGTGTAGAAAAGTGATATTGTGGAGAAGTATTTTTTTTTTTTGTGTTCTAATGTTTTTTGTAAAATTTAAACTAAACTAACCTAACCTAAATTATGAAAAAGTAACACTGAATTAAGAATAGTGTAGACAAAAGTGTTATTATTGAGTAATATTATTTTTTATGCTCGTTATGTTTTTTGTTAAACTTAAACTGAATTAATCTAACTTAACTTATGAAAAGAGTAACATGTACTCGATTAAGTATAGTAGAAAAATTATGAAAATTAAAAAAATGATAACATTTATTGCGAAAGTTTTTCTTACAATATTACAATTAAGAAATAAAAAAATATTTATTCATGAACCTGCAGCCTTCACATCATTAGCACGACGCTCTAGCCTACTGAGCAGTGGAAATTGTTTGCATAAATGATAGCTACTACTAGATTCGTAATCAGTCTGCAGTTTTCGCCACTGTTCGGCACTGCAGCCTGCATTACGTTCTCCGTGTAAGGATAACTTTCAAAACGACAACAATCTTGAAGTATTGTCAAGAATATCAATACAGCAAATAAATTAAGAAGGGAGAGAAAAGCGGATAATACGATTAAGGCTCATGAATTAAGTGCACAAACTATGATTTCTGGTAACAACGACAATAAGACCTTTTTCTTTTATTTAGAACACAATGCAGCATCAGAGGGTTTCTCAAACTTAAAGCAGTCGCATATATGGAAATAGGTAACATTAGGCACGTTGAAAAAGAGGTCACTTAATGTTTATTTAATACAAGTTCAGCCAACTGCGGAGACCAAATATACATGTAATGCATGTAGTATGAACACAAACAACATAAACAAGGACGCTTAAAGCTGCAATTTTATAATTTTGTTCATTACAGAGATTAAAACATGCATTATTAATGTAGCAACTGTGTATTGTGGCTAGGATTACAAACAAGCTCTGGCACAAAACATGGAACGAATAGAATCGGCAACACGCTGTGTGGTCAGTTACACTCTTTAGTGCTGGGCGTTCTTTGCACAGGATCGCCCCTAGCAGAAGTAATTGACGAATCGTCGACTTGTAAAGTGCTCATTTTTAGCGTTTTAAACTATGCATTTGACAAGAATACAGAATTTGCTTGGGAATATAATTACAAATTCCTTAAAAACAATTATATGGGGTGGTATCCAGAATATTCGCATACTGATGCTGCCATCTAGTCAAAAACTTACTTTGAGATCAATGACCGCCCCCACCCTCGAAGTAGAGTTCCCTTCCACACGTATACACCGGTCCCAGTGTTTATGCCATTTTCCAAGTGCATCTTGGAGGTCATGTTCTTTGAGGGTATTTAGCACAGACGGCGCTTCTTCTTCAATCCTCTCAATTGTGTCGAACCGACGTCCTTTCAACTTGATTTTCAGTTTGGGGATTAGAGCGAAGTCGCAGGGTGCCAAATCAGGCGAGTACGGTGGGTGGGGACAACCGTCATGTTGTTTTTCGTCAAAAAGCTCCTGGTGAACAAGAAATTGTGATCCCTTGTCGCCAAAGTTCGGGCCGTCGTCTCCGCACATTTTCACGGATATGTCGCAAAACGTCACAGTAATAGTAGAATTAACTGTTTGATTTGGTGGGACAATTTCTTTGTGCACAATCCCCTTGGTATAAAAGAAAACGAGAAGCATGCTTTTTGACTTTGCTCTTCATTTGTCTCCCTTTTTTTTTGGTCTTGGTGAGTTCGGGCTCTTCCACTAGGAGGATTGTACATCCAGTGATGACCCTAGACAAGAAGGTTGGGTGACCGGATACGGCCTGACGAAACTCCATGCAAACTCCAAGACGCTGCGCCTTCTGATCAGCAGTCAGGATCCACAAATTTTGCGGCGACACGATGCATGTCCAATTCATCAGTTGAAATTCGTTGGCTTGTCCCATAACCAATTCCCACTTCATGAGCAAGGTCTTCAACGGCTCGACGTAGATCCTCAAGAACGATGTGTTGAACTTTGGCAACAATCAGACGTTGTGCAGCTGACGCTCCTACGGGTGTGAGCATCGTCTTCAATAGCTGTACGGCCGGCCCTGAACCGAGCATGCTACTCAAACACACGTGTATGGCTCATGCTTTGTCTCCCAAATACTTGTTGAATCATTGCGAAGATCTCCGTACCATTCTTCCCGAGATTTATACAGAATTTGATTCATTCTCTCTGTTCTAATCTTGGATCCATCGTAAAATCGCCACACACTACACACAGAGTATCGTGAAAAATACTGTAGAATCCCAACACAGCTACCCAGCTGCATGAAACTTTAAACATGCCCTCATCAAATGTGCTAGTGTTGCCACCTAGCGTACCAAACTCTACTGCAACTACAGTCGAGATGGCAGCATCAGTCTCGAATATTGTGGATACCATCTTGTAAAGTAGATAGCACAATTATTATCAAAAACAAAAACCTGCTGAGCCGGTTGCCGCCATTAATAATTCAAGTGGTCAGCACATCGGCTATCCAGACAAATCAATCTCGGCTACTAGACCGGATTAGGTACTTCTTGGATCAAGTAGGTCCTAAATTCTTGTCCTGAGGCAGCATGGAGTATTTTATAGGTTCACTGCCCGGAATGTATCCCAGAAATGCCGAAGAATAATTGTTTTAAATTAACTTCAAGAAAATTTAAGTATATGACATTTAGTTGGAGGCAGCCTATCTATAATTTTAAAGAATAGAATTTTAAAACGTCTCTTTGTAGCGAATTCCGAAGGAAGCTATTGAGGCCGGCACCGTGAAAAAATCTACTTATTATTTTTTTTAGCTATTTTATTATTTTTAGTGAATTCCGAATGAATATAAGCTATTGTGGTTGTACCTGTGGAAAGATTTTTTAATAATCTATCCAAATCTACATCTACTGTGGAGAAAAATAAATAAAATTTATCTCAAAAATGCATTTCAATATCCAGTGAAGAAGGTGGTAATATGGTACCCCTGCTTTTTGGCCTTGTATTATGCTGACACCTAGTGAATGAATGCTATTACAAACTATCTTGACCGTTTATTCACCAGTTGGGCTGCTGAGCTCTTCTTGCAAGTATTATAAACACATTATGAGATTTTCTGTTTTACGGATTATTTAAGTTATTGTTTATATGTAAAAAGCAGCAAATTATGTTTACCATTGAGGATCCAGTTCTTACAGAAATGGTGTACACAAAACTAGTATTATTAATAATATAACTTGAAAACTTGCATAGCTGGTAGAAAAACTTTTAGGATGATGTTAATTTGGCACCTCTCTATATTTGGGAATATAAAAGGAATTTGGCAGAGGGGGAGAAGAAACGCAGGACCAAGAAAGATAGATCTGCTCAGACATCACTTCAATAAAGCGAAAAATGCAAGAGGAAGAAAGAAAAGAACGCTAGAATAAATATGACGAATTAGTTTCTGATGATCAAGTGTTCAGAATTGAGATGCAGAACCGTCGCCAAATGAGGAGAACGCATGGTGCTTTTTAGAAGACAACAGAGGAGAAGATAGATGGATAAAATGTGGTGTCAAATGTCTGTGTTGGATGTGAAGGAGTAAGCTATATTTGCGATTACTGTAAATTATAGTGAAAATTGGTTTATAGATTTCCTCCTTAAGGCTATTTTTCATCTTCTTATGCAGTTTTAGATAAATCTGTGCATTGGAAAAATATAGAAATACAGCCTAACTCATTTAATTTAGTCTTACTTGGTTTATTTCTCATTCTTGTCCAGTAATTGTACTTAATACATTGGAGGGACATATTTCCAACACATTTGATAGCGAGAAAATAATTACATATATTTACTATAAATAAAATATATAAATGACTATAAATGTATTTAGCATACATGGAATGCAAAAATATAATCTATCTACTAATGTGCACGTATATTTAGAAAATATAACGGGTATAGTTGCTCCCCAAAGAGGAAAAAAGAAAATTGGGTGCCATATTACTACCTATCTCTCTCTATCACACACACACACAAATCCTTCCATAGCAAATTACTTCAGCATAAATACATTTACATTCTCCCATTTTTAGATTTAAAGGCACTTATTCTGATAAATGAATTATTAATATGGCCAAGCTCAATTTTAAAATACTTTTCGGGCAGCGTGTAATTTTAAGTGTATGCAAAAGTAAGGAGGAATAGAAGGAATAGAAGGAGATGCACAATCAGAGCAGAAAAAAAATCTTTTATAATACAGGATAGATATAACACGTTAATCTATTTTTCATGTATTAATAATTTGTTGTACTGTTATAAGGGGAAAACGTGTTGAAAATATTGAACATTATGTTTTATTTCAGAACATTGCTACAGAATTTTATTTATAAAGGAGCGGTTTCCTGTTCGATTGCACGCTCTGACATACGCAGAAGTGCAACAGAAGTTTCACTGTATACGCCATTGTTTTTAAAAATATGAAACACCCTCTCATTTTGCATTGGATGTGAGAAAAGCCTCAACCGATGATTTCCCAACAGATGGAAATGCCGAGGTTTGCTTCGGATATGGCCATCACGTTCACCGGTTCTGATGCCCTTAGACTTATTTGCTTGGAGGGGGGAGGGTTTGTCAAGTCACGAGGGCACACCCTAGAGAGGGGGGGGAACTCTCTGGAAGCGTTAATTTAACTTTTGTTCAGATCAGCACTTGATTCATCACCCTTCACATTGAGTTCTCCATGCCAAGGTTATACCAAGTGGTTAAAATTAGGTGTCTAGACACGAAAACTACCGAAATTCGAATCGTACTTTTGGTTGAATTGTTTTGTCGCGATTTTTGCAACAAAAAGCATGTTTAGTATGCACATTATAGCTCCCACTTACAAAGCCTTAATTGACTTTTAAGAAATTTACGCTCACGTACACAAAAAAATACAAAAGATGAAGTATGTGATATTTGTTTTCAAAATAAATACGAAATGAATAATTGTTTTAAATGAAATAAATACAATTTATATTATATTTCAGTTTTTCACTATAGAATATTAATTAAGAATGAACATGTCAAACGTTCTAAGTGCCATTTTTTAAATTTTTGCAGGATAAAACAAAAAACTCTTTTAGCATTTAACCTATTACAGCCAAAATAATTAAGAAGACATTTTAACCACAAAATTATTTTATATAACAAATCGTTGCCAAAATACAATAGCCAGGAAGAAAAAATGAATATCAATAAGAAGGTTCCTTGTGCCTCATGACGGAAGTGTCGGTTACAAGTGCTATTCAAACTTTTGTTACATTTTATTTATTGGAGGGAAATAAATAAAAAATTATGATTAGCAGGAACATATTATAATTTTATTAAGTATAAAACAGTTAAGCCAAAATGTATTATGAAACATGTAAAAAATACCAATCTGTATATTTTCTCCTCACAACTGACAGGAGTTATTCAGTTTTTCATTCTTGTACAAGGTTTTTTAAATAGTGTTTAACGCCCGTTTTTACTACTGAGGCACCACAGGCGGTGAACACATGATACATGAGATGAAATGATATATTGGGGAAGGATTTTTTTTTTAAGGAAGGAAACGTTCTAGGCCTAAATTTACGGTACCTCTTCGGCATTTGCCATTTATTAGGACTGAGGAAGATCTGGAAAAAATCTCAGTCAGGGAGGACGGTCCAGGCGGTATTCGAACCCCAGACCTCCCGCTCACGAGTCCGCGCCTTAAAGACCTCGGAAACCCGTGGCGATGTGTGTGTGTGTGTGTGTGTGTGTGTGTGTGTGTGTGTGTGTGTGTGTGTGTGTGTGTGTGTGTGTGTGTGTGGCCCTTTTGATTGTTATAACGACGATATTAGCATGTATGGTCGTTTAGCATGACATTTAGAACTACGCTATCTGTTAACGAGTATTTAAATTACTTCATCCGTGTATAGGCAATTAGAACACGACTAGCAATATGCTCCTGGGCACATAGGAATAAAATGATCAAATTTAAAAATGACATGATTCATTTTAATATTGGTGTTTGAGTATATATTCCTTAAAATTTAAAGTTAAAATATAGTTAAGTTAAAGTGAGTTAAAATATACGTTATTGCCGTATATCAAGCATAAATTTTACTTCACAAAGAAACGCATAACGCGGATTCGAACCTATGTAGTTCTTAATACTGGACATGTGTTTTTGCCCTCTCAACCATCAATCAGAAGCCACAGAAAAAACATTTATAGCATAACTTGAACGTAACTGAAGGCGGAACTGCAAACCCAGCGTCACAAATACTTCGATTGTTATTTACATTGGTGATTATTTCTGGAGGTGTTCTTTTTCTTATTTTTTGTCTTAGAGTGTACAAAAGCAAGATATTACAGAACCTGAATAATCATTTTTCGAAAATCATCTGCAGCGATTTCCAGCAAAATATTTACAAATGTCTTTCGGGATATATTCAAAAGTTGGACAGTTTTGTATGGGTGGTAGCCATGTTGAATTAACAAAACTTTGTATATATCTACATACCATATAAATTTAATTTATGTCAAAGAACTATTTCATGAAAATGACTGAAACTTAATAGCTACCCTGCGTTAAAGAAAACTAAATGGAAAACACCGTCACGGGTGGCCCAGGTCGTTAAGACGCGGACTCATGAGCGGGAGGTCTGGGGTTCGAATCCAGTCAGGACATTCCTTCCAGGTTTTCCTCAGTCCTCATAACTGGCAAATGCCGGGGAGGTACCCTAAACTTAGGACTGGAACGTTTCCTTCCTTAAAAAAAAAAAACCTTTCCCAATTCATCTCATATATCATCAGTGTTCACCGCCTGTGGTGCCTCGGTAGTAAAAGGAGGAATTAAACATAATTCAAAAATAATAATAATAAATAAATGGAAATATTCTAACTGTATTACATTTTTCATTGTGTCACATTATTCATTGTCGGTCCTGGTGGTGTAGTGGTCATCATACATGCCTCCAACATCCAAGATCGCGGGTTCGAACCCGGCCAGGACCGATGGATTTTTTCGGGGGTAAAAATCGTAAGTATGGCTTCCTTCGGAAGGGAAGTAAAGCCGTGGGTCCCGAGTCGTACATTTACGGCACGAAAAAGAACCTCAAGCCTTAAAGAGAGGCCTCTGAGCAAAATTTGTCGGCCGTTTCACGCCCTGAGTTGAATGGGACGCTGGTGACCTGAGCTGTTAAAGAGCGTCCATAAATAAATCAATAAAAAAAAAAAAAACAATATTCATTAGATCCAAAATATGAAATAAATAAATAACAATTTCCTTTCATTTAATTCCGTTGGTTCTATTATAAAGTTGAAAGGACAGGATGGGGTGGGATGGCGCGGTATGATGGCGGCTTGCCCTTTGGAAATGTTTCTGCCCCGGCGTCGTTCTGAGGGGCTCGAAACGACGTCGGATTGTTCTAGCTGGAAATATGTTAGGGACGCCGTTTATGTCTGCGCAGTTACCACAGGGGATACTGGCAGCCCGGTGTCTCCTTCACCACATCCCTTCCTCCCGCGATAACCCTATTTAGGCGCAGGCATAAAGGGCCAGCCGTGTGTACGACTCAAGTCCCAAAATTCTTTTCCTACGCCCTACAACATCCAACCTAATCCATATAGAGTTTAACCCATAGAAAAGTTTAAACGCAATGGATAAAATATAAATGCATTTAGTAAATTTAGAAGCATAATTCATTTTGAAATATTTGAACAGTGGCATGTATTTTTTAGTTTTTATTAAGTAACATCATATTTCTATTTTAATTTATATTTTGAAGGGCATTTAATTATTACAATATTTGTCTTATATTACACTTATTGTAAAATAAACATATTAAAATAGTCTAAAACATATTTCTAAAACTTTAACGAATTTATTTTTACAATATTTTACACGCCTGACTTCTATACAGCACCTTTGTTTGATGAGAGCGAGAAGTTAGATCACATAATGATGTTTACTTTTGTAACTTGTATATTGCTGTATTATAAGTTTGCCCAAGTGAAACACAAATACAAAATGCAATATTGTGCAACCTTGTCTAGCACCTAATTATGCATCTTCCTCGGTCACGAGGTAGTCTAATCTAAATGAATGTTTGAACGAGAGCGGAAAAACAAAGTTGTCTCTGGTGTTATAGTTTCAGAAAGTCTTGTTTGTTAGCGTGTAACTACGCGCATATAGGAAGTTGCTCTGTGAGGCCACAAAACCTGCACTGAAGCGTAATGAGGTAATAGATACGGAGCTTCCGAGATTTATCATCAGTATAGTAAGATTTATTTACAGTAGAGATTTCCTCGGGGAGGTTTCATCTAAAGTAAAGTATAAGAAAAACAAATAACTTTAAAATATTCTTATAACATTTGCTATATTTATTTCCAGATTTCTTAATTAACTGATTTTGCATTCAAATCGAAAATCAACATGATATAAATGAGAGAACTAAGAACAACAGTGAAATTATGAAACTTAATAATATAAGAGAGAAGGAACTTAAGCTCAAAAATAAAGATATACTAGGGAAATAAACATTTTACGTCGTTTACAAACACACAGACGATAGAAAATACTACTGCCTTTCCAAGGTTCACCATCCACGCAATGAAAGGACGAAAGCGAAATGTTATGTTGAAAATCATTGAATTAAAATACATGTAAAGGCAGTTTGACCATATGAAGAAAATTATAGGTTGTCAAGAAGGTGGAAGCAAGAAGGAGCAGTGCATAAATAGAACAGTTAGAGTGAAGGATTTGGAAAATGCAAACTGGAAGAATAAAGACGAATGAAAGAACACAACAGAAAAGATTCCATGATTGTAGAAATATGTATACACACTTTTACAGTAGATATCTATTTAATACATTTCAAAGTTGGAGCGAAAAACAACAGTAACGTGTAGTATGATGTTCTGTAAACAGATGTGACTCACATTACGTTATGCCAGCGTTGCCAAGATTATCGTTTGAACAGCAGAAAATTATTTTGAAATGGCACTGGAAAACCGAGAATGTTGAAGTTCAAAGGCAATGGAGATGTGTGTACAGAACAGAACCACCAACGTGAGTAACAATTGCACGCATTCGAGACAAATTTGACACTCACGGTATCGTATGGTGCACCACCACATTATCACCGAGATGTACGTGCGTACTTTGATGACAATCTTCCAAGACACTGGATAGGACGAAGAGGTCCGATTGAGTTTCCACCGCGTTCTCCGGATCTAACTCCGTTGGACTTCTACCTATGGGGAACTCTTAAGGATGTTGTATACCGTAGAAAACCCGCTACACTGACAGCACTTCGGGAAGAAATTGAAACGGCATGTGCTACAATCGCTGAGGACACTTTCGCAAACGTTACTCAATCAGTAGTTCAACGTACTCAGAAGTGTATCGACGTCGATGGTGGGCATTTTGAGCAACTGTTGTAACTGTAAAAGTCTAAGATGATTAGTGCTCATCATTTTCTGTTTGTGTGAATTCAATTTTGTTATGTTAACACAGTTTTTTCTTTGCTTGAAGTGTGTATACATTTTTGGCACCTTCTGTATCTTAGATATTGTAAAACCTGAGCCAAAACAAAGATAGCAAATACATAAAGAATGCGAAACGTAGAAGCAAAACAAACTGAAGGGAGGAAAAACAGTAAGAGGGTTTATTCAAGAAGAAGACGGCTATGTACTTGGTGCACCTTGCCTCTATTTTTAGAAGTTGTGCAATGCTGTGGTGAGCCAAGAGAGCACGTACACAGGCTGGGTGGCCTCTTGACGACGCTCTTCAAACTGCGAGCAACTGGGAGCAGTAGAGAGCCAGCTAAGTGTCATCTCAGGTTGTTATCGTTGCGTTTTGTTGTCTTAGCAACACTTCCCATCAACAGCAGCAACACGGACAAAGAATAAATGAACGAGACGTCCTTCATCCCTAAACATTCTTGGCATTAACTATTGATAGATGTCTTTAATAGAGAACAGTTGCAGTACAGATAACCGCGAGGACATGCTAATCTTCCTATAATCAGATTAAATTGTTCGATCAAGAAAATTTTTAAGCTATAAACATTATTCATTTTCTTTGAATGATTTTAATGCTTGGGTCACAAAAATTGATATAAGAGTGTAGGTTTATTAGTTTCCAGTCTCGCCGATAAGGATTATCACCTTCACAAAATCCTTATCTGATGTCATAGCTTATCTGTTAAGTAAATAATTACAACTGTAACTTCCGCTGTGTTCAGTTCATTGCATAAAGAAGGCTATGTGTAGAAGATTGCGACATGTTCAAAATTGAGTATCGAGCTGTTATGAAGTTCTTCACAAAAGCAGGACTTACCCCAACATTTTTAACTGTATATATGGTGAAGCATCCCCCTCATTTTCTACCGTAAAAGAATGGGCCAAACATTTGCGAATAGATTCAGAAAGCATTGAAGACGAAGAGCGTGCAGGTCGGCCCTTGGAGGTGCTCACTCCTGAAAACATCGCTCTTGCGGAAGGAGAAACATGAATAAGGTTAGTGCCTAAACTTCTTTTCTCAGTTCAAAAGCAGCAACGGGTCATCTATTGTCAGGCATTTTGGAGCTCTGCCGTGGCAACGAAAGGGACGTTCTGATCCCTTGTCCAAAAGAGAATCAATGGAGTGGTATAAACCTGGTGAATCACCGCCTCAATGTCACTCAGTCAACCAAGAAAATGATGGCCACAATCTTTTTTGAACAGTAAAGGAATACTCTTCATTGACTTCAAGGAGCGGAACACCACAGTAAATGGGGAGTACTATGCTGGCCTACTGCACAGAGCACGTGCTTCAATTAAAGAGAAACGGCGAGGAAAGCTGTGAAGAAATGTGACTTTAAGGAGATCAACCATCGACCCTACAGCCCAGATCTAGCTCCCAGGACTATTTCCTCTTCTCAAAACTCAAGAAGGATCTTCGAGGAAGAAAATTTAAGTGTGACGAAGAAGTGATGGATGCTGTTTATGTCCATTTCGCAGACAAGACTTCTGAATATTTGGGGGGGGGGGGGTTGAACGTTAATTAAAATATGTGAGAAGTGTATTGATATAAAGGGTAACTATATTGAAAATTGAAGTATAATTTTGTCTTTATCATAACTAGAAAAGAAAATGGTTAGGCCGGAATCTTATGGATCTCCCCTGGTACAACCTTTATATAACGATTTTATTTTCGAAATATGCTCCTTTTCAAGGTTTTTTAAACATCCTCAAATTCATCATAGTAAGCCATTGAATTAATAGTGTGCAAATGAAAACAAATTATTTATTTCTGTGTCTAGTGATTTTAATGCACATACTTAAACTATTGTGCTGATAAATAACTGTAACACAGCCCTCCAAAGTGTAGATTACGAGTATCATTATATGAGACCTATTCTCTCAATATTTGTTGTTTCTGAAGATAAACTTAATAAATAAACAATAAATAATGAATATATTTTTGAAGAACATTATTTAAATATAAATACCATACCTGAAAATTATAAAAAAATAAACATAAAAGTTAATTTAAAAAATATGAAAG
The DNA here is from genome assembly GCA_030762175.1 of Metallyticus violacea. Taxonomy (NCBI): domain Eukaryota; kingdom Metazoa; phylum Arthropoda; class Insecta; order Mantodea; family Metallyticidae; genus Metallyticus; species Metallyticus violacea. The sequence goes on from CM060844.1 coordinate 84,027,449, forward strand.
AGAAAATTATTTTCAATCTAAAATTTGTATCTTCTACTAGAATAAATATCTGTGAGATGAAAAGTTGCACTTATATTCTGGACAGAACCTGTATTATTCAAACTTTATGCAATATTAATTTTACTGAAACATATTTTTGACCTAGTATCTGGCTTTAGATTTCCTGAAAAGAGCAATGTTATCTAAAATAAAATTAAATAATTAAACTTTTATATATACATTGTGTAATCAGATATATTTTAAAATAATAAATATATGACAAACACCCTCACATGAACGTCGCTGAAGCTCTATACTACTTTAGAACATAAAAGAGTTAGGCTGGTTAGTAAATTTATAAGTTTTTTTTTATAATTAATACATTTTAAGAATTTCAAATAAAGCCTAAAACTTTGCTTTGTATTAAATGATTGCGTTAAAAATAAATATTTTAAAAGGAGAAAAAAAATCTTTAGCAATATCACATATTTTTTCTCTCTTCTAATAATATTAGTACTACAACATGTTAAAATGTTGCTTTAAAATGAGAGACAAAGACAACTAACTGCTCATTCAAGTTAAGTAACACTTGAATAGGTCTGTAATATGAATTCTTTATCACAGTAAAACCCAATAAGTACATAAGAAACATGTTCTAATTTCTCTCAAGAAAATTATTACTGACATCTACGTATATTTTACATATAAATAAATATCTAAATAAATCTAAAGCCCTGCGGAATATCTGGGTCAGCACAGTAGTCAAGAAGCTCTCCTTGAATTTTTAACAGTAAGCCCCATTCCGTCAGGAACTTCTTACCTATGTCCTATCACTGTGAAAGATCAGAAGAGAAATCCGTGCTCTGTATCTAAAGGGATGTGTGCATTAATCTCTAAGCATGAAGTCAAGGGATTTTCTGACAAATAACATTAACTCGAAAGTGACGCCACCTTACACACATGACAGTATCTTGAAATACGAATATCCAAAGCCCTGGCCTTTTTTTCAAAAGTTACATTTTTTTTTGGTTCGCTTGTCATGCATTAAACTAGTGCAGAGGTTTTTCTTACTCGTACTACCGCATTTTTGTGCTATTTTAGAATCAGGGAGCATAGCTCTGAATATATTTCCTATGGTCAAAAATAGCCAATAGGATGTTTTGCTGTAAAATAAATTATGTAAATAAAAATTCGACATTCGTAATATTCGTTTCGTAATTATTAACAAAGAACGGTGAAATATGTTTGTTTTCTTATTTCATTTAGTCGTGCATATTATGCTTCTTAGAATCAATGCGTCTTCTACAGTTGCCTCGAACATGATGTGCCACAAAAATATTACTCGAGCACACATTCAAGAACACGCGATTTTTTGGAAGAATAATAATATCGTGGTCTGTGCTCTACAGTATATAAGGAATCAGGATTGGCATTTTATTATTTTTTTTCTGGAAGAAATATTTTTTTTTTGCAATAATTGACGTTTTCTTTGATTATTTTCCTTTTCACTGTGATGCCATAACAATGGGAGAAAGTTACTAATAATTATGGATAAGTGGAAATAGTTGGCAGATTTGCATTTAAATATGTTTACATAATCCAATTTTCAAACCATTATTAAAATTCTGGAAAAAATCTAAATACAAATTAGGTTTTGTACTTCATTTCTAATATTAATTTCCTAAAAACGTAAATATATATTTATAAATTTTAAAGAGTGTCTTTGCATTCTAATTAAAACTTCAACAGTTATTAGCAGAAATGCTTTATGGTGTCTAAAGGGATTTAGAAAATGTACAAACGTAAAACATTTTATAATACGGGCTACTTTGGTTTTTAACCGCTACTAGCCAAAATTACTTATTATAGTTTTACTTTTTTTGTGTCCAAGTCCTTTGATTTTTTTAATGTTTGTTTTTGTTCATGTTTCTGAGCACCATAAAGTCTAAATATGGACAGTGCAGCCAATTATAAGCCTGCGCCTATAAAACAAGAGAGAAAAATATTACGCATTCCTCGTTAAAGGGTTTTCCCATAAAGACGAGTTGATTATTATTCTAACATCAAACCAGAGCACCCACTCTGTGAGCCGCCAGCCCCTTTGTTATCCCGCAACACACTTAGCAAGCAAATTGTAAGGGTTTCTTTGACATGGAGTGCTACATTAACACTCTGCAGAAGAAGTGACTCTGTAGGACGTTTTGTCTCCGGAAACACTTCAGACAAAAAGCTATGGCATGCTATCTTCAGAACCGGCTCCAAGTGCATAATATTGAAATGAATTACGAAGGCTTCCCTTTGCTTTCCTCGTTCTCTAAGATGCATTCATCTCTGAAGCTCTTTCGAAACCGAGCAAATGCGAGCGCTGGAGTTGCTGGCACAAAGGTTTCGAGAGCGTATTAAAACATATTATCAATGTGTTCAGGAGCTACTGAATTGCAGTTAGCAAGGATAAATTAACAGACTGCGTTGGCTCAGGCGGTAACACTTGCGATTAGCATTTGGGAGTTCCGGTTTCAAATTACCTTGGGATCAACATTTCTGACCTTGGGTGTTATTCATAGTTCCCTCTGGTAGCTTAGGCGAATGGACGAATAGATGTTTCCTTCCCACGAATTGTCCGCTCTCCCATTCATTCAGTTAGTTCTGTTGCCGGATCGAAAGTGCCAGTCGAGGTGGACTGGTGCTGTGCGCGGTGTGACGGTTACTCGAACTCTCCAAAGGTTTCTGCCCCGACATTTGTTTTGGAAGCGGTTCTTTTTGAGCGTCTGGAAATTCTTAAAACAGGACTACGATGACGTGTTCTATCTACGTCTCCTGCCATACCGCTCGCATATCCTGGCTACCCAGTTTCTCCCTCTTAGCATCCTTATTCGCGGAGATGCCCCTTTTGGGGTGTAGGCTAGCCCTTGACTACGGTTAAAGTAACGAAAATTGTTTTTATCGTGTCAATCCATTCCAATCCAATCCAAAAATGCCTTAATGGAAAGTTGCTAATTTCTTAAGCCTACAGCGGTATCATAGCTATTAATCATTGCTACTTTGTGCATGTGTACACATTAGAGCAACGGTTTTCAACCGCCTCCATATGTAGGCTGTTCTTCACATTTTTGGGACAACGTAAAAAGAATAATAATAATAATAATAATAATAATAATAATAATAATAATAACAACAACAACAACAACAACAACAAATGGAAAAGTGAAATTCAATTGCATTTTGGGAGGTTTTGAGCAGAAATTGCAGTCCATACTTTTGCAAATACCACTATTTTACTTATTTGTTGCCAATTCAAGCAAGCAATTTTATAAGGTTACAATCCGGGTACTAAACTGCCCTTGTTATATATTGCAACACTTGCAGTTTCTCCTCTCCTTTCAGATGGTCCTGACAAAGCAGCCGTGCTTTCGGAACCATTAACTTGCAAAATCATGATCAAGTCCTTTTCTCTAATTTTACAATAACTTTTCGACAAGATTATATGCGAAACACTTCATACCGTTATAGAATCTACACCTCTTTTGATGGTTACCTATACACTCTAGTACATCTTTGTTGCGCTACCAAAAGGGCTGCATTAAGTCATACAGTTTAAAATGCGCTCATCAAATCAGACAGCCTTATTCCAAACTTACTCATGTCCCTAAAGTCATTAAAGTATTCCCCCCCCACATAATTTACTCGTAGTGCGAGGGTAGCTCCATAAGTTTCCCGTCTAACCAATTTACAAGTATGATAAAGACAAAATGTATATTTCAATATACTTACTATTTATTGCAATACACCTCTCACATCTTTGTATTAACATTTTATCCCCCCTACAAAATAGTCAGAAGTCTTGTCTGCAAAATGGGCATAAACAGAATCCATCACTTCTTCGTCAAACTTAACTTTCCTTCCTCGAAAGTCATTCTTGAGTTTTGAGAAAAGCAAATAGTCACTGGGAGCTAGATCCGGGTTGTAGGGTAGATGGTCCATCTCTTTGAAGCCACATTTCTTCACAGCTTCCTTTGCAACAAGAGCTGTGTGCATAGGAGCGTTGGCGTGAAGAAAGTGCACACCACCACTCAGATTTCCTCGTCTTTTCTCTTTGATGGGATCAAGTGGTCTGTGCAATAGACCAGCATAGTACTCCACATTTACTGTGGTGTTCCTCTCCTTGAAGTGAATGAAGAGTATTAATTCACAGTCCCAAAAGATTGTGACCATTATCTTCTTGGTGAATGACTGAGTGACCTTGGCCTTTAGAGGCGGCACTTCACCAGGTTTACGCCACCCCATTGATTCTCTTTGGACAAGGGATCATAGTAGAGGACCATAGTTTCATATCCTGTAACAATGGCTTGCAACACTTCTCTCTCGTTGCCACGGCAGAGCTCCAAAAATGCCTGAGAACAGATGACTCGTTGCTGCTTTTGGACTGAGGAAAGAACTCTAGGCACCCATCTTGCACTAACCTTATCCATGTTTAAATGTTCATGAATAATTCGAAGGACTGTTGTTTTAGAAAGGCCCAACCTTGCTGCTATTTCTGTAACTTTGAGCCGCCCGTTTTCCATAATTTCTCCTTCCACAAGAGCGATGTTTTCAGGAATGAGCGCCTCCAAGGGCCGACCTGCACGCTCTTCGTCTTCAATGCTTCGAAAATGTTGGCCCATTCTTTTACGGTAGAACATGAGGGGGATACTTCCCCATATACACCGTCCAATCGCTGTTTAATTTAATTTGGAGTAAGTTCTTCTTTTGTGAAGAACGTAATCACAGCTCGAAACTGCATTTTGAACAAGTCACAATCTTCTACCCATAGCCTTCTTTACAACTGAACACAACGGAGCGGAAGTTACAGTTGTAATTACTTAATTACCAGATAAGGCATGACACCAGATAAGGCTTTTGTGAAGGCGATAATTCTTTTCTGCGAGGTCGACCGACCCTCACAGATGCGATCGAAAATGCAATGTTTTAATCACCTCTTACATTTTACATCAGAGTAGCCGAATTTCCTTGTTGAGTTCCACCACCCTTCTTTCCAGCATATGGTTCCATACTAAGAAATTACCTTGTTTTTTAATCATTGAGCATGCGTATGAATTTCCAAAGCGTTTCTGGTTTGTACTTCATGAACACTTTGGATGGGCACTTTCCATGGAATAATGTTAACATTTCGTCAACTACTGCATGAATCCCAGCTGAAAACCATTTGGGCAATGCTTGGTTAATTTTTGCAAATACCCATCATATTGCAGCAAATTTATATTACTTCCTGCGTTCTTTTCGGGTCTCTCTGTCATAAAGAATATATAAGAAACCCTATATAGCCATAAACTCATATATATTTGTTTCCTGTTGCATTTATTCTTACTAATTCCTTATTGGTATGTTTTATAACTTCTGTAGCAAAATTTTTCCAAAGTATTCTCTAATATTTTTCACTCTACCTTCATTTCTTAATACTTCCTGTTCTTTTATAAACTTTTTTGTTTTACACCATATAGGCTCAGGAGGTTTTGTTGTGAAAACACTTCCACTAGTTGTAAGATACCTGGCTGGCATTGATGGCATCTACAATTACACTATTGTTATGTCCTCAGTTTTATTTCCCTTTTTCTATAATACCTTCATGTTACGATCCATTATGAAATAAAGTACATTCCATATGTTAAATTTTCTTAAAGTGCTCATAGCGAGGAAATTAGCTAAGGATAGTGCCTGTGCGCGCTTGCAGAACAGATTCTCGTTCAATACTCTTCAGACTTGAGTTCTTTTACGTGCAGTTAATCTATGACAGGGGGGGGGGGCATGGCTTTACTTTTCAAAGGAAGCCATAGGTGGGGTTTTAAACGCCTGAAAAGATCCATCGATACTGGCCGGAAGTGAACCCATGATCTTGGGTCTACGAGGCATGGTTACCACTAGACCACCAGGACCGACGCGTTATGCCACGACAGATCATTAATACATGAACAGAGTTTTCAGAGTGTAATAATATTTTTGATTTGTTTTATTTAAGGATGCTCTTTAACATCTCAGGTCATCAGCGTCCCATTCTATTCAGGGCGTGAAACGGCCGACAAATTTTGCTCAGAGGCCTCTTCTTTCAGGCTTGAGGTTTTTTATTGTGCCGTAAATGTACGACACGGGACCCACGGCTTTACTTCCCTTCCGAAGAAAGTCATACTTAGGATTTTTACGCCCGAAAAAATCCATCGATCCTTGGGTTTAGAAGGCAGGTATGGTTACCACTACACCACCAGGACCGACTAGAGTGTTATAAGATCATTTGTAGCAAAACATCTTATTCCTAGGCATTTGTTCATCTGGGGATTCATCAAAGGAAGTCACAAAGCTTGACCAACTCAAAACCTACATGCAGAATTGTGTTCGACAACCAGTTGACTTGTACACTGGAGGGAGGCAATACTTTGAAAATGAGAATGCATGGTGAACAATCCTACAAGCAAGCGGCGTGCGGCCAGCCGGCGAGACTGGCTGCTGTGCTACTTGCGCAGATTTCAACTAACACTGAAGCCTCGATCAGCGGAGGGAAAATATACTCCCCGCCGCCGCCGTCATAGCGCTGCCGACCGGTCCCGTGGTTGCGTCAACCATTGCTCACGCTCTATAACTAGCAATGAAATGAATGTAGATCTGTAACGTCAAATGCCAAGGGTTTTGCGCCATTCTGTATATTTTTATAATTAGTATAGGCCTGAAAGTATCTAGATAAAATCAGAATGCATTCACTGGCTTCCCATACACTAGTCTAGGGCATCCAACGAGGTTGTATTAAATTTTTATTTATTTATTTATTTTTTATTTTTCCATGGACTATCAGCTCTGTTCAAAACGAAAACAGATCAGAATGGATGGAAATAAAAAAAGGTACATTTTACCTTTCTTTTCTGAATCTGAAAAATAAAATCCAACTTTGAATTTCTGTGCACATAACAGGCATTTAGCAGCGAAATTAGTCTGATGTTTTTACCGGAACTATCTTCATAATTTTTATACGCACAAAGCAGTTTTTGAGACTTTGTTTGCACTGCAGCTGTGATTATGGGCTTATTCAATTCCATTTAATTTTACCTTTGAAAATGGCAAACGACTTTAGCCTGCAGGAGAAAAACGCGTTTTATATTAGCTTATGACATTAGCAAACGGTAATGTTGGTAAACATGTAGCCAGGAATTTAATATGGAGGCTAACGCAACAACATGCTCAACCTGGGACCTTGTTTATTAAACCAATTTCGTGGTTCAAAAATTAACAGGGAGTTGGGAAACTGTCCGTAAATGTCGCATTAAGGTTTTTTTCTTACCGGGAAGATGGGGGAGCGTGGGGAGCAGAAAGAAAATAGAGTAGGAAGTATAAGTAAAAGAAATATTTAACAAATTTAATGGGTTTTATATTGTAAAACCCATCTACCCCGCCCCCCAAAAAAAGAAATTCTAGTATTTTATTAACATTTCGTTAGTCACTAATAAGCAGGAAGAATACTAAATTTAAGTACTCCAGAAATGGAAGATTGCTTACCATTATAGAACTTGCTCAAAATAGTCAACTTCCAGCTTGAGACTATCATACAAAATTGTCGCATTACTTGCGGCGGTAAAGAGTTTCAGCAATTAATTGTGAATGTACAGTGGTTTTTAAATAACCCAAAAAATAACGGACTTAAGTCTAACAAATGCACAGGTCAGTCAATGAGTCCTATAAGACATATCCATTTGTTAGAATATGTTCATTCAAGAAATTTCTATACAGGTTTGATTAGTGCTGCAGTTACCCTTTGCAAGGGAATTCAATTTCAGTAGCTTGAGCAATACGTAAAAGATGTACTGGGGCGTACTCCTTTGCCTCAAAAAAAGAGATATCCTGAGAAAGGCACACTACTGTTCTTTTCGATACAAAATGCCCGAATTCCGAAATTATCAAGCAACATAAGAGGCATGGTCTCACCGTCAAAAAAAATCTTTTTGGTGCTTAACAAAAAATGTAAGGACTTATTTGAAAGAGCAAGAAACAGGCAAATTCATGACCAGACACAGCCAAAATAAATCGGAAGGTTAAGGTCCTTATCTACAGCCTTGCTCTAGCAACTCAGAGATTCATTTCATTGCAGCTGTGGGTCTCAACAACTGCGAACAACATTGAATCTAAAAAAAGGTCTAACGGCAACAGAATCAGCCTTTGAGCCACATGTTTGATTTTCTTTTAGCATGTGGAGAAGCAAACAGGAATGCTGTCTATCACTTAAAGCAACATCCCTTGATACACTTCCAAAGATTTTTTGTGCGTTTGAATTATTGAAATGGACCCTCAAAAGCAGAAAACTTCGAATTGTGTAAGGTCTCTGGAAAACCTGAGAGGAGAAGTGGAATAAAATGGACACCAACTGCATTTCGCACTGAATTGCTGCAGTTGAACCTACAATGTAGAGTAAAATCTCGCGCTCAAGCCCAAGATATTGTAAATGACAACTGCTAGAAGCTATACTTGTTATTAAATTAAAGTTGTATAAGTTTGTAGAGCGCAAACTGCTTGACTAACTGGATTAAAATGTGCTAGTTCACCATCCAGAATAAACTACGTACCATGCACGATACCAAGTGGAACATCTTCCGTGCAATAGTTTTCGAAAGAAATTTTTATAAGTCTGGCCTTTAACCCTCCGAATTCTATTATTACATTGATTAAATTTACATTGACTGTAAATTATGGTGATGTGATTTATCGCTAATACCTGAATTTTCGTCAGCCCAATGTTCTAAAAACATTGATACTTTCATCCCTGATGAATTTTACTTCATTTCTAAATAGTGATAGACACATGCAGAAATAGAAGTTGATCCTTCGTGGTGTAGTGGTTACCATGCTTGCCTCCTAAGCCCAAGATTCCGGGTTCGATCCCGGCCAGGACCGATGGATTTTTTCGGGCGTAAAAATCCTAAGTATGACTTCCTTCGGAAGGGAAGTAAAGCCGTAGGTCCCGTGTCGTACATTTGCGGCATGATAAAGAACGTCAAGCCTGAAAGAGAGGTCTCTGAGCAAAATTTGTCGGTCGTTTCACGTCCTGAGTTGAATGAGACGCTGATGACCTGAGATGTTAAAGAGCGTCCATAAATCAATCAATCAAAAAAAAAGTTATATAATGATTCTGTATCTCGAAGTCTATCTGATCGCTGATATATATTTTGTTATCTAAAAGCTAATTTGGATATGAGGTTGCATCCAAGGTATCTTTACGATAATCTGTTTTAATATTTATTACATCACAACATTTTAGATTGTGCAAGAATTTTGATATTAAAACGTTCCAACTAAATGTTTCTTATTTCAAATTACAGTTCTTTTATTTAAAATTAATAAACGGGACGTTTAAAAAATAGAGGGAATAAATTCAGGTATGCATTCCCTGTATGTAGACAATGAAAAAAGTCAATTACAACAAGTGTCCGAAAATTCTTGGTTTCTGAGTGAAGTTCACCGGAACCTTTTCCTTCCGCAGGTAGTTGCTGCGACAGAAGATGTCAACAGGATACTCTGACAGTTCAATTGAGGCGAAGGGTACCTTGAGTGCTGTATTTGGCGTTCGAATGAGCTACATGTACTCAAGATGACAAATTGCACTTCATGTACGGTACGGCGGATGGCAGCTGACTCCTCATTTGTACCAAGAGCGAAGAAGTTCACATTGGAAGACATTTGAACGTACCATTGCCGTCAATGCATTCAAGGGAAGTTTACATCTGGTATAGGGAGAGGACAACCAAGATGTAGAGGGGGAGATTCTGTTAGCGTTGCAAGAGAATGTTCCCCATACGACTTGTGTTCTTATAATTTGCAAGTGTACAGGCCCTGTCACCAGCAGACTGGTGGTCCGTGCAGTAGTGTGCAACAAATCCGAACTTTCCTGCCCAGTTGACACGAGACGGCATTATAAATTTCCACATGGGCATATGAAAACCCACATGCAATTGTTGCATCTCATCATCAAGTGCGGTTCACTCTCAACGTGTGGGCCGGTGATCGGTTAATTGGACCCGATGTACTTGTATGGGACAGGCGACTTCCTGGAAAGCACCATTCATGTGTATGAAGACACTCCACTGAGCATTCGTCAACAAGCTCACTTCTTCCATGATGGTGCTCCTGCACACTTCAGTCGAATCGTTAGCCGGTTCTTGGATCGAAGATTTCCTGATCGATGGATAGGCAGAGGTGGCCCAAATGCTTGGTCCCACACTCACCTTATTTGAACCCTGTAGATTTCTACTCGTGGGGCCATTTAAAATCGTTGGTGTCTTAGTCTCCAGTGCCTGACTTGGAATCCCTTCGGAATGGAATTGTGGCAGGTTGAGAGGAAATTGGGGTCGTTTCGCGCGGCCATGAGACGTCGGTGTGAATCCTGTATTCAAGCAGGAGGTGGATACTTTGAACATATTCTGTAAAGAAAACTACCTGCAGTAAGAAAAACGTTCCGGTGTTGGAAGCCATTACTCAAAAACCAAGCATTTCCGACCACAAGTTGTAAATTACTTTTTTTATTGTCTACACATGGGGGGTGCATATCTGAAAGTATGCCCTCTATTTTTAAACATCCTGTGTATTGGTTTCTCTACTGACAGTAACGACCTGATCATGTGCATATAAGAAAACTAGGAGGTGTAGCCAATATTAGTAATTCTGTCATTAATTTATTTGTATATTTTCAACACTATTAAAAACAATAAGTTATATTGAAAACCCCTTTATGTATTTTTTGGTACTGTTCTACATTCTTGACCAATCCTTTCTATATTTAGTTTCATATTTATGTTTAATAATTGTGCAAACCAATTTCCGTGCTCTCCAGATAGCCGTCTTTGAAAGACGAGAATATACTGTCGTTTTAACGAATTCCGAAGAAATAAAGCCATTACAGCTGTACCAGTGAAAATCTACTTATTTTTAGAAAAATAATTTTTTTCTGCGAATTTCAAAGGAATATAAGCTATTGCGGTTGTACCCATGGAAAGATTTTTTATTGATCTATTCAAATATGAATCGATCGTACCTACTAGGCCACGAAAAAGAAAGAACTATATATATATATATATGCATATATGCATGTATATTGTTTTCTAGCGGTCGCAACTTTTGGTTTTAATCAACGAAACTCGGCATATACCTAACTATCAATTAATAAACGATTCGCGGAGTTCGTTAACCAGTAAGATTAGACCATTGGGGTTGGGCGTTAACCTAAAGCGAAATTGTTTAAAACTCAACAAAACTTAATACATTTCTTTAAATTGGCAAAATTCGTTTCTGAAAATTGGATCAATCGGACCATTAAGAGCGGGGAGAGAGGTTCATATCTGACAAACGATTGGGGGTTAAATTGAAATTTGAAAATCTCTCTAGCGGCTGCAGTTTTAAAGGTTTTCAAAGCATACGCGGTATATGCCATTGAAATAAAGTAAGATAAATGGTTTTTGAAAGACAGTGAAACGGGACTATTAGAAGGGGAGTTTATCTGAAACCCAATATTTATAATTAACGCTAGCTGCATTAATAATTTATTTTTCGCAACGGAACTACGTATATACCATTTAAATAAAATCAAAAATATAATTTCTGAAAATCCGGGCATTAAGAGTGGGGTTTAGCCTGAAGTCTAAAATTTAAAAACCTCTCTAACAGCCTCCATATTTATTTTTGACAACTAAACTCGGCATATACCATTGAAATAAAATAATAAAAAAAAATTAAAACCTAGGAGTGGGGAGGTTACCTGAAAAGAGTAGAGGTTAAAGCGAAATTTAAAAATCTCTATAGCCGGCGCATTTTTCATTTTTTTAAACAGGAAACCGGTATATGTTATTGAAATAAAATAAGAATTACAGATTCCAAAAATCAGTAAAATCGAATTATTAAGCGGGGGATACCCGAAACCCAAAATTTAAAAATCGCTCTACCGGCATTAATATTTGTTTTTTTTTTTCCACAACGAAACACTTTATATACAGTTTAAATAAAACAGTTTCGAAAATCAGAGAAATCGGACCATTAGGAATGGGTGTTTACTTGAAACCCAAAATTTAAAAATCGCTTTGGCGGGACTAATATTTGTTTCTTCACAACAAAATTCGGCACATACCATTTAAATGAATAAGAAGAACTTTCTGAAAATTATGGAAAATGAACTATTAGGAATATGGGTATACTTGAAAATAGAGAGTTAAAAGATGCTCTTGGGTTTAATTTTTTTTCTGAATTGCTTTAAAATAAAACGAGAAATTAACTCAGCATATAAACTTTATTTATAGCATTATACTTAACAAAAAAACCGTCTTGAAGGTACCTGCTATCTACAATGTTTGAGAATTATATTTGTATGTAAGAGCGCTATGTAATAACCTTCAGAAAACGTTTACGTTACATGTTAATAACATTTAAATTAAATTTCAAAGCCACTGAAAATCGATGTAACTTTCGATTGTTTTTATTTGCTTAGTACATTGCAATTGATTTTAAATAGTAACCTGTTTTTGTTTTATTGAAACATATGAACATCATCTTAAATACACAACGTAACTCGAAACTTTCTGTTATTTCTCTCTATTTTAGTGGATGTAAAGATGATATCAAGGGCTCAATTAATAAATCGGCTACATTTAAAAATGTTTAAAAATACGCACACGTATAGCTTTGTCTATCAGCGATCATATCTTTTGTTTAATTAATAATATATCATTAATTTTTGTGGTTTAATTTAAATTAAAATAATAATTCTAAAAATGTAGTTTCTCTTTTGTGATACTTATAGGTTGCAAAAATTCTAATTTTGTTCCCGTAATGGCGTAACTTTTTCATTTCATTAATTAATAAAGCCTAATTTTTATTTTATATTCATTTTTACTAAACGTTATTCAACTCGGTGAGGAATTCGTTTTAGTTTATTCAGTTCCTGCGTGACTGACTTTTACATTATTCTGTCTTGGCCAGAAACCTTCCGAGCTACAATCTGTGGCAAAGCTTTACGGTTAACTAAACATAGCAACGTTTATAGACCGCAGTTATAATTTATAGTAATCTGCCGTGTGTTTACATGACGCGTCCCGCTAATGCATATGCGCATCTACAAATTAACATGCTAATTAATTAATGTGTAGTTTGTATATAATACACATTATTTACATTTGCTGATAAATTATAATACTAAACAGATCTGTACTGCAGGTTTGCAGTTCAGGGTAACTCCCGGCATTTACCATTTATGAGGTCTGAGAATAACCTGGGAAAAACTTCAATCAGCGAGAACGAATCGAATGCCAGACCTTCCGCTCACGCATCTCGTCATAACAACTTGGGCCACCTGTGTCGATTTCATTATCGCTGTGAAGCGCTTGCCGTTAAAAATTTTCTTGAGAATTTCAAACAATTGAAAGTCGCAAGGTGACAGGTCATGGCCTCCATGCGCAAGAAGAATTTGTCAGCAACTTCCTTGTCCCGGCGTTGCAAACACAAGCCCATGCACAGTTTCTTAAGCATCTTAATGAGCATTTGCGAAGCACATTTCGATACAATTTCATCTGGAAGATCGGCTGTTTATTGACGACCTGTTCGAAATGTGCATGCTCTGGTCTCTCCTGTTGTCTTCGATACACATTCCCCACCATGCACGGCATTCATGCGAAGATGAAATGACTGACAGACCTTCGCTATCAAAAAATGAATCCTGCGGAGGGGTGAGATTGTGTCGCCATTCTGACCATTGCCTTTTGCTTTCGAGCTCGTAATATGGTCCCGGTCTCACGGTAAATTTTAGGAAGTGTTTTCATTTAGAATTGTACAAACCAGGACAAAGAAAATCTCAATGACCGCTTAACATGAACTTTCTACCAATCCATCCACCTGGGTGGATGGGTATCCGTCCATTCATTCTACCTGCCTGCCTCTGACGTGGCTGTGGTGAGAAATGTACCATTAGCTGAGAGTGATGTCATATTTCTTACACATTGTCCCCCATGAAATACGAGGCGTGTCCGGAAAGAAAGTACCATTTCGTTCTACCGCCACCGCTAGTGTCGCAGCTCCACGCATGCGCACTTGTCTCTCTAGCTCATTGTCTGTCCACTGACGCCATTACAGTCGGATCGTGTTGTGTATACAGTTGTTTGTGATTGTTCGAAATGTTTAAGACAATTTCTGATCCCGCCGACTGTGAAGTGCGCTCCGTAATACGGTTTTTGAACGCAAGGAATATTAAGTCAGCTGAAATTCATCGTCAACTTGTAGATATTACGGTAAAAATATAATGGCAGATGGAATAGTGAGAAAGTGGGTTAGGTAATTCAATGATGGACGATCCAATGTTCATGACGAAGCACAGAGAGGGCGGTCTTTTGTTGTCACTAATGGTTTGATTAAACAATGAATGAGGCAATTCATAAAACAAACAGTTAACAATAAGAATGCTTTGTAATGTGTTTCCCCAAATTTCAAAAACTGTTGTGCATGAGTATGTCACAGAGCGATTAAAGTATCGCAAACTGTGTTCCTGTTGGGTTCCGAAGGTGTTTACGGATGTGCACAAAACGAAGCGACTTGACATTGCTTACCCGATACAAGGAGATGAGTTCTTAAGCAGGATAGTGACCGGTGATGAAACTTGGGTTTGTCATGTCACTCCAGAATTAAAACAACAGTCGATGGAATGGAGGCACACAGGATCCCCCAAACGACAAACATTCAAAACACATTATGAGCACGAAAAATCATGTGCACTGTGTCCCGGGACAGATGGGGCATTCTGCTTGTTGAGTTCCTTCCCAGATATGCAACCATCAATGCGGTACGATACTGTGAAACGTTGAGAAATCTTCTGTGCGCAATTCAAAATAAACGGCGTGGAATGCTGTCAAGGCATTGTGTTGCTTCATGACAACGCACGTCCCCATTCTGCTGGTGTCACAAAAAACAATATTCAACAATTCTGTTGGGAGCAGTTCAATCGACCGCCATACAGCCCCGATCTCGCGCCTTCTGACTATCATTTGTTCTTGAGATCGGAGGGAGGCGCTTTGACAGCGATAACGGCGCAAAAAACGGTGTTCAGCAGTGGCTCTCTTCACTGGCGGCATCTTTCTTTGAAGAGGGCATACAAAAGTTGATTTACCGCTATGAAAATGCCTTAACAATGGCGGCAACTATGTCGAAAAGTAGATCAAGGAATGCTCTTTCATGTACAAATGAATGTTGTTGTGAAAACAATTATTTTTTCCTAACCGGTACTTACTTTTCGGACACGCCTCGTAGATATAGCTACACTTAACCATTACTCAGTTGTCGAACTGTTTTGTTTTCTATTCTATCCTAGTCACTCTACCCCTTTGTTTCCCCGCTTCTTGCACATAAATAAATGATATGGGAATGGAATGTCACGCCGATATATCATTTGCTTATATTTATATGCTTTTTTTACAAAGACAGGTCATGCCTCTGAAATAACTAGAGAACATACAGAGCTGTAGGAAGTGACCAAGATTGCCAATGCCATTGGTAAAGTCAAAAATTTGGTAACGTTCTGGATTGGGGGTTTCTGGGGAAGAAGCCTGGGTGTTTAAGACAACAGCCGAAACGAACAGGCTAGCTCAAAGGTTAATGTAACTAATACTTTTTCTTCACATTAAGGAAATACACACAGCATATATTCGCCAACTATAAGAAAACGCCTACATGCAGTGGTAATTCAACACCGAATACCTCCTAGAAAACACCCTTAAACAGCTGAATCGAGAATTTACTCTGGGAGGTTTTACTGAAAAGATATTTTCATTAAATGAAATTGGCCGGCGGTCTGTATTTTTGGAATCCTGACAATACTCGAACTGGCCCCAAACATGTCATTGCTAAGATTATAGAAAACTGGTACATCTTTCACATTTTAATTCCCAAAAATACTTTAAAGATCTTGAGGGATGAATGCTACCCTGCTTACGCACAATATATCCAGTGAAAGTTATGCCAAATATTACTTTCAACAGGCCAACTGAAGCACGAGGAACTGGTTTAACATCCATTAGGAGATTTCACTTTTGAACTGGCCAGCAAAGTCCTCAAGTTGAAGCGTACAGAAAATATAACACCAGTCCGCTGTTTACTTGTAGCAGAACGAGTGTGCCTTACTTTTAAAGCAAGATCATGTCTCTGTGGGTTGATCCTGCCAGAGTCACATAAAACTCAAAAGGACATCTTTGCCCTCCAGGGGCACTGTGGCAAGTCTGCTTCGCATTATCTTGTACACCAGTATTTGAAAACCTTCAAGATGATGGGTCAATCCGGTCCTGGCATCCAAATTCATAGCAAGATGCCAGCCATCGCTTCCTTATCGACCATCAGAACGCTGTTCTTAAGCGATCGAAGCTTGTTTGTTCACTTTTACATATTTATACCTACTCGATTATTTACGAGATATGCCCTATGTGTGTTGTAACAGTCTACAATAAATTACCGCCACGGGTGGCCGAGGTCGTTAAGGCGCGGACTCGTGAGGGGGAGGTATGGGGTTCGAATCCCACCAGAACCGTCCTCCCTGACTGAGGTTTCTTCCGGGTTTCCCTCAGTCCTCATAAATGGCAAATACCGGGGAGCCACTCTAAACTTTTCCTTCCTTAAAAAATCCTTTCTCAATTTATTATTTCATCTCATGTATTATCAGTGTCCACCGCCTATGGTGCCTCAGTAGTAAAACGGGCGTTAAACACTTAAAAAAATAATAAATTAAATATCCTCTGACGCAAAAAATATTACGACTCCACACTGTTACTTTACCATGTAAACGTCTATGTATGTATACATGATTCTACACTGTTTAAAAAAGTCATGCCATCTATTGAGCAATACCAGATGGAAGGAGTATGCCTTAATTCATGCCATTCTATGAACCTAAAAGAAATCTCTTCCTTGAATTTTGAACAAAAAAATTAATATATGTATATTTATAATGAAGGTATTTAAGCATTTACTTACCAGTACTTAAGTTGATGTCAAATAGGTGCATTACCTTCCAGTTAAACTATCAATGACCGAAAATAAAATATTTAGTTTTAACATTTAGTGAAAGTTGTCATGATTGCGTGCAAGTTGTAATTGGACTTTAGTTTAAAACCTAAACCCACCCATTCTCCACAGCGTGCGTACCCCCTTAACTCTTCTCCACAGCATGAGCACCCCCTTACACGAAACCTGTTTGGAATGTGCATAAGCTCAAGGAGCGTGTGTCTTTAAAGTACCTAAAACTCGCACTTTTAAGCAAGGGCATTAAATCTAACTTCGGTTAAAAATTACAATTATATAAAAAACAATAAATAAATAATGCTAAACTTTGACGAAACGAAGAGCTTAATGGAAAATAGAGAAGGAAAAAAAAATAGCTATGCCTTGTCGTAATTATTATGTATTTGAATCATAAAGCCATGCATGAAAGGCGCGAAAAACCTTTTCGCTACAATGTTTTATATTTTTTAATTTGTCTCTGTATACAAGATGGAAGGTGCTTGATGCTACAAATTATATCTGCTAATATATCTTGTTGAGACGATTAACATTTCTTAAATATTTTTCTCCTTTTCGCCGTTTTAGCAATAAATCCTTGCGTTTCTTCTATTAACTGGCTACACAGCAGTTCCCTGAGTCCCGGCAAACTACAGTAGTAAACAAGGCAACGCGTACTTCAGACGTAAAACAATGGTTACTCTCGCGTTCCCTCCATAAAAAAGAAAAAAAAAAGCGAAAAGAAATAAAATTATACTCGATAAAGCAAACGATTGAATTAATAATTTACGCATCAAAATACAAATTGGTATTATCTACGACATACAGCTTAACCTCAGTTGAACAAACTTTTAAATAAACTGTTTCTTTCTTAAAAACACACCTTTTTTTATTAGTTGCTTCTTTAACAAATCACCAATCACCTAACCGTAAAAATACTTTTCAAATATAGAAACTTAATAGATTTGTTTACGTTTATTTTCTTTAATTAATTAATTTATTACGCGGTACATTTCGGTTAAAGTAATAATTGAAGGGAAACTTTGAAAGCACCATTAGCAATTATGCAGTGGCACCGTCGAACGACCTTTTCTTGAATTTTCCTCATCATTCATTATTGATTTCGTTTACATGGACAGCTTGAATATTCCCTCAGATTTTTCTTCTTAACGATGAACCTAACGTTTCGAGCCAAAAATATAGGATGGGTTAGATGGTGGGAGGCCTGCACGACCAGTTCACCTATTACGGAAGGTATTTTCGCCGTCGTGCTGAAATATCATGTACCACCTGGTTTGTAGAGGAATATCCTCTAGAAGTTCAAATTGATGTTCTTGCAGAATGGTTAAATTATAAGCCCCTAAAACCACGGGTCCAATTAGCATATCCATTAAGTTTGATGCACGAAAAGAAGATTTTTTTTTTTCATACCACACAAGGGCGCTATGAAAATTGATTAACCCATTCATCGTGAAACAAGTATCGTCTGTAAACAATAGGCCACTCACAAACTCTGCGAATTGATTAGTTAACCATGCAATCCGTGCTGAAAGTCTCTCGCAGATTAGAAGCACTACACACTTTCAGATAATATGAACGTTGCAGGCCGTCTCTCAAGATTCCTAATATAAGAATTGGAACACTGTAATCATTGTATCTAAAAGGGTAGGATTATGTTTCCGGCCTAGCCATTTTCTAGGTATGATATAGACAAAAACTATATTTCACATTTCAATATAAATACCCTTTATTGCAATACACTTCTCATATCTTTGAATTGACATTTCAATTCCACCCCCTCCCTCAAAATAGTCAGAAGTCTTACCCACAAAATGGGCATAAAAGCATACATCACTTCTTCCTCACACTTAAATTTCCTTTCCCGAAGTTCCTTCTTGAGTTTTGAAAAAAGGAAATAGTCACTGGGGGCTAGCTAGGGACTGTAGGGTGGATGGTTGTCTTCTTTGAAATCACATTTTTTCACAGCTTCTTTTGCAACAAGAGCTGTTTGCACAGGCGCGTTGGCGTGAAGAAGGCGCACACCACCACTCAGCTTTCCTCGCCTTTTCTCTTTGATGGAAGCACGTAGTCTGTGCAGTAGGCCAGCATAGTACTCCCAATTTAGTGTGGTGTTCCCCTTCTTGAAGTCAATGAAGAGTATTCCTTCACAGTCCCAAAAGATTGTGGCCACGATCTTCTTGGTTGACTGAGTGATCTTGGCCTTAAGAGGCGATGCTTCGCCAGGTCTACGCCTGCCACTCCATTGATTCTCTTATGGAAAAGGGATCATAGTAGAGAACCATAGTTTCATATCCTGTAACAATGGTTTGCAGAACTTCTCTCTCGTTGCCACGGTAGAGCTCCAAAAATGCCTGACAACAGATGACTCGTTGCTGCTTTTGGAGTGAGGAAAGAAGTCTAGGCACCCATCTTGCACTAACCTTATTCATGTTTAAATTTTCATGAATAATTCGAAGGACTGTTGTTTTAGAAAAGTCCACCTTGCTAAAATTTCTGTACTTTGAGCCGCCGGTCTTCCATAATTTCTCCTTCCACAAGAGCGATGTTTTCAGGAGTGAGCACCTCCAAGGACCAACTTGCACGCTTTTCGTCGTCAATGCTTTCTCAGCCCATGCGAAAAAATTTGGCCCATTTTTTACGGTAGAATGTGAGGGGGAAGCTTCCCCATATACACTGTCTAATCGCTGTTTAATTTCATTTGGAGTACGCCCTTCTTTTGTGAAGAACTTAAAAACAGCTCGAAACTCCATTTTGAACATGTCACAATCTTCTACACATAGCCTTCTTTATGTAACTATATCTGAACAACTTAACACAGCGGAGCGGAAGTTATAGCTGCAGTTATTTACTTAATACATAAGGTATGACACCAGATAAGGGTTTTGTGAAGGCGATAATCCTTATCGGCAAGGCCGGAAACTTATGGACCTGCTCTCATGTGTCGACTACTTCTAGTTGGGTCTTCTCTAACCAGCTGTAGAATTTGTGCTTCTGCTCTACGATTACATCCGTATCTGCTAATATTTTTACACGCCGATATTGAGAACTATGAAGCACTAAGAAGTATTTCCCCATAAATTAATACCATAACCAAATACACCCTGGCAATGACAAGTCAAACCCTATTGGTTCGCGAGAGATTGCAACATGCAAGGTCGATTGCAAAGGCAACGTTTAAACACCAAGGTCGTCGCATTACCTCTCTCTACAAGAGACGTGCGAGATACGTGCCACAAAAGACTCTGGGTGTTGAAAGTGTCGCTCATAATTTATGTCATACGTAGAATTTTAATTTAAAATTGTGACTAAATTCATGGATTTTGAAGCGTTTGTAGGCTCCGACTGAGTGCCCCGGGTTGGACACCAATTTTGAAGTGGTTTGGTTCTATGGTTCCACGTTGGGCGCCAATTTTGAAGCGATTTAGTCGGTGGCGACAGATTGGTTGTCAATTATGAAGTGATTTAGTTACTGATCGCCAGTTTTTGTAGCGGCGCATCGTTAATTGACATTGATAGCTTTCGTGTTGTTGTCCATGCTTCATGACAAGAAAATTTTAGGGGTTAATTGTGCTATTTTGTGACTCTTGTTGAATAGGGCTGGGAGAGAATATCAACTGTGTTAGAATCGCGCTATTAGTAGATCTAAATATGCATGGTGCTTTATTATTCGCAAGATATTTCGCGTCCTCTGGTGTTCCGAGTACGAGAGAACCCAGCTGTTCTGACTTCCAAGAAGATGGACTGAATCTGTTATTTGAACTGTTCCTATGAACTGTATTTATCTCATATGGCCTGATCGTCTATTTGATATATCAACCGAAGCATCTGAACTATGTTGCTGAACTGAAGTGCTGAACTAGCGTGAGTTTGAGAACTGCGTTTCTCTGCTTTTCTGATGAGCTCAAAACGTCTCGCCGCGTTTAGAACTTAACATTGAGAAATGATGTCAACTGTCTACGTGAACTGATTGCTGATGTACTTTAACTGCATTCCCCTGCAAAGCACACAACTTCGAGTGTTCTCGCGGCGTGTAGATCTTGCAACTGAGTGCCCCAGGTGAGCAAACGCTTCCTTATATATTCGATTCAAATTAACCAATTCACTAAGCCACAGGGGTCACACAAACACGCACAAGTCCCGCGCATTGTTTTAAAAATTAAAAATATACATTTACTGTTGGCTGGTTCAATTTCAGCTTTCAACACATGCCACCCGCTACTATTTAAAAGTTTAAATCATTTATTCACATTGGTTGGTTTAAAGTTAACTGTATAACCGGCTGGGAAGTTCACTCTCCTCAACGCATTTAAAAGGCCTGGGCTTTCTTAACCCTCGCCAAAGGAAGGTCTTTTTAGAAGTGACATACTCTTGTACCTTTTCTTTATGTAGCAGTTTATGGACTCCTTAACATTCCGGGCTCCCGTAAACAGTTACACCAGAGAACTTTCTCTTTTGTCGACACGCAGTTCACACATGGAAGTTAAAGTTTATGATACACAATATTTATATTTATAATTACAATTAACAAAATATAATAATTAGTTTTGCAACATACATATTACATTATATTAATATTTTGGTGGGGGTAGGCCGTAAGAACTGTTTCAGTTTACGATAAAAAGATATAAGCAGCAGTTGTTCACATAGAAATTACATATCCGCTTCTACAGTAACCAGTAATTTGAAATAAATGAAATTTTCCGGCTGAATGGTGGTTTATCGTTCAAAACTTCAGACATATTTAAATTTTAGAATCAACGTTTGGTGAAATAGCTGTGAACTTAGATAGACCATTTTTAAGCTAATGGAGAATTCTTAATTCTACAAAAATTTTAATTCAATTAAGTTGGGAAACAAAGTCGTGGGTAAATAATGAGCGAAGACTACTAATATACCCACTCGCATTCTCTTTTACCCCAGTCGGTCCTGGTGGTGTAGTGGTAACCATACTTGCCTCGTGGACCCAAGATCGCGGGTTCGATCCCGCCCAGGGTCGATGAATTTTTTCGGGTGTAAAAATTCCTAAGTATGGCTTCTTTCGGAAAGAAAGCAAAGCTGTGGGTCCCATGTCGAACATTTACGGCACCAAAAAGAACCTCCCGTCTGAAAGAAGAGGCCTCTGAGCAAAATTTGTCGGCCGTTTCACGCCCTGAATTGAGTCGAACGCTGATGACCTGAGATGTTAAAGAGCGAACTTAAATAAAACAAGTAATATATATATATTAATGTAAAATAAAAATAAAGAAACACTATTAACAATGTAACACATTAACACTAATAATAAAAGTAGATAAAGATAAAACACAGAGAAAGAGCTTCGATTCCCCTACTGAACGTATTTCCGCTCTAGTAGATTGTTTGTTACAGCCTTTTGTTACTTCTAGGCCATCCTATATTAAAGATTTGCAATTTCAAGTGTGACTCTTTCTCTGTGTTTTATCTTTATCTACTTTTATTATTAGTGTTAATATATATATTCGGCCAACTACATGACGTAATATCAATATGACACAGTGGCTCTCTCCCACAGCAACTATAGCGGAGCTATATGGTATATTGACAAATAAAAGTTAAATTGATTTTTCAAAAGATTATGCGCTATACACACCTGTTAATGGAAACTATTTTCATCAATGCTGAAACATCTTCCATTCTGGACTTATTTATAACACTAGTCGTTCAATGAGCGATTGGTGCTCTAGAAGCATAAAACCAGACTGTACTTTTGTCAGGAGTACGTTAACGCAAGCGGAAATAGAACCCAGCCGAGCATCTTCGCAAATGTAGAAAAGCGCCGGCAGGGTGCAGGCGAATTTCAGCGAGAGAGAATGAGATAAAGAGTGAGAAACATCTTTTGTCTCACGTGACAACAAGAAGGACACAAGACAAGAAACGGGGAGAAGCTTTTATTCAGAAAACTTGTCCGCTCCAAGTTTGTGCGCACGGATGTATACATCCATTTTTTATCTCACTCCACTTTCTCCCTGCTTGTCTGTAGACTTCTTCTTCTTTAGCTACAACTAATACTACTTTTCAAAAGCTGCCAAGCTCTCAAGGAGGAAAAGTTTTCGACTATATATAATGAAGTGTTGTGAAAGTTTGGAAGGGAGAAGGATAATTGTCAAGGGAAGAAAACAGGAACGACAGAGAGCGAAGAATGAAGACAAGCATATTAAGATCTTGACACTGACGGGGAGTGCTGGAGACTTCAGTAATAAAATTACCATGAATATTTTAACAGCCATCGTAGTGGAATATTTTATAACAGCGAGTACCTTATGCTCCGTTTCTTCTAGAAGTGCAGGCGATGTAAATGCAATGTAATCGCGCGCTACTGTGTTATTGACAAAGCTAATATCATCCCAACGATAAGGGATGAAGTTAGTCTGATTTGCTTTTGTTATTCTTGTCATTAAGTTATTACACAAGCGATCAGCATCTTCCTTCAGAAATCCCATAAGATGGACAAGCAGAAGCGATTGTTGTACAGTATAACTCCGCCAGTCCGAACTAATTAGAACCGAAGCTGTTTCGATAGACAAAAATTAGAATTAACGGGGGAAAATGAGCATATTAAATATAGACAACCAGAAAAATGATTTACCACCAAATTCGCAACGAAAACTTGATTCGAATCACGTTAGAAGAAGAAGAGGGAGAAGAAGGAAAGGGAGATGATGAAAATGTAGAGGAAGAGGTAGAAGAAGTGATATAATAAACAAACCTACAGTTAGAAGAAAGAAGGTACGGTGAGAAGAAGAGGAAGAGGGAAAGAATATGATGAGGCAGCAGGAGAAACAGGAGCCGAAGGAGTTGTTGGGGGCCTTGGTGAAGTTGCAGAGGATGGGAGTTAGAGGAGCTTGTTCAGGAAGAATAATAAAGATTGAGAGGGGTATAATATATTGTAGTGTAATGGTGTCAGTGGTGAAAATTGTAAGAATAGTTTTAAATTTGTATTAATGTGAGTATAAAGGATAAATAAACAAATGTAATAGAGAAGTGTAAAGTGTAGTGAAATAGCGAAAGGGAACTTTTTATAGGATATAAAACAGTATTGTGTATATAGAATGAGAGGAGGGTAGAGTGATTGTGGAAAAAGGGTATGGTGAAAGAGTGAAGTGGAAGAAAAGGAAGATAAAGAAGAAGTAAACTATAATAAAATTGTTATAATAACTATTATTATTATTATTATTATTATTATTATTATTATTATTATTATTATTATTATTATTATTATTATTATTATAACTGTTGTTAACGATGTCAAAGTTATGATTTGGTAGAGTAAATGCCGCATTGATAAATGTCAATTAGATTCGCAAACAAAGAATATAATTAGTGTTAAAAAATTGGCTAATATAAAATATAAATGTGAAATTTACACGAATATATTTATAAAGATGATATAGTATAGAAAGATGGTATGATATAATTTGGAAAATAAAGGAACATATATACGATCAAATGTTATAACATACTTGTTTTATACAAATATAAGTAGTAAAGAAAAAGTATGTAAGAAATATAATGGTCACCAGTACAATTTCTACCCGATATTGGTGAATAGTAGTTAATTAATTTAGAGTTAAAGATTAAGTGGAAGTAGTAGAAGTAGATATGGTCTCCAGCTACTCGAATATTGCTGAATGTGTCAAAATTCAAATAATCACAACAACACAGGCTTCCAGGCAACGACAGTAACGAAAACGTAGTAATAGATGTATCCTCTTTAAAATTTCGCGTTAAAGCAGATTGTCATTTGAATTTTCAAACTGGGGTGACGGTGGGTGAGAGGGTAAAATACAAACTTTAGTAATGATTGTTTTTAAGCAACAGATCGTAGTTTTATTATTGTTTTAATTTAGACAAAATAAAAATAAATCTATTGGTTGTAGAATGCAAAATCAACAAATTCTCTTCTCATTAACAGCCCAGTTTGCAGTATTGGGTTTAAAGTCTTTTCTACCTACTAAGTCGCAGTTTTTTGCAGCAATGAACTTGCATTTTGAAACTGTTTATTTACTGACGAGACACTCCCAGGTTCATTTCTGAAATTATTATATTTGTTGGGCGCTGCTTTGAAGCAATCCTGTTTAATCTTAGAACTCTTCTCGCAGTTATGATCCTTGATACCTCTTGAGTACACGAGAAATGGACACTTCCTAAGGAAACATGTTCTTGTTTTGCTATTTCACACTTATTATGACCTGCTTTGTGAAGTAAACAATTGCAACACGTTTTTCTTTCAAAAGATTTAACCCATTCCAGCATTTATACTATAAATACGCTACAACATGCTATCTTCTACTACATTGGAAGCAAACTTTGTATTTAGAAACAACTTTAGGTGAAGTTTCTATATAAGGGATATCAACACCTCATGTTAAAAAGTACATATTTAATTATGTGTTGGATTAAAGTTTCTACGAATTTTGTAACAGTTTCTCCAAACTAACCCCAATGAAATAAAATTGTAGTGTATTTTCATGTAAGCCCAATTATTATATTTTGGAATTGTAATTAGTAATATAAATATTATATATACGTAGGTCATAAGTTTAAATTCAATGTAAGAAGCGCAGAGAAAGAAAGAATCTGATGTTTTTCAGTTACGGTAGCTTGGAAAGTCAACAAAAGGTTCATAAAACTATACTATAGGAAGAAACCCGAGAGTCGCGTATGAAGCCCCTCTCTTTTTAAAGCACTGTCGTTGCAAGGTCAATAAACGGAAGGACTTTTAAACCCGTTTGGGGCTTTGTCTCCAACAGGCGTTTTACTGTTTGCCTTTAAACTCGCCAATGCCAACAAAATGTTTTAAATTTTCAAAAAATAGTGAATGGCAGTGGGGCAGGTGATTTTATACCGGCCAATGTAAAATGCATGTTTGAACTTTTAAAGATGGGGGATAATTACGCGTCAAGCTAACGATTGTTTGATTTGAATGTAATATATAAGGAATCGTGCTCGGCGGGGCACTCAGTTTTGACGCTTTATACGCGGTGAGACGCAACTCAGATCTCATTCCTAAGTACACAGTTATAAGGTCTACAAGCGACGAGCAGTTTGCATTAAGTTCGACTTTGCTGAGGCACGCAGTTTAAAAAATCAGCTCAGAAGCAGCTAGCAAGTTTTACTTCGGACGCGGGCACACAGTTCTGATACATCAATTACGGAGTTTTTAAGTTGATACTCAGCTGAGAAGTAGTTATCAGTTACGCGGTTCCGATACATTAGTTAAGGAGTTTTTTTTTCAGTTTCACGCGCTGCGGCACTCATTTGTAAGTTTCACACGCGGCAACTAAGTTTGTATGGGCGCAGCTAAGTCTATCGTACGCGAAACACCAGAGGACGCGAAAGAATTTGGATGTAATAAAGTACCAATATATATGTCGCATCGAGCGTTTATTTACAATACCGAACTCCTTTTCCGGCCGTGTTGAGTCTTAATAAACAAAATAGCAGAAATTTATCAAATAGCTTCAATATTGGTGCTCAATCTGGGGCACTTAGCCGCAGAGTACTAAATCGCTTTATAATTTGGTGCCAACGTGGGGCCACAAACAAACGGCCTCATAATTTGACTATAATTGTTGAAAACGACACTAAATCACATCAAGTTTCTTAGCAATAACTTATATTTGGTTGTAAGTGATGCCATACTACGCTACAAAGGAGAAGAAGAAGAAAGAAATCTTACACAACATACTTTAAGGTTGATGCTTGCACGAGCATTTATTTTAGGAAAGGGTTGAAAACAAAATGACCAGGATACGGCCAGAATAGTAATTTCTAAATACGAAACATTTACATTTATTATAGTAAATATCATGAAGTAATACACAAAAACTTACTAACAGAGCTCTCAACAAATACAGAAAGTAGAAATTGCTCTCTGGGCAAACTGCTTTCAGCATCCAAATAAAAAATCTGGCGAGAAGTTTACTAAAGTCTTTAAACAAATTTTTCATAACCAATGTACTTACCTATAATTTACACATATAAAACTTTAATGGCTAAGCACACTAACAAAATTAATAATGAAATGATTGCTGTTACAAAGAGCTAGCGAATATTTATTAATAGTAAAAAAAAAAAAACCAACCTAATATTAAATTAAATATTACATTACACATTATTACGATTTACTACTGCCTTGGTCAGTGGTGAGATCTGGGACATCTGAAAGGCTATTTAACCCTGGTAAAACATGCTTGACAAGCTGAGGTAACTTCATCAAATTTGCTAACGTAAACCAATGAAAAGAAAGGACAGGTGGAGCAGGTTCCAACATGGGGAGGAAGGCGAGAGGAAGGAAAACAGCAAAAGCGCCTAGAGATGCGTGCACAAAAGGCACAACTATTTGTTATTTAAGGAACCAATGGAGTTCACTTTTGAACGGTAGTGTATTAGTTCAGTTACATTTATTCAAGACCAATTCCATTCCCCAAGATCACAATGCAGAGAAAATGGCGGCCGTCGTTGTCCAAGTACTGCCAACAGCAAACATGAAAATTTTACTTTGTATTGTGTTTACAATCTGACATTATTTACTATTGGAAAATATTTCAATTTTTTTAAATCTGAAATTGTTTACATACAATATTTCTTATATGTAAGCAAAAAAAATATTAATTAGTGTTATAAACATCATTCACCGCCACGGGAGGAGGGCGAGGTCGTTAAAATGCGGACTCGTGAGCGAGAGGTCTGGGGTTCGATTACCACCAGGACCGTTCTCCCTGACTGAGGTATTTTCCAGGTTTTCCTGGTTCCTTATTAGTTGTAAATACCGGGGAGGTACCCTAAACTTAGGGCCTAGAATGCTCTCTTCGATTAAAAAAAAAATCCTTTCCCAATATATAATTTCATCTCATGTATCCTCAGTGCCCATCGCCCGCGATGCCTCAGCAGTGAAAACGAAAAACTGTTAATAAAATAATTCATGTACAAAAAA
This sequence comes from Metallyticus violacea, assembly GCA_030762175.1. Lineage (NCBI taxonomy): Eukaryota > Metazoa > Arthropoda > Insecta > Mantodea > Metallyticidae > Metallyticus > Metallyticus violacea. The sequence continues at coordinate 84,055,446 of CM060844.1, forward strand.
TGGTTAATTAACTACTGCCCATTATCGTTTACTGCAGTGGAATAAATAATTAAATAATAATAAGAACAATTATAACACCAACATCATGGTTAAAAATTATTTTGAGCAAATTTACTACAGTGCATAATTAATGAATCATTTAAACAAACATGAATGTATATGCAGATTTTGTTTGCATCTCGTCAGGACCGTCCTCCTGACTGGGGTTTTTTCAGGTTTTCCCCAGCCCTCATAAATGGCAAATGCCGGGGATGCACCCTAAACTTAGGCCTGGAATGCTTCCTTCCTTTAGTAAATATCCTTTCCCAGTTTATCATTTCATCTCATGTATCAATAGTGTGTAACGCCTGTGGTGCCTCAGTAGTAAAAACGGGCGTTAAATACCATTGAAAAAAAGAAGAAAAAAATACAGATTTGACTTTTGACTTTTGTAAATTCATATAAATATAAAACGATTAGTCATTTATATCTAATTACAATGCTGTCCACAAGTAGAACTACTGGGAAATTTGTAATGGAAAATACAATATCTTATTAAATAATAAATATGTATGTATTTTATGACTAGAATACTAAAACTCTTTCCATTTCTTGAATTTTACTCCAAGTTAATGTGTAGCTTTTCTTTTTGCTCTCTAATTTACAATTCTTTTGCCAAATTCTTAATCACAATATTTTCATTTAACACTTTTGCATAGTTGTTCGTAAATATCCTTACTGTCACTTTAGCACATTTCCATACAATAATCATTAACGGAATATCACAAGTGCATTCATAATCTATATTACTTACATAGTTTTCAATTAACTAAATACCCAATGTTATTACAGCATTTCTCTAATTTTTCAGGTTAAAACAATTATTCTCAGAATTATCACCAATCAGTATTTGTATATAAGTTAATAAATTTCATAACACAAACCTATTATGAGGCCAGAAGTGCATATCATTCCGTATTTATTTAAATCCCTAAAATAAGAAAGGAGGTTCTGCATGTCACAATAAAGAATTATATCATCATCATCATCATCATTTTGTAACAATTTCTTTAACTCTGTGCCCTTTTCTTTTCATCTAACTTTTCGAAAACTTTCATATTGGTGTAATATATCCAAGTCATGATCTAGTGGTAAAGTTTTCTTGACAACGTTATTAGTGCAGTCAATATTTCAATGAATGATATATTATTGTTGTTGTTGTTATTATTATTATTATTATTATTATTATTATTATTAGCCAGGCGACTCACTAAATTATCTCATTTGCTCCATTTGTCATATTGTATCTCCTTCCTTTCACTGCAATCCAAGATCCAACTGAATTTCCCCATAGGCAGGCACAGATCTTTATTAAATTCCCTGACTTTCAATTTACTCCACAACTTAAACCCATCAACAGGATCATATTTTTGATCATGTATTTTAATGAAAAGGACAAGCTATTTCTTGTCAATTACTGTAAATAGATGTATCTGTCTTTTTAACCTCACTTGCAAAAGTAGTAGAAATATGTTCTAATATACTGCTCATACCATTCATTATAACACCTTTTATCTTCTCCAAAGCCCACATATAAACGTTCTTCCGAATCTTTCCTTTGATTACGAAGCCCCAATTAATGATAGATTAGGGAAAATTGTGGGATCAGCATCATTACCCGACAATCTGTCAGCGTCAAGTGAACTGTTTTCACAGTGGATCTGTTCTATTTGCATTGGATGAACGTTCTGTCTTTCCAAGGAATAGCTTTTGCCCATTTGGCCCACTCTAATTTGTTTTTAGGTGGTTTAAACAAGCGATTATTTTCACATAACCTGCAACTGGGAAAGAACCAAGTAGACCCTTTCTTCTGTTTCTGCATGTCACATTGCACAAATGTTTGACACCCACTGAGTGACACTGCTTTTTCTGAACACTCTGGACATTTGCAAGTGGTTACACTTGCCACTTCCGAGCTTTCTTCATGCTAATATGTAACATTTCACACAAACTGATCAAACTCCATCAACTAAAGACATTACCACTAGTTTCCAATTTCTTCGTTATATCAATGTATATTTATTTAAGCCTGATTGACTCGAAAGGAAGAACTTAGGGTTTGACTCTGCCAGTATCAACAAAAAACAAATAAAATGAATAAATTAGTTTACAAGTAACTGAAAAGTAATATCCTTTGGAGTCACAAGATGCCCATTTGTGTTCTGCTAAGTCCTTCAAATCTTCTGCCTCTGGTTGTTTACAGTAAGTCATGATTTTGGCACATTCCGCCACCCAAGCGTTTTAGAATGACAACTTTGAAGAGCGTGAAAACGCCAAACCTGACGATAGCCAGTAGCGAAAACGAATCAAATAAACGGCACATTATTCGCTGTGCATCCGGTTGAAAATTCTCAGTGGTTGTTCTCAAATTCATTAGTGCTATCACGTCACGGTTATTACGTGTGTATACATGTCCCTCAGCTGCCGGTACTACATGGTGGTTTTTTTTTATGTCTGTCCAACTGTACCATTATGCAGGGATTCCAACATTTAGCCAAATCGCCGAGGGAATCACTGTAACCCTATCCCTTCCCCGTTTCAGTGGGCAATTCCTAAGGGAAATTACGTGGATGATGGTGCATCATTATCGTTCGTCCATGTTCCCCAGTCGTGCCAATGCCTAAAGGGCACAACCGAGCTGAGTGCCCGGGGACGCAGCATGTAAAGTGTAAAAGGGAAAGGGTTTTATGTCTACTAAAAATTACTTTTTTTTAATAATTATTACTCACCTCAGTTTGGGAATACTTTCTTTTATTTTTATTATGACATAAAATTACGAAAGTTGTGTTGACAAATGGATATTTAAACAAATTTATGTATCTTAAATTTTAATTTAAAATAAATCTTACTTAAGGATATATACTAGTTAAAAATCTTAATTTTTGGCTTTCACATTATAAAATAAATTAAACATCCCAATGTTTAAATATTCAACTTCAGCTTCTAGATACAGTTTTTAAAGCTATAGTTAAAACATGCTAAGTAACATACACTTGCCTCCCAGTCGCAAGTGTTTAAGTGTTTATCTTCGTTAATAATCAATAATTAACTAGATTACATTTAAAGTTCAGTTATTACATTCCACCATCAACTTCAAGTGATATATTATTCGTTCTTATATCTTTCAATCATTAAGATATGGTAATATTAATTAATTACTTCTTCTACTCTTCCTCTATTTTTTTTTAATTTTTTGAGATGTTTTGGGGATAATTTTTTTTAATAGTGTTTAATGTCAGTTTTTACTACTGAGGCACCACAGGCGGTGACACCGATGTTACATGAGATGAAATGATATATTGGGAAAGGAATTTTTTTAAAGAAGTCTAAGTTTAGGGCACCTCCCCGGAATTTTCCATTTATGAGGACTGAGGAAAATGTGGAAAAATCCTGTCAGGGAGGACGGCCCTTGTGGGATTCGAACCGCAGACCTCCACTCATGAGTCCGCGCCTTAACGAACTCGGCCATCCGTGGCGGTTTGCGGGAAAGTGTTTGTAATAGAAATATCGTTACCTTTTGATATCTAATATTGAATTTATCATGTTTGCCTCGCGGGTTCAATCCCGGCCAGGGTCGATTTATATTTTCGGGCGTTAAATTCCTAAGAATGACTTCCTTCGGAAGGGAAGAAAAGCCGTGGGTCCCGTGTCGTAGATTTACGGAATGTAACTTAGCCTCAAACGAGAAAGATAAAGCCTCCGAACAAAATTTATTGACCCTGAATTGAATGGGACGCTGATGACTTGAGATGTTAAAGAGCGTCCATAAATAAACCATAACCAAATACTCGTAATATTTGTCTGTTTTTATGGTAGCTTTGAAGTACTCTTTAAACCGCCCTAACTGTGCAAATAATCTGAACTAGGTAACATACTATTGATTTATAATGCCATCTTGTGGTATTAACATTGTTCTTTTCCGTGCAGTTTAGGAAAATTAGCTACAAGGTTGCAGAGGTCTGTATCATAAGGTTCTTAAACTTCCGGAGATGCCACTCGTGATATCGTCGGTTACCGACATTTCCTCCTACTTGTTGATAGCACCCACAAGAAGCTCATACGTTAGGCCTAACGTCTGTAACCGACCATACTAAGACGCGGTCTTCTCGGGAAGTTAAAGGCACTTAAAAGTATTAGGCTGAAGTAATTGGAAATTCTGGCTTTTATGCAGCGGTATTTTATAAGAAAGAGGATGTGTTAATTAATACACGTAGAGTAGAGGGAAGGATTTGGAAAAGGATATTTGAATATTTTGGATTCTCAGGGGGAATGTTATTTCTCCCTCTCCGACGATTGGTTTCCGCTGACTTATATTTTGCCATGCTCTGCTGCTGGATACTTTTACGGTATTGTGACCAAAGGGGAAGGAATATATGGAGATTGATAAGATTTCTCGTTATGGGAGATGAAAGATATTTTTTTCATAAACTATTCTACATAAAAGGTACTGCCGTTATTTTCTGGAGAATATGTGCCACTTTCGCACTAACTATGACGATCATTGTGACGTTTCTTAATTTGATAAAGACTGATCCCGAAATCAACCAATCCTGAGATACAACTGAACTCAACTGATAAAGCTCTTCCACTGAACTGAACGTGTCTATCTTCCACACTTATAATGCCACACTGAATACTCTTGCAAAACTGACTGGGGGCCGCAAAATTACAAGACTAAATAAGCATGGCCTACGTGACATTTTACATGTAGATATCAACTGAAGCTGCTAGCTTTTTTCCTTGAAGAGGTTATCGGCATGTCTTTTCATCCCTTTGGTTGCCATATGTTTTATTATGTCTACCTTGCTTTACAATTCTCTAACAGAATATAAATAAACAGTTCACTCAAGGATTCTCCGTTAGAAATTTCCCCAGAAAACATCGGTTTGCTTGGGTCATATATACAAATATTGTTACCATAGGCAACGTAAATTCCCAGGTCAGATTTTATGGCTAGGGTAGCTTTCTGCACTCTGGAAAGAAAATATCATTTCACACACAATACTTCAACACTTGTACAAGAAATAAAATGGTATTACACTCATGATTATAATAAGGAAGTAACACAAAATTACTTGCTATAATTACTCTAATTAAATATGGGGGAGGCAACTTATAAATACTGTCTCACGTATAAGGAAAATTATAAATAATAGGAACCTCACGACACCTGCTGATACTCAAATGGCACTTGACTATTTATTAATAATTGGAATTTTATGGAATGGCTAAAGACATGGTAGTGCCAGATCTATAAGGAATTTTATAAATAAAATTAGTGATGAAATGCAAAAAAGAAATATGTTTAATAGTTCAGTTAGACAAGCTATCTATGAATGGAAGAGTATGAAGCCTTTGCTAATTAATTCAGTGATGGAAATAAGTACCTACTAAGATTTTCATTAAGGACCAGCAGAAATTGCTTATGCATAACATAAAAGGTTAGTTGGTTCGTGTCCTTTAAAAGGAATCTGTACAAAATAGGAAACCTTGTGAACCCGCTTATATAACATGTTATACGGCAGATAAACTGTCTTTATATATGGAGGGTTGAAAAACCGGGCAGCAAAATGGATGTCAGTAGTTTCTGTGCTCAATTTACTGAGACCAGCCCTTTGACTTAATCTAATCAATATATAGGATAAAATCCACATTTGTGAACTTCTTTTTCTATGGATACAATTAATATACTTTTAAATACACTTTGTTATAAAGACACTTCATATCCTCGGTCACAGTTTCTCCGGCTTTTCAAATATTCTATGTAGGTTGTTATCACAACACTTTTGTAACATCTAATTAAGCTGACATTAGCCTTCCAGACTTGTGGTGCATAAATAAATCACCGTTTAGGTACACAGCGAGAAAAAAAGGAGAAAACTTAACTTTCGTGCAGTTCTTGCACGTACCTATGTGTCAAACAAATTTGTTCGTTTCCTGCTTTACCGGCCGGAACATTCTGTTTAAGCGATATTCTTCTATTGGTTGAGAACGTGTATATTTTTCTACAGAGTGTTCCTTATATTGCCCGGCCGCGGGTCTGGTGTATGCGTGCTCGGCGCACTGTCTATTACTTGAGGGGTAAATGGGGATTCTCTGTGCTGCAATATCTATTGTTCTGTGAGAGAGCATGATAATTTAAATAAAGCCATGCCTCGTTTGGGAAAATTATTAATTGTCAGTACCGTCAACGATATTTTGTAAAATCCAGTTACAGAAATGTATCCCCCATTTGCTGTGCCACGCGTGTTGCAGACTTCTTTGGAGAGCGCTCAAATGATGCACAAATTTCATCTATTTTTTCCCCCCTCCGTTATAACGTTTCTTTTTCGCTTCTTAGGTTTAGCGTTTAGCGATGCCGTAGTCCTAAACGTATTAACCTGATATCTAATAGTTTCTCTACCTGGAACTAGAATACCAGAAAATACCTGTCTACATGATTCGTATTTGCGTATGTATTGCACATAAAAATTCTTTGTTCAAGCGTGAGTTTTCGATATGCATTTTAGTGATCTAATAAAATTAATCTAATGCAATTCACTCACAACACAGATGTATTGAATAAAAGTTCATTTTTGATATGCATAATGAACAAACTCTAGTCTTTACAGCTCGAAAAGAAGGCAGCAACTGACACAGTATAACACAGCTGATAGACGTAGCCTTGAGCGGGTCAATGACCGTTAGTGCGCTACTGGAATAGTTCCAAGGTTACTGCAGTGCAAGCAAAGTACCCATATACGAGATCTATGGTGCAGCTATAAATGGAATGCACAGTAGAATGAATGTGATGTAACAGTTAGTGGACTAAGCTTGCAAAAGGGCTCTTTTAGTCGGAGATTTAAATTTGCTAGAAAAGTTCCTCTCTCTGCTCCTCTGACCAGTGACCAAGGGTTTATAATGTTTGAATTCTATTGAATTGTGTGGTAATGACAATTAATTTGTACAGGATTTTAAAATATTTCTTACTATTGCGAATTTGGGGCTATCACTGATTGATTTATTAATGACTTTTATTGGGGATTGTTAAAGGCTTAGCCACTAAATCATACTGCTGTTTTGAAACTTATTGAAAATTATTGCAATTTGATTAGTGGCATAAATGCTTATAAATTTGAATAATGTTGCTCATAGATTGTTCTTTCAATTTGAGATATTTATATGAATGTATATAACAGTTCATCAGAAAATAGAATTTCATGTACAATATTGAGGTATAAACCACCGATTTCTTTAATAATGATTTTAATGGGTATTCGACTTGAAAGCAAACATTATACATGTAGGTATCACATGTTCCCATTGAACTATACGCCTATTCACACCCATGTACAGTCTTTATACCTTCCAAGCCCGGAAGAAACTTCTGGTTTTAATTGGCTTTATTTATTAATTTTCCCATAGAATTACCCCAGTACCTTCCTGTAAAATCATCGAAATAATGACTAACCTTATTATACTGAAGCGAAATGTCGTAGCTCTTGAGTTTCTTAAGCACAAGTACTTTAAAAGGGTAAGCTATCCTATCCCAAAGTTTGCTGGTCTAACTTTGGGATACCAGGACACAAGGGCACTCAATGGCCACTGTGTGCAAATATAATATATCCCATTTAAAGGCTGAGTAGTTGGGATCAAACGTAAAGAAAATACTGAAATCTGATGTTGTCTGTAAATAGCATTCCGGAGTTGTTCAGAGGAAAAACAATGAGTGCAGTTCTAAGCTACTTTAAGAAATGTTGCAAAAATAAAAGTGAGTTTAATGTAGTGGTTACATAATAATAAAAGCAACTATCAACCTTTTTAGAGAGCTTAATACATTTAAGGAAAAAATTTAACGCTGTAGCTTGAAAGGATTTGGTCATGGGATGTTATTGGCCTCACGTTGGTGAGCCAAATTTCGAGATGATTAGGAACAGCTCGGGCCATGTGCCACAGGTTGGGTACCAATCTTGAAGCGACCTGTAGTTGACTCTCAATGCCCTCGCGTTATGATGCCAATTTTGAAGCGGTTTCGTAGACTGATATTGGTCACTTCGGTGATTTCGTCCACGCTTCAATGACAACAATTTTCAGAGGATTGTGCTAGTTTATTGAATCGTACTCAACAGAACCAGGAGAGGAGTTCGATAGTATAAATAAGCACGTGACCTGACATAATGTGTATTTGTGTTTTATTATGGCCAAATTCTTTCGCGTCCTCTCATGTTTTTGCGAATGATAAGACTTGGCTATGTTGAATATAAACTTAGTTGCCGCGTGTGAAACTTAAAAATGAGTACTACAAACTGCTTAACTGAGTCGAATTGCATGTACATCTTATAACACGTACTGAGGAACTGCCGGTATCTCGCCGCGTGTAAAACTTAAAACTGCCTGTATCGCCGCGCGTAGAACTTGTATAAACAGCTTGCTGCGAGATGAGCTTATGCGAACTGAATGGAACTGAACTGAGTAGCGACTATCATATGTATATATACTTTAAATAAAACTTTGGCTGGGAGATGCCAGTTCAAACATACATTCTCCATTGGCTAGTTCAATTTCACCTGCCTCGCGTTCCATTCTCTATTTTTTTGAAAGTCTTAAAACACACGACAGCCATGGATGGTTTGAACATCTTTCATTTTATTTACCCTGCAGTAGTAGGCCATTTAAAAGGAAGAAAGCGGCTTCATACAAATGGTTTTATTACCCTGTTGACTTTTCAAGCTATTGCAATGGAAAAACAACTATGGCTTTCTCGATTTACAATTCTTACGTGGAGTTACAACTTATGACCCAAGCATATATAATGTTTATATTACTAATTACAATGCCAAGATTTGATTGATCTTGCATGACTATTTCGCTAAGGTGACCTCATCTTAAAACGGACCAATGAAACGAAACAAAATTTTGAATTTTGACCAATCACAACCAGATATTGCAGTTTTATCAAATCCGGTTTATCACGGAACGTGCATTTGTCTTGTGGTCAGTGTAGCCAACTCTATACTTCCACTATATTTCCTGAGCATGCATCACTGGCCGCTTTTGTGTGTTTTCACAAAGTTTAACCAACTTAATGTTTATTCACTCAAGGAATTTTGTTGTGTATTCAGCCAGTATGAAATAAGTTTATAAATTAATGTAACAATATCTGCCTAAGCAACCATAAATCTTAATAAACACGTTGTTCAGAATGGTAAAATGTTTTCTGTTTTTTTTTTTTTTTCCTCAGTTGGCATTAGTAAATCTAGTGGTAGCGACTGTAATAGACCACTTTCGTCTATTACATTCTCACGATTTCTGAATAGGTAGATAGGTATTCATAAGTAAGTTTAACATTCCATACAACTGTTAATAGCCCGTGCGCGAATATATATTAAATGTAAAATATTGTAATAAGCAGCAAAGAACGTTCCCATTGTGTCACTACAGAAAAACTGGCATTTGTATGCTATGAAAATTCGCTTCAGTAATTTCCCAGTTTGATGGAAATTAGAAAAAATAAAGCTTGAAACAGTCCTTATGGCCCATACCCAATATCACAATAGGGTCCGAGATTGCCGATAAATTCACGAACATAATGGGTATGAAAAGCTCGAGTGATATTTATTATGACTATTTCACGAATAAAATAAGAATTTAAATATATTTCCCCTTAAATTTGTAATAATTGTACATTTGTATTATGAATACAAACCATCTAGCAACAGACGAATACCAGTAATGCCAATAGAGAACATCCAAATACCAGTTTGGGACTATTTCATGAATGGAATAAGAAATTCATTCTTATTCATGAAATAATCCCAAACTCGTATTTGGCTGTTCTCTATTGGCATTCCTCTACTGCTAGATGGCTTGAAAAGGTTAAGTACCCATAATATAAATGTACAATTATTACAATATTGTAAGCAAAGTTTAAGGGGAAATATATTTAAATTATTATTTTGTTAGTGAAATAATCCTAATAAATATCACCCGAGATTTCCAAACTCCCTATTTTCGTGAATTTATCGACAATCTCAGACCCTATTGTGATTAGGGGGTGGGACGTAAGGACTCTTTATTTTTTATAATTTCCATCAAACTGGGAAATTACTGAAGTTGACTTTTCATAGCTTACAAATGCCAGTTTTTCTGCAGTGACACACTGGCAACGTTCTTTGCTGTGCATATGCGTTTAGAACAATGGTCGATATGATATGTATATTTCGATTAATTTAAATTGTACAATTTTGATTAAATTTATATCGGTAGTGTTTCGTTAGTTGTAGGAAATTGTATTCTGGAAAGTGTCTCTTGTCGCATTTTAATGCAAAGTGTTTTAAAATTATCCATTTACTATTAACAGAATCCGGAAACCTTCTAAACAGATCAAAATATTGACCTAACGTTGTTCAATTAAAAAAAACATACATAAAAGAGAAGGGCCTTGAACAGACAGCTATGGAAATGCTCCAATGAATAAAAAAGAAAAAAAAAAGAGAGGAGATGGACAAGCATGGGGCGTTTAACAATACAGCCTCCCGTGGTTCCACCGCCATTGTTTCAAGAACTATAGCGAAGAGAAGGGGAGAATATCGCTTTAGGGATGGATGGCATTCGAATACGAGGATGAGGGGTAGCCGGTGAAGAAACAATGGTGTTGGGAGTCAGGAAGGAAGGAAGGTCCAATTTCCATTGCAATACGAATAGGAAGATAATTCTTGTTAAAACCAAGCATTGCCTATCAGCTCTCATCTCAACACTATTAGCATTTCCAGTATGGAAACCGACTTTATTCCGATTTATCGTCACCATATAAAGGAAATTAGGGTTAAAATAGTGAATGTAATGTCTGTAATCTCAGTGAATCAAAGATGAGAAAGCAGTGAAGACGACACAGAAAAGTGACGTGAGATTTGAAACATGAAGCGCAAATATTTTTCTTTCCAAGGCCTCCTGTTCTTTTTCAGCCTATTAATGTTGACAGTTAATAAAAACAAAAGTTATACACCTGTCTTGTCCATCCCAGTGTAAGAATGTTCTTTAGATGTTCTTTAACAATAAACAACATTTCAAAAGGTTTAGACATTCTTTTCTGTTATTTTAACGCAATAGACAAACAAATCCGTACATCACAGAATGAGATTTACATTAAGTGCAGTTTTTAATATTACCTTAAAATGTATTAAAAATGTGCAGGTCGTAGCCTTCTATTATTAATGCTATATCAACTGAATTAATATTTCATTTCTACTTTGCTGTTTACATCATTTTTCAAAAGAAATGCATAGTTTCAATTTCAATCAAATTACTTTTTTATTCTGAGAAAGCTCTTGAACACACTATATGGAGGAAGTCATTTAAAACTGCCAATTCAAATACATTACTACATAATTATTTATATCAAGGAGCTTAAGTGCACACAAGGGCGTATAAATCTGGACTGTAGATTGTTGATTTGTTTTATTTACGGAAGCTCTTTAACATCTCAGGTCATCAGCATCGCATTCAATTCAGAGCATGAAACGGCCCACAAATTTTGCTCTTCTTTCAGGTTTGAGGTTCTTTTCCGTGCCGTAAATGTACGACATGGGACCCCCGGCTTTACTTCCCTTTCGAAGGAAGCCATACTTTTCCTAAGTATGGCTCGAAAAAATTCCTCGATCCTGGCCGAGTTTGAACCCGCGATCTTGGGCTTAGAAGGCAAGTATGGTTACCATTACACCACCAGGACTGACTGTGGACTGTAGAGAATTATTACTGGTCAAACATAAATGTTCAGCACAAAGTTATATTTTTATAATCAATAACTATAAATGCTGCAGAAATTATAATAGTAAGTTTGTAATGGAAACAGTTTACGAGTAATCTATTTTCAAATATTTCCCCATTAAAAGTAAGTTTCACAACCCAAATTAACATTACAAAAGTATTTATACGCTCTTGAATATATAATTTTGGGGTTAAATGTTGCAGCACTACAAAGAAGTATCCAAGACTATTGCTTCTTTTTTTGAGAAGCCTTTTTTGACTCATCTTTTACTCGTAAAATTGCTGTATATATTTTTTCGCACCTGTATACCATTAACCATAGATATCACCAACTTGTAAAACTTTCGCATTGCAATAGGAACTCGCAAGCTTGTTAAAAACTTTGGATATAGTAAACTCAGTGCGGCACACATTAAAAAAAAAACATAAGTAAATATTTTCACGTATTTTCTTAAAACGCACAAAAATTCGCATGTTTTATTAAATATCACGTGACTGGCTCCTCAGCAGTATTGACTAAAACGTCGATATAAAAATCCGAGTTCACGCTGTTTTGAGTATTAGAACTGCGCTGTCATAGATTGTTATGTTTATACTTTCTCGACACGATTACTGTTCTCCCTGGAAGGGGTTCTTGCTTCTTTCTCTCGTTGCCAGAAGATAAAGTGTAGTTAGAAAGGTGTGTGGACTCCAAAAGTGATGATGCGATTTAAATGTCTGTCTTAATGTGAGTCCACATGCGACACTTGGACACATTCTTCTTCCTGCATGTATCCATTAATAGAACATGTCTATGAACTGGTGCTAGTTCTACCTTAAATAGGACACCGTTTTTACTTAGGTGTCAAATAAATGCAGCTTGACACCGTGGACGCATATTAAAGACGTAGTGCAATATCGCGATGATATGAGAGATTTTTTTTGATTAGTGTTTAACGCCTGTTTTTACTGCTGAGGCACCACACTGATGATAAATGGGATGAAACACTCAATTGGGAAAGGATATTTTTATATTAGGAAGGAAACGTTCCAGGCCTACGTTTAGGGTTCCTTTCCGGCATTTGCCATTTATGAGGACTGAGGAAAACCAGGAAAAAACCTTAGTCAGGGGAGGATGGCCCTAGCGGGATTAGAACCCCAGATCTCCCGCTCACGAGTGCGCGCCTTTATGATCTCGGCCACCGGGGGCGGTGTTTTGGAAGATGATTAGAGGATAGAGAGGAATTTAGAAGGAGCATATTGACGTTATGCTAAAACTGACACGGGAGCAAAATAAATAATTTATTTATATTCAATTACTTCAAGATGTAATTTCAGTATAACAAATTCACAATATATAATTTTTTTTGTAAAAAAAAATATCTTAATATGTTCTGGATTTCTTGCAAATCTTCTCCCGGATGTTGATTAACGATGGAGAAAGTGGCAGGGTTCACTGAATAGAGATCGTGCAAACTGTCTTGTGATGTTTCAAAGTTTCGAACCATGGAAGGCTGACAGATGTTGATTAATTGCTGGCTCGCTGATTAGAATCGCGAAGATGAGATTGAAGAGGTTCGAAGACTGGTTACAACGCATATAGATCGTAGTATATGAAAACACGCATATTGTTACCATGCACGCTAGAAATATGCAAAACAAATGTGCTGGCTATAAAACGAGATTGTCCACTTCAGAAAAATGTAAATGTTGATAAATATACATCGAGAGATTATGAAAAAGTCAGATTGAAAGAATGTTTCTTTAAGTTTCCCCTATTTCCTTATCCTTTGTATTTCTGTGGAGACTTAACTTAATTTCAATCTCTTAGGCGTTCATTATTATTATTAAATAAATCAATCAAAAAAATCACTTGTTACACTATGTGAAGCCAGGTAAGTCAAGAACATAAGTAAGCAGATAAACAAGTGAGCGGGGCTAGCTAAACCTTCGAAGTACAGTAACAGACTAAATATTTGGCAAGGACTCGTCTGGGGCTCAACTCCTTAATGTGAGTTCTTCCAGGTTTTCCTAGGTTATCAATAACACATGCTAGGGAATGTCTCCTTCCCAAATTAAATTCCTTTCTCAACCTATCTATTCATGTCCACTACTTATGATGTTCCTATAATGAAAATAGACATTAAATACTATAGCAAAAAATACCACAGTATTCTTTATTACATAGTCATATTATGGAAGTCTAATTTAGATATGGAAAGTTTACAATAAGTTTGTTTCCTCTAACTTACCGTTTTTAGTTTGACTGAAATAGTTTGATTTTATTTTATTTACGGACGCTCTTTAACATCTCAGATCATCAGCGCCTCATTCAATTCAGGCATGAAACGGCCGATAAATTTTGCTCAGAGACCCCTTTTTTCAGGCTTGAGGTTCTTTATCGTGCCGTAAATGTATAACACGGGACCCACGGCTTTACTTCCCTTCCTAAGTCATACTTGGGATTTTTACACCCGAAAAAAGCCATCGATTCTGGCCGGGTTTGAACCCGCGATGTTGGGTTTAGAAGGCAAGTATAGTTACCACTATACCACAAGGATCAACGACCGAAACAGTGAAGTTGTAACCTGGCGTTTAAGCAGAACCTAAGTTGCGGACCGCTAAATTTTGTGTCCACTTCTTGTCACGTGATTAACTTGACTCCAAAACTTATGCGTCTGATCGCTTACTCGTAGCTACTTGCAAGCTGACAGAATGCATTACAGTGTATTCTTTTATAGGGCAATAATGTAGGCTATGTTGAATGTTTTTTGTTCTTTAAACAAGCAATTGTAACCCAAAATTTCAATTATGTGTACAAAGTCTCAGATACAACACTTGTCTTAAACATTTTGTGCTTCATTATCATTATTTCTTTATTTTTACAAGTTGTAAATATAAATAGGATAGTCATTCGATCTGAAGATGTGGCTAGCGCTGTAGCCCTAAATAATGATGGAAGCACTGTACGTTACATTGCAAATGTAAGCACAGAATCACAACCCATGATGTGACAAAACGGTTCAGAGAAATCCTAAAATATACCCGAGAGCTACAAATCAAAATGAAGACAGGTACATTGTGTTGATATTTCTTAGGATCTTCCTCGCCTTTTCTCTTTGATGAAAGCACGCATTCTGTGTAGTAGGCCAGCACAGTCCTTTCCTTTTACAGTGCTGTTCCTCTCCTTGAAGTCAATGAAGAGTATTCCTTCACAGTACTAAAATACTGTGGCCATGATCTTATTGGTTGACTGAGTGACCTTGGCCTTTACAGGCGGTGCTTCGCAAGGTTTACGCCACCCCAATGATTCTCTTTTGGACAAAGGATCATAGTAGAGGACCACAGTTGCATCTCTCGTGACAATGTTTGCAGAAGTTCCGACTCTCTCGTTGCCACGGCAGAGATCCAAAAATGTCTGATAACAGATGACTCGTTGCTGCTTTTGGACTGAGGAAAGAAGTCTAGGCACCCATTTTGCAATAACCTTATTCATGTTTAAATGATGATGAATAATTCGAAGGACTGTTGTTTTAGAAAAGCCCAACCTTGCTGCTTTTTCTGTAGCTTTGAGCCGCCGGTCTTCCATAATTCTCTTTCCACAAAAGCGATGTATACATGAGTGAGCATCTCCAGGGGCCTACCTGTTCGTTCGTTGTCTTCAATGCTTTCTCGACCCATTCGAAAAAGTTTGGCCCATTCTTTTACGGTAGAACATGAGGGGGATACTTCCCCATATACACCGTCCAATCGCTGTTTAATTTCATTTAGAGTAAGAGCTTCTTTTGTGAAGAACTTAATAATAGCTCGATGCTCCATTTTGAACATGTCACAATCTTTTACACATGACCTGCTTTATGCAACTATATCTGAACACAGCGGAGCGTAAGCTACAGCTGCAATTATTTACTTAACAGATAAGGTGTTTTATAAAGGCGATGATCCTTATCGGCGAGGCCATAAACTTGTGGATCTACCCTCATATATTTATGAGTTATAGTACTCTATTTCCCAATTCACTGCCCTTTGTGTTATACTGTCTCCTTACAATAACGCAAGATAACAAGTGATCAGTCGAACTAGTGGGGCTATATTGAAATATCGTCGAAGTCTCTGAAATGATGCATAGAGGGAATGTCATCAAAATATGTCACACAGAATGCACAGGTTAGAAAACATCAAATAATTTATAACAATTTATATATTTAAAATTGCCAATGTTTCCCAAAAGCAGGTAGAAAATTTTCGCTGTGTAGTTTCCAGTTGTCCCTAAAGGAGGCAAACTATTTTGGTGAAACGATGCCCCCTCTATTCTCAGAATTAACCTAAGCGACCAAGGATAATCGCGAAAAACTGAAGCTCAGAACGGCGGGTACCAAAAGATTTGAAAACTAGATCTCCCTAAGTCATTTCCTCCAGTAAATTGTTTTCTTTAAAAAGCCAAAAATGTAGCAGCCTGTGCTCCCCATAGTAGTCACCGCTCTACTGCCCGATCACTTTTTTAAGTCACTGCAGCAGCAATAGTGTACGATTGTTCAATTTGTGGGTAACAAGATCAAAAATATGAAATGGAAGATTCAAAGCTGCATCAAATTCCTAAACTGAGGAGGGGGGAAAAAGTGAATAAAAGAGTTTTTTCGATAGGATTTATTTAAACAGCTATTAATAAAACACAAATACCGGGAGTGCCAAAAATGTATACACACTTTCGCAGTAATATCTATTTAATATATTTCAAAGTTGAACGGAAAAACAATAGTAATGTGTAGTATGATGTTCAGTAAACAGATGTGACTTACATTACGTTATGCTAGCGTTGCTACAACAAAATGGAACCAAGGATATCGTTTGAACAGCGGAAAGCAATTTTGAAGTGGTGTTGGAAAACCGAAAATGTTGTTGAAGTTCAAAGTCAATGGAGACGTGTGTACAAAACAGAACCGCCAACGCGAGTAACAATTGCAGCATCGAAGACAAATTTGAGACTCATGGACGTATGTAACAGGATGGTGAACCACCACATTATCGCCGAAATGTAAGTGCATACCTTGATGACAACCTTCCAAGGCACTGGATAAGACGAAGAGGTTCGATTGAGTTTCCACCGCATTCTCCGGATCTAACTCCGTTGGACTTCTACCTATGGGGAACTCTTAAGGATGTTGTATACCATAGAAAACCAGCTACGCTGACAACACTTCGGGAAGAAATTGAAACGACATGTGCTGCAATCGCTGAGGACACTTTCGTAAACGTTGCTCAATCGGTAGTTCAACGTACTCAGAAGTGTATCGACGCCGATGGTGGGCATTTTGAGCAACTGTTGTAACTGTAAAAGTCTAAGATGATTAGTGCTGATCATTTTTTGTTTGTGTGAATGCAGTTTTGTTATGTTAACACAATTTTTCTTTGAGAGAAGTGTGTATAAATTTTTGGCACCCTCTGTATAAGCGATATACTAATAGACTACTAAAGAACGTTTTACCATAGTTAAATAGATTTTACTTTATTAACGAGGTAACAATGAAACTAATGCATATCAAGGTTTACACAATGGCGTCTCAAAACACTAACCGTAACGTTGGCAGCAAATAAGATAAATATTGTGGTTTGCATTAATTTATTTCCTGCCACAACTTAATGTTTCCCCTCGTTTATTTATTTTAATCAACGTGTATGTAATTTAACTGGGCGATCTCTCTCCCTGCTCTGGCCGAAGAAAACAAGCAATTACCGGACTTGAACGGCGGTAATAATCAGCGGCACTACGTTTCGATTTGCACCCAAACACTCCCCTCACTTCCTCTCTGTGTTAGAATTATGTAAACCGCCGACTGAATTCAGGAGACCCAAATGTTTGTTTGTTTAATTGGTAGAGCTGTTTACACGCCCTCATCCTGCAACGCCGCCATGTTTACTTAACGCAATGGGGAATCAACGCAAGTCAAATAGAGGCGTCCAGACGATAACCTCGGGCCATTCTCTTTCACTGTCTTCCTCAGTCAGTGCGCCGATTCTCCTTACTGCCGCTCTTTATGCCAGAAAAGGGACGTCTAGCAGTTTCAGCGAGCACGAATGTGACAATCCCACGAGTATCAAGACCCTATGTATGCTTTCTGTTTATACTCACTGATGTAAAGTTTTAACAATCTCTTCGTTGTTAATACCATGTCACTCTCAAATGGCAATTTATCTGGAACATCTTTCTTTATTGACCATGTAATAAAAATGGAGCGATATGGGGAAAAATAAAATAGGATAGTTTTTTTTTTTTTGAGAAGTTAAGCTAAGAATGAGTATAAGTAAAATCAACAAATACAGTATGATCCATTTGGACATGGACAAAATGAAATCACTGTAAAACATTTACTTTATATTTTGAAACTTTGTGTATACAACACTCAAAGATGGGAGATTTCTCAGAACGCTACATGACCTTGGAACCGGGATTATGGTGGGATGGGTTATTTTAAGATATTGGATTGGTGATTTATTATTTAATTAATCAGACAATTGGATGCTCTTCTTGTCTTGCCTCGGCTCATGGAGTCACGAGTTCCATGCTTCCTAACTCTCTGGTTCCAATGCAGAGGAAAGGGATCTCAGGGTAATTTTGGACTGTTTTTAATGACGCAATGTCATTATGGAGGAAGGAGATTGTTCACTATAATAATAAAGTTCGGCTCTGGTTGCACCTTTAATTTATTGGACAATTTGGAAGGTTCTGGAACATGCTGTGCAACTGCGGATTATAATTCGCTGTATTCACTCGCGTATTTATTCACTTTAGCACATTTGTGACTATTCTTAGTATTACGCTTGAACTGCCTGACTGACTCGCACTGACCGAACGATTTACTTTAACTCTTTGCATCGGTTTAACTATTCTACTATGACACTGAATAATGCAGATACAGGTTGATTGCCACTCTTGCTATTACCGTTACTGTTGTTATTACTCTTACTATTATTATTTCGACTACTTTCTGTCACGACTGCCTCAAAACTTAACTTCTTATAGTTAATATTAAATATCTTATGCGAACTCGCTCCTTCCTCGCGAAAATTTAATTCCTTTAAATAAATTGAATTTGGTTCCTTCTAGAATATTATTGGATCAAACTAGTGCATGGTTTATTACAATTTTGCTTCAATACATAGGGTTTTTAAACATGTTGATTGGTTGAAGGTTCTGGATTTTACCAGAAAACATTTCCTATTTCCACGCTACCAAAGTGAGGGACATCTACCCTTCACTAGATTCTTGCGATAAAGCACATTTCAGCCATATATGCGGCCTCCCTTTGAAACAAACTAATATCTTGGTTTCTGTGAAAATGTGTGTTTATGTATGCGGTATTAACTTTAGACGGCAAGTACAGTTATATATTCCTAGCCGTTTACAGGTTATTGACATCTAGCGCCCTAGGAGCAACAGTCTATCGAGAGGATTTGACAAAAGATAATGTTTAACAAAAGAAACTTTTCTCAGGTAAAGCTAATGTCCTTCGACAAAGACAGTATTTTCATTACTTTTACAAAAACATAACAAAGACATGATATTACAGAAAGATAACTTGAATATCGCATACTAATCGAAAAGACATATCTACATATATACACTAATGCATATAATATTGGGGTCCTCCTTTTAATTGTAATATTAATACCCTTGATTACCTGAAACAAGATACAATAATTATTATTATAGTAGTCATCAGAAGCAATTATAATTAAATATGACCTTTTGAGACAATATTTCCTGCTTCAACCTCCACTGTTCACTCTACAAGACTCATAGACGTTGTAAATGATGGGTACAGTTTCAGGTATTTTCGAACAATACGCTGACCAGACGTATGTTCATCTGTTTAACTTTTCGTAGGCAGCATATATTTTAACCACAGAACCCGCTTCTGCTATTGTTCATTACCATAACATTAAGATATCGTATTTAGGTTATTAATCACACTATACTTAACGTCGAACTTCTCTCTGAACTTGTTTAACACCCTCAAATTCAGCATACCAAGAACGCATAGCACGCTCTGTTGATTGTAGTAGCGATTTCAATTATTTAAGATTTTCATTTGTCATTATGCGAAAACTCCCATCTTTTAAGCAAAATATTACCAGCAAGCAATGCCTCCTACCATCATATTAGCTTTTATATTAACATTTAATATATCCAAACTGATCACTCTGTACAATGCGGACCAGTCAGGAGTTTACACATGTTATAAGGGGCAAAATGGAGAGAGCCCTAGCAGTGAATGCACCATCTCGTACGTCGTTTTTCTCTCTTCCTCGGTCAGAAGGTACTGATTATCATGGTTTTGTTTCCTATTTCAAGGTAACTGACAGGTCGGCAATCGAAGCCGTAACTCCCAGTGTGGGCTGTCTACAATAGATGTGATTTTATGTGCTCTTAAAGAAAATTTCTTATAAGTGTATGTACATTTTTCGGAGTTAACACTACCATTATAGTCTATGTTCGCGATTTGTTTAAAAAGTGACAAGAAACAACTTCCCTCTTAAACAAAAAAATGCATTTTGTATGCTTTTTTTTTTTTTGATTGATTTATTTATGGACGCTCTTTAACATCTCAGGTCATGAGCGTCCCATTCAACTCAGGGCGTGAAACGGCCGGCAAATTTTGCTCAGAGGTTTCTCTTTCAGGTTTGAGGTTCTTTATCGTGCCGTAAATGTACAACCCGGGACCCACGGCTTTACTTCACTTCCGAAGGAAGCCATACTTACGATTTTTACGCCCGAAAAAAATCCATCGGTCCTGGCCGGGTTGTACGGTTTGGGGGGGGGTATCTAAACCAGAACATGTACAATTGAGACTGGAAAATGAAAGCAGGAAAGTCACAAGTAAAATATCAAAAAAAAAAAAAAAAAAATACGTTTAGCATTTACTATGAAATTCAGAATAAGGGAAAACAAAAACAAAAGCTCACCTTGGCCCGACCGGGAATCTAACTCGTGACTTCCGGATTAGTAATAATTAATTATCGTCTAAATATTTAAATGATATGTCCTGTTTATTCGTACACATGATATTCCAAGAAGATGCGAAAAAATCTGGGAGGCAGCCAATACATTCACCGCTAATGCGTTGAGCATTCTGCGTAAACTCTTGGATGGTTTGCCCTGTAGTTAGAGATATGAGGTCTTTGAAACTGAATACTAAAGTGAATTGGGTAGAAATGTTTATGTCGAATAATGACAAATGGGAAGGGAATATTTGCATTTAAGGGTAAATATTTCTATGCGGGAACGAGTAAAGGATTGACAGTATGTAATGTAAGGAAACTAAAATATGGAGGAAAAATTAGTTAAAACTTGTGAAAAACCAGTGAAAATAATAAGAAAAATACTTTCAAATAAATAAGAAGATAGTGCAGTTCCAGTGCACTGAAATAACACAAATGATTTAATTTTGTGGCATGAACTTAGAAAATTAAAAAAAAAAAACCTTTCTAATATAAAAAGGATATTATATATGGATGCTACACTAAAGTCTTCTGAAAAACTGAACCATATCTTTCGAAATGCTTACATTGTGACAGCGAATCTTTGAGAAAATTTGGGCATTTGCATAGAGATCTCATTCGAAAGCAGAAACGTTGCAAATTTAAGGATAAATAAGAATAAAGAATACGAAGAAGAAAACGAGTATTTCAAATAAATTGTTAATATCCTTCTTAGACATTTTATTCCTATTCAGAAGTCCTGCAGGACTTAGCGGCTTCTACAGAAAGCAATATATAATGACTAATGTAATTTTTCTTTAATTTTTAAACTTATTTCTGAAGTCTGTGCTTTTCGATGATATTTAGCTCACAATTTTAAAACAAACTTCTAAGTTTTCAATTTGTTATGTAAAATTTCCATGTGTAGCTTTCATACGGTACAACCATTATTAAAAAAATTAAAATAGCTGATATTTCATTCTCAAAATTTTGACTCTCCTTTAGAACAAACAGGGGGAAAAAATGTGCATTTCTGCATATTGCTCCGATTTTAAAGTGTGCTGTTTAAAAATTGCATATGCTAAACCTAAAATATATCAACGTATTATTACATACATAAAAGAAAATTAGGAGTATTTTAAGAGATAATATTAGTAGATATTTAACAGAAAATTGGGAAATAGAAACTCATCTACCCCAAGTTGCCGAGCTTTAGTTATAAATCTTGTTCGCTAACAGGGTGTTTTTTACATATGAAGGCGCGGAATCGTGAGCGGGAGGTCTGGGGTTCGAATCCCACTGGATCCTCTTCCCTGATTGAGAGGTTTTCCAGGTTTTCCTCAGTCCTCATAAATGGAAAATGCCGGGGAGGACCCTAAACTTAGTCCTGGAACGTTTCCCTCCTTAAAAAAAATCCTTTCCCAGTTTACCATTTCACCAACAACTTTACATCTGGGCTAGTTAGCTTGCCACAGCCGATGCCTAGCAGATGGCGAAATTATCCTTATTCGGGTAAACATGCACTGTATTCTAAGTTCAGCTATTGTAATATGTTTGATAGCAATGAAATATTTTCTTTTATTTTCCGAAAATCCTTACTTTGTTAATATTGGAGAAGGCTTTATTGACGAACGTTCAAGATTTGCTCTAATGTTGTTTAGTTTTTCCTGAATTGGGATTGTTCGTTTTACCTGTGTTTCTTTTAAATTTATTTTTCACTGGAAATTAGTACACGATGTCATGAAGAAAAGAATTGATCAGGGAAGTCATGAACAAGAGCTATTCGTATTTATAACAAAGTTTACGTGCTTCCCTCGTAAGCAAATGTCTTCTCCATGAACATATATAATGCCGCGAGACCGGCAGAGAAAGGTTCAAAGCAACGTTCAAGGACAAGAAAAAGGAGTGAACGGAATTATAGCATTAGCACCATCGGCTGCAGCACGTCTAGTAGCCCAGACATAAATCTCTACATGAGCGGACAAGGTTTATACATATCGCTGCAAGGGAGTTTTCTCTCGAGATGCTTAAGCAGTTTTGATTAGTGCGCCATGAGATGAAACGATCGCTTTCATCCCCAGCTCTTTCAATAATGAATGTTCAGGAAGCTCTCCGCCTATCAGCTCAGTCCTCAATGCACGGCGTAACGAAAACAAGGCGGGCATAAAACTCCGGTACACGGTTTTCAGTTCAAAAGTTTACGACCCTATGAAAAGGTGGTAGTTTATCTAAATCTCTCTTTCCGGGTAGACTTGTGAGATGGTTCAGCTTTAAGGGTATGGGAGGTTACTAGAGGTCCTTTAAAACACCTTAGGCAAGTTCTTCCTCCTCCAGGATTTAACAAAGAAAATAGTATTCAGCACACGCCGAATACCTCTCTCAAAATTCATTTAGAAAGTAATTTTTGAAGAATTAGCTGCTAATTTGAACTGTAAAGCTTCAAAACTAAAATCTGAAGGGACATTTCTTTAAATTTTTCATATCGACTCCAACATGCAGTTAGGTATCCAAAGTTTTTTTAAAATAAATATGTGGTTTTCAATGCTAAACATTCAGGCTTAAGAACAACGACAACAAGACTACTATCATAAACAACAGTTTTCTTAAAAAAGTGCAGACTGTATAATTTATTCTTATAGGGAAGCTAAACTTTCGAATGCCCGCACCTTCCTATGTTTATATACAATTTAAACTGATTCCGTAAACCTTTTTAAACCCTAAGGTTTAAGTTTAAATATATCACTTTCTGCTGTGTGAATTTACATATACGTAGTTTAAAAGAGGAGCTTACAGTCCGATTTTTACTCTCTCCTTGTAGTGAGAGAGCGCTCAAACCTGGTCTGTCTCTTACGAGTTACGTTCTACCACTACTAGAAATCCCAGCTGAACACATCACAACAGGTTTAAAGAACACATTTAAATTCTAAGACATAATTGCACATCGGTTGATAGATTTCAGGTATTTCACATACAGGACGTCTCTATATTAGATCCAGAAACTTTATGATCGGATACATAACTGTTTCTAAAACACTTTTTGTTTGGGAAGCCATGGGCTGCCAGTGCAAGAGATTATAGTCAGAGCAATTGGATGGGACTAGGAGGAGGATGGGTGGTGAGCTGTGACCTGTCTGCCCAAGAGTGATCCCATGCTCAGACTGTTATTCCACCGCTGGCGTTGCCGCGCGAGCGGAGCAAGATGGTTTATGAAGCTTATACTTGTAAACCAGCAATGTTGTAAAATATCTTTTTTCTACTCCTGTTCCTTCTCAATTCGTTTGTGGGCATAACAAACTGTGGCAGCAATGCGCCACCTAGAATTCGTGCACGTGCCGCTTATCATTTTTAAGGAGGTTGAGAGGAAACGGAAAGTGTTTGGCTACAATACAAAGGTTACCTGCTGGAATGGACGCCTTCACTATAACAGATTGTGGTATTTGTGCGGCTCTGTGCTGCGACTCAAGTTCGAATGCCGACGTCTGCAATAATGCTAGCATCCAGTTTGTCACTCTCTGCGTTCAGTATCATTTGTCCATCAAATCTGTTGACTTCTTGTGTTAAATTTAATACATCCACACCCATGAGTTTGTCGGAAATGCATTTGATATACGGATCAGCAGTTGGTTCTGGTCTGGCGGCTCTGGAACGGTTCCAAACCAAACGGATTCCTTACCACGCTACATAAGCATCGATCACAGGCTACTTTGTTCATTCATTTGTTTTATTTATGGACGCTCTTTAACACTTTAGGTCATCAGCGTCCTATTCAATTCAGGACGTGAAACGACGGACAAATTTTGCTCAGAGGCCTCTTCTTTCATCAAGCTTGAGGCTTTTTAGTGCCGCAAATGTACGACACGGAACCCACGGCTTTACTTCCCTTCCGAAGGAAGCCATACTTAGGATATTTACGCCCAAAAAATCCATCGATCCTGGCCGAGAGTGAACCCACGATCTTGGGTTTAGGGGACAAGTATGGTTACCACTATAGCACCAGGACCGACTCACAGACTACATGAGCTGGGTTCATTAAGTATAGGGTCAAGGACGGTAGCGTGATTTGTGAACTCCTGAATCAGTTCTGCAGTGTATAATACCTTCTTACAGTAGTCGTTAGTCGTTTGATTACTCAGTAATGGAACATTATTTGTTGTACGATCTGCAAAATTTCGCAGGAATAGCTGTTATCATTTTGAAAGAAGAGTTCATACCACCAAGTACGAACGTTTATTGCTGGTATTTGAACCAAACTCTACTCCAACCACAATTTCTAACCCAGACGATGTACACAGATGAGAGATTATTGCACATGTTGGGGGTTTGAAAGGCCGCATGCAACGCTTCCGTGATCTCATAGGTCCTATTTGAGCCTCTGCACCTGCCACCTCTTAATATCAGTCAAAGAATGTGGTTTCAACATGACGGGCCACCAGCTCATTTTGGGAAGGAGGTATATTTTCACGTTACAGCTACATCCGGCGATCACTGGGAAGATCGAAATGGGCCCCCACGCTCGCCTGACCTTATCCCGTATGTTTTCTTTGTGTGCAGTCATACAAAATCAGTAGTTTATGAAACCCCTGTTGATTTCGAACAAGATCTTGTCCTGGAAGTCAAAATACCCGTGTTACAGCTCTCGCTGTAATGACGTGAGGATTCATGGCGCTAATTTAACTCTGAAGCGAGTAGTTTTTATTCATATTTACTTCTATTTTGATTAAAATAAATATCTAACATTAGCGATTTGTTTACTAATTAACAATTACCTTCACCCCCTTATTTTAAGTTCATTCAATTTACTAAAATAAAATCGTGTTGCTCTGAAACAAAACGCAGCAGCACATGGATACCTGACATCGCATAAGGGAAAGAATCTGCCTATCTTTATCAAGATTCTAAGAATATTTTCAGTAAGTGACTCACAGTTGACTATAATCAGTTTATGCGGATTAACGATGCACAGATTGCTTAAATTGCGAGATAGCGACGTATTGATATGTGTAACTGTGATATTCTTCTGAGCTGTTTTGCCGCGGTCTCTGGAGCTGAAGAATGCAGGCGTTTCGTCTGCAACTACGGCAGACATCTTCGGTGGTGTGGGCGGGTTCTCCTCTCTGGTAACACAGTGTCTGCTTTCCAGCAATTGACACATGAAAACATAGCGAGCCTTACACAAGAGAGGCCAGGCTCCTCTCACCAGCTTACAGGCTGCCGCCCGGACCGGACCAATCAGCATGGAGCGCTGGCAGTATAAATACAGTCAACGCTTCAGGCGCGGTGTCACCAGAGAGGAGAACCCGTCCAAGCCACCGAAGATGTCAGCTGTAGTTGCAGACGAAACGTCTAGAATCTTCATCTCCAGCAGACCACGGCAAAACAGTCCGGAAGAATATCACAGTTACACCTATGACTCCGGCCGTGAAAGCCTACGTTCTCTCATCGCAGCCACGTATTGATTTACTTAAATTAAAAGGGGGGGGGGCAAGCGAAATGAAAACGTGTGCATTGAAACTTGCTCTCTAGGGCAAATGTGAGATGGGGGGATTGTTTCATCACTCCTGCTATTACACAGAGAAAACCAAACCATGCGACAATTGCAGCAATACCAATTTACTGCAGCCAGTATATAAATTACATATTATTATGCTTCTGCCCTCTTCGATCGCATTTCGTTTTAATTTTTTCATCGGCGTTCCGTCACTAGCGCCGTGCGGCATGAATACATGAAACAATTCTTAAAAAAAATAAGGAATCCGAAAGAATTTCTCATAGGGAGAAGTCATGGAAAGGAAGTGTGTCTAATATGATGTGACAAGAAACTGACTTTCTAGAACAATGCTCTTGAATTTATTTAAAAAAAAACAAAACAATAAAATTCATTCCCACGAAAACGAACTTTATAGAAGTGTACCTTAAGAGGACAAATGAAGAACTTAGCATGATCAATTATAACCTTGACACACCGAAAACAGAGCAAAAAATTACACAACACTTTTCCCAAAACAAGTCAAAATTAAAACATATGAAAAATTTACCCCGAAATGAAATCATATTTTCACAACATCCACGCAAGACATATTACAGTATAAGACAAACTACGACATCACATATTCAGAAATTAACGCAAAAATAATCCCATGGTTTCTCCAAAGCCGAAAAGACATACCTCCTAATTAGCTTTCACAAATTAATTGTCCAAAATTAACGGAATAAACCAAAGGAATTTTCCATAGATTCAAGCATAAAAATAATAAGTATTTCTTTTTTTTTTTTTTTTAACTTTCTTCAAACAATTGAACAAAAATGACTGAAAAACTTCAACACAAAACCCGGCAATGCAATATAATGCCTACTCATATTAAAATAAACTTTATCCAAAGGAATTTTACATATTATTAATTTTTGCGAACGCTAATCCCAAATTACATATTCTAAAACATCTGAATATCCAAATATCCCGCCACTGCGTGAATGAATTTAACTAGTAATTTCGGTGAAGAGACAGCGTTCAGGTGGAAAATTTTCAGGACCCGAACAAAGTAATGATGGCGCCTCGCTGATAAAAACCAAAATTCCAAGACGATGTTAACCCCGAAATATATCTGAGTCAACTCAGAGGCTAAGAAGCACAAGTGGGATATTGATGTAAGAAAGGATTACATCACGATTAAAACCGACCGATACAGACAAGCCCGTGCTCTGCACCAATGAGCAACATTTTCAGAAAGTTACTTCGTAAAGAAGGGAAAGCAGGAAAGGGGAAAGAGATAAAATGATAGATTACATATAGTGGCATATAAAGACGCGATGTAAATGTAGTGGAAGGAAGGTCCTTCACCGACACCATGTTGATAACATGGGTTCCAGTCAGTCATCTGCCGTCCAAGGTACTGGCCCGCACCGGCGTTAATGATCTGTAATCCCTCGCTGAACGTAATGTTTCAGGCACCTGTCATCTCTGGTACAAAGTCAGTTAAGTTTTGCCTGCAATGTGCCATGCAAAACAGACGGCAGATGGCTCACTGGAACGCATGTCATCTGCTTAATGTGCAATTTGCTGATTTATTGTGTGTAAATTACACTTAATGTAGTGAAATGAAGTTGACACTAGAACAAAGGATATTTACATCTGACACAGCAAAATCTTAAACAGCTAATTTGTAAACACATTTCCGCATGGAAATACTGTAAGAAAACACGTACTTAGATTTAGGGATATAAGATCGATGAACGATAAAATTTCGAACTGATAACGATGTGTTCTAAGAGAATAAAGACTGCATGACATTAGAGAAAATTAGATATTTCTTCAACAAAGTCCTTACGTTATTTCAAAAAACCCAACTCATACAGCTACTAAATTACTAAAATTCAAACCTTAGAGAGTGAGTGTATTCTTATAATTAGGACCGCTTGAAAACCTAATTTGTATACATTTCTGTAATTGGATTTTTGCTCCGCAGTTAATATGCTTATTTTTCCTTGCCTTATTAAGTATTTGCTTAACTCATGTATTGGAGCATAGAAAACACGCGATCAATTCACCAGGTTCCCTGCACGACGAAAATATTTCTTTGTGGTTTGCTGTAGTAGCAAGGAAATAATATTACCTTAACTTTTTAATACACTCTAAGTTCAGATTCTTACAATAGCCATCCGATTATAGAGACATTTTCAAAATCTTATTGTTGTGCGATTATTATTTACCCAATAAAAAGAGGCAATATAAATAATAGTGATACTGTTGCGTGCTACTTGCGAGAGGAGTTATGGTCGGATGTGCGCTTGCACACTCTGAGTTCTTCCTCAATGACGTGTCAGTAATTTGGCCAATACCGGCAAGGCTCCGCTTAAGCAGTGTAAATACACTGTTCGTGCTCTTCAAGCCGGTATGGCCAGGCCACGAGTGAAAATGAAAGTGTGAGTTGGGAGATTGCAGTCAAAAATTAAAAAGCTTGTCTGGTGTATAAATAGTGCACTCGATAGCATGAGCTAATGAGACTAACTGGTTTTCTAACAGCCTCGGTTGGCTTTTATACTTGCGACTGCCGGGACCTGGTCATTAGTACATGGCATATCTGTAGTGCTATCTAGTTTATTGATTCTTAACATATTTACACACTAGCTCCGCTTAAACTACAATTATTATTAAGTGTATTTACATGTTAGTGCCGCTATGGGCGTCCCTTCTATGTATTCTTCCCTGTATTGCTTGGCTGTGGCGAGCCAATCCAAGCAGTAGCGGGTTGACGCTACACTTAGTACAAACTAACAAAGAATTGTGGAAACAGAGTTTTGTGCGTGAATGCTATCATGAGTTTTCTCATTCTGCATGCAATTGCAGAGTTTTACAGACTACTCCATAAACACGTCTCCAGTTTAATATTGCTTTCGGTCGAATGGTTGCTATGTGCCTCTCGGCTTGTTCTGATTGTGTTGCACTGTGCGCGCGCTGTGCTTTAGAGGTGAAGGTCCGGTGTTTAAATACTGGCTCATGAAAGTATGTAGTGTTTATGCTTATTCTGTGACATTTGTTAATGTAAATATCCTAATTCTATAAATTTAAATTAATTACAAATTACTACAATAATCTGTTTTATTAACGTAATAAGAAAATGCGAATAACTTTATATTACATGAACATGGAGCATCGAAAGGTACTTTACTCCTTGTAGATATACTCACATACAAAAGAAAGACAAAAATATTATTAGTTCTGGAGCAATAAGTACATATAAGATTAAGGTTGAAGCTGTCCCTGGCTCCCTGTCAATTACAGAGTAATTGAAATAATTAACATTTGTAATTTTAGAATCAGCAACTCTGTAATTATATGCAAGTATGTTGTGCATTTTCTTACATTGGAGGAACTTTAATGACATAACTCGTATATGTAGAATTAATACTGTATAGTGTTTAAATGCGTTCATAAAGTGTAATTTTGGTAATATTTAAAAGATGACATTTAGTAGTATAGCAAAGTAAGTCTTTCTCCGAACACAGAAAGAATTGGCAGAAGTCAGACAATGCAAGGTAATCCATTATGGTATGCAGCTAGGAAATGCTCACATCTCAGGCAGAGACACTGAATTGTTCGGTGATAAAGTTGCAGGTGTCCGAGTATAAGGTCAGAGAGAGTAACGTATGAAATCTGTTCAAATTCATCTTATTGACGAATAACGGAGCATTTGGCTTGATCAAAATTGTCCAGTTAATAGAAATGAAATTCAGTGAGGTAAGCACTCACCTATAAGCGACGTTAACATAAAACTGACGGGATTATTTCGCGCCTTTGCCCGTGGATAGCGTCATTTTGTATTGCGTACAAAAGGGGTAGATTTTGCCCAAAAGTCGCGCAGTCTCAGAATTTTTCGGTCCAGATACGTGTGGATGCCGTCGCCCGGATATCAGCGGAAGAGCGCCTTAAGTACCGGTTACCAATTCCGACGACAACGAAGCTTGTGTGTCGATACATTGTCATTGAACTACATTAAGAATTCTGTTAAATTAACAATCTCTTCGCACTCGGCTCCATTTGGTTAACGCAATAAACTTACGTGTTTGCCAAGATTACCTTGCCTGTGGTTCGACGTCAGACGTGAGTTTGCCTGAATATTCATGTAAAGGAGAATAAACTATATAAGCAACTAAACAACAGCCGCCAAAATCCAGCAAAACGCTCTCGAGAGAGTCTCGTCGAAGAGGCAACCATACAGTTCAATTCCCATCCCCCACCTGTCAAATCTGTTTCAAACTGCAGCCCAAAGTTGAACAAATAATAAACATCCCACCACCCCATAATCTTATTACATGGTAAACTCCCTTATAGGACGGTTTGGTGAATGAGGCAGGTCACTTGAGAGTACCTACTTTTCCCATCGACATTAAATTCAAATTTACAGTGTGCAGATTTCGTGTTTCGGTCAAATATACTCCAGCTACCTGTTTTATTTACCTTACAGTAAAGTGTACAATGCAGTTGCAATGCACGGCCAATGCCCCGATAACTTGACATTAAATCTGGCATTTTAAACCTTTGTTTTAATATTTTGCTGCGATTTATTATAAGTTTTTTCTTATAATTTTGATTTGTGCAAACTCAGAAGCTGTACACTAAATACGAATTTGAGGAGATGAAAACTAATGAAATCAATTAATTCTAAACTTCAAACATAAACCATATTAAGTCTCTCTTTTCTTCTGCCAGCTACCAAATTAATATATTCATGCAAAAGCTTCAGCAGCATTATAAAAGTTGCTAGATAAATCACATTTGTATAATAACACAACCCTTTATGCCTAATTTTCCGCGTATTTTGAGTGGAAAAATGTATTTTAACACGAAACACTGCCAAGAAAATATTCTCTGCTCCAGAAATAAGAGAGCCAGTGATCTACGGAGAACTGTATGTGCAGTTATGCCCCTTTGAACTATACCCAAGTCGGGTGAGAGAATTCCTCCAAAGGGCACCCTCATAAAATGTACATTCCTACAGTATATTACCCTCGGCCATTAAATCGATATGAGCCATACAGACACTTTCCAAGCGATTGGTATGGGATCGGAAAGTAAAATAGAGTAAGGGAAATTGTAAAGAAAAATTTTTGCTCCTTGAATGGTTGGAAAGGGGAGAGGGTCAGAGACAAGATTCAATAAGGGTCAGACTTTCCAGCCTTAGTCTTCCTTTCATACCCTGACCACCTCTAAGGATGCGGCTGCACACTAAAGGTATGGCGTTTGAGTTTCTGTAGTTCATTAAATTAATAATGATATGTAGTACTATATTTTTATGAGTAAGCAGAGGTTGGAAATATTCTGTTATTTAAAGATAAATAAAATATTAGGAGAAGAATAATATTCGTAAAAAAGATGGGAATGCTTTTGTATTAAACTTTTTATTTTAAATAGGAAAATAAACATTCAAGTGTCAAATTGCACTAGGTTTAATTGCATATTGAATAAACATGTACATCATTGCTTTAACGTTCAGATTCTTGCTTGTACACTTTCTGTATTCGCCCATCATTATTTTTTCACGTTAATTTTCTTATTTCTATGTTTTGTAAATTCCACGTTCACATATTTTGGCAAGGCCTTTGTATCATATGTAGAAATATTACCTATATAGGGTGAGCAAAATCCAAATCGATTGGTTGCTGATATTGTATCTGGTTACTGCATAAACGCTTCCCCTTTGCCCAGAAAATGAACGATGTAAACGCTCGGTTCTTGAAACGCAAATGGAATTTTGCTCTTCCGGTATATTAATTATTTTGCGTATACTTTTATTACATATACGAGCAAATAGGTATGATCATAAAATCCGTTAAGTATAAAGGAATCTTGCTGACGCGGGGTGAATAGGTGAGTTAAACAAAGCAAGTTGCTTTTAGAGTTTTCAAGTGTTAAAAACTAAAACTAAGTTAAATAATTCCTACTATTAATATACATGCAAACAACTTCACAATTCTGAACAGTTGTTTGGAATCATGTCTTTCCAATTCGTTTCAATTCACCCTAATCTCTAGCCACGCGTGACCATTGCTTGCCCGATGCCTCGACCAGTAAAGTTCATCATCTAATTTCAGAACGATCCACACTCTTAGATTTCCACATCCATTTGGCTGAATCTAGTCGGATTTACAAGACCCGCACGCTCACATATACTTCGCTTTAAATGACAATATAAAGGTGTTTAAATTAAAACGTCCTAAAACGTTAGAGCAAGTGCAATAAATCGAACGTATCAAAAAGTACCTATGAATATATAAATATATATGTCGGAAACATACGTTTTGATATATGAGTCTTACTATATTATGACCTATTGTGTAGAGTGTTTGCTCTGAATGTTATTATGCTCTTCAGAGAAACATACTCGCCGGTTGCTTCTGTATTTGACAACATGAAGTTCCGGTCATATCTGTACGTTTTTGATGGTGTGGCGTAGACTTGAAACTTTAAGTGCTTTCACAAACCTCACTGACCAATCCATTGTTTTGGTTTGATGTGTAGAAAATATTGCTCTGTCGTTCATGATATCTACCACCTCAATTGCTGACTTGTAAATCATCGTTAGTACATTACAGAGACAAACAAGCAACAAGAAAAGGGTAGTGAGCCAAAACGGAAGAAAAATATTCTTCTTGAGTAGTAGTAGTAGTAATAGTAATAGTAGTAATAGTAATAGTAGTAGTAGTAGTAGTAATAGTAATAGTAATAGTAGTAGTAGTAGTAGTAGTAGTAATAGTAATAGTAGTGGTAGTAGTAATAGTAATAGTAGTAGTAATAATAGTGATAGTAGTGGTAGTAGTAATAGTAATAATAGTAATAATAGTAGTAGTAATAGTAATAGTAGTAGTAGTAGTAGTAGTAGTAATAGTAGTAGTAATAGTAGTAACAGTAGCCATAGTAGTGGTAGTAGTAATAGTAGTAATAGTAGTAATAGTAGTAGTAGTAGTAATAGTAGTAGTAATAGTAGTAACAGTAGTAGTAGTAGTAATAGTAGTAGTAATAGTAGTAACAGTAGCCCTAGTAGTGGTAGTAGTAGTAGTAGTAATAGTAGTAGTAACAGTAGCCGTAGTAGTGGTAATATTTATTATTCCAGTTAAACTATTATACACATATTGCACATTACATTCGCATGGGTCGCAAGACTGTTCATGCTCTTGTAAAATACGTCATTTCTGAAATTAATTCCAACAAAGGAAAACAACAACATTAACAAAAAAGCGCGCGCGCACGCACACACCACACACACGAAAGAGACATACATACATACAATAATTGTGAAATTCATATAATTTTCGTATTATTTATAGAATGTTTATAGAAATGTTTGTCCCTAAAAGAATCGTTTAGCCAGTTTTGTCTATTTCTCCCTACTGGAAGTGAAAAATTAACTCGGGAGAAAGAAGACAGTTTGTAATATAGTACCCGTATTTAATAAAGTCTGGCGGTTATAAAGATCTCAACAAATATACTTTTTTTCTTGCATATGTTTGAGATATTTTGCTAAATTTAACCAGCTGTACCAGTTGTGAAAATAGATGACACTTTTATTCAATCCTCTGTGTATTACGTGATATATCGAAACGCAAAACATAATTTGACTAATAATTAACAAATTATAGAACAAAACTTGTGAACTATAGCTAAATAAGGCCTGCGAATTTTTTAGAATTCCTATTAATTTTGGTTTTTAAATTTTTAATGATCCGCCATCAGCAATGGAGACGTTGAACGGAATAATTTAAATAATGACGCAAATTAGTTCCGAGTCTTTAGCGTCGAATATTAACTGATATTCACATTTTCAAGGTAAGGGAAGATTCCGGAAAAAACCTTACGCAGGCAATTTGTCCCACCAATGGCCTGTTTTCAAGCAGACCAAGACAAATGCACGTCGCATTTGATAAAACTTTGCGATTATTTCCCTGCGATATCCTTGGTTACAATTAAAACCTTTGTTTCGTTTCACAGGACGATTTTAAGTGACGTCACATGAGTGCAATAGTCAAGTTAAACTACCAGAGAATATATTTTTTCATATTGATAAACATCATGACGAAATTTTTTACTGAAAGGAATGTTTCATTATTGCTTTGCTTTGATGGACGACGATCGTGGGAGTTTTAACATCAAAGCAAAGAAAGTCGCAAAGAAAAAGGCGGCTATTAGATAACAAATATTTCAATAATACTGACACCAAGCGGCGAGATGTGTTTTCTTAATAATTGGAACTTGACAGTTAATTGCGAAACAGAAGAGCAGGCTTGTTCAATTAACATAATTACAGTTTTACTGTTGTTCCTCAAACATCTAAAGATAAACGCTTATTTTACTGTATTGTATATTCTTATATATAAACCAATAGGTTTTATTATATTATTTTTCGATTATACAATAATCCGACGAGTTTCATTTGACTAAAAACACAATGGATTATCTTATCACCAAAATAGCATGGTGGCATTACATATCGAACGGTGGCATTTTGGGTGTCCACACTTCGACGAAAACGTGATCAGGTGGAGAATCCGTCAGCATGCAGCTGGCCTTTACTTAAGTTTTCATTTTATTGTATAACGCTTGCTTTTAACTGCAGAGGCATCAGTCTACGTTTAGGGTACATCCGCGGCATTTGCCATTTATGGGGACTGAGGAAAACCTCAGTCGGTGAAGACGGTCCTGGCGGAAATAGAAACCCAGACCTTCCGCTAACCTTAACGACCTCGACCACCCTACTACTTAAAGTGTATATGGAAATAGACAGTAAGGAGTTGGTTGCACAGGTGGGAATAACCCATCCGACAGCATTGCACATATTGAAGTTGCATCCAGCAGGGTGTCTCACCAACTTACGGATGTTAAGCAATGGCACGTTTGACAGTTGCATGAGGAAAGGGCGTGCACTCACCGAAATCAATACACTGGATTAAAAATGCTTCACAACTGAAACATGATTGGCAG
Source organism: Metallyticus violacea (assembly GCA_030762175.1). Classification (NCBI taxonomy): domain Eukaryota; kingdom Metazoa; phylum Arthropoda; class Insecta; order Mantodea; family Metallyticidae; genus Metallyticus; species Metallyticus violacea. Next base: position 84,090,661 of record CM060844.1, read on the forward strand.
ACGTTCATTCCCGTACTCAAAAAACCTATGCCAAGAACCCGGAAATATGAAAGTGAAATGAGGAATTTGATGCAAAAACCAGATAAGTCCACTTTACGCATCTAATTGATACAGATTTGTGCAAATTTACTTGAATGAAATAATCATAGTTGCCAACGACCACCATGTTTGTATTTGGAACAAGAATTAGATTAGTCCTGTCCTTTACCGGTTTATATACCAACAGATAGCAGCGCAAGTGTTGCAGTTCTTTCTTCTTGGTAAAATGGCACACTTAAGGTCAGTAAAAACCAACAAGAGAGTTCATTCTTTTGAAGAAAACAATCTTTGCTTTTATGAGAAACAATTGAACAACGGACCACTACCTGTTGTAAAAGTTAACATGATGATGTAACAAAACCGCTAACAAGTAATAATATATGGAATTCTATGAATTCTATTCTGAAGGTGCAGAGGATTTGAATAAGGACATAAAACCATACATATAGTTAATCATTCAATTCAACATACTTCAATAATTGGGTAAATTGTTTAAATTGACTACTTCAGTCATGTGACGCCAGTTTAAAATGGTCCAAAACGAAACAAAATATTGAATTTTGACCAATCACAGCCGGATTACGGAGTGAAATTATCGAAAAAAATACAAAAGATCAAATCCGTTTTACCAAGCGACGTACATTTGTCTTGTGGTCAGTGTAGCCGACTCTATACCTTCACTATATTATTCCTGAACACGCATCATTGACCACTTTTGCTAGAGACAACGGGGAGCTAGCAACAAAAGCATGGACAATCGACAATCATAACGCAAGATGGAGGGTTCTTCAAAGCGTTTTGGTGATGCGAATTGTTCTTATCATTAGGAATTCCAAACCACAGAATACAAAGAAAAATAGAGCTGGTCTATGTTATCTTTTTTTTTTTTCTTTAAGTTGGTATTAGGAAATCCAAAGGCAGCGATTGTAATAGTCGACTTTTGTCCATTTCAATCTCACGGTTTTTGAATGAAATAGATATTCAGAAGTGTTAATTTCTGTGCGCGAATTTCAAATATATATAACTTTTATTCTTATGCTATTCATGAAATAGTCCTAAGCCCGTATTTGGCTCTTCTCTATTGTCATTACTGACAATTGACATTCTACTGTCGTAAAGATTGCTTGAAAAGGTTAAGTGAAAATATACAATTATTATATCGTGAAATAGTCCTAATAAATATCATACTATTGTTTTCAGCTACTTTTAAGAGATGAAAAAAAAAACGTTAGTGTAATGCTTTGTATTTTGTAAATATGATATTCACACAATAAATGCAAGATTATTATTAATTAGTAATAGAGGATATACCAGTGCTGTTTATCTTTAGTTGTTCATGTTTTTTACTGAAATCATAAATATATTTTGAATATAATAAGTGAAATTTAAATGTTTTGTGAAAGAACCACTTAAGACCAAATAAACATTTAATTAAATTTAAATATATTTATACGGTTTTAAAAATTCATATTCGTATATGACACAACTTGTTAAACTTTTCATAATTTCCAAAATGCATTTCTTAAATGAGTATCAATTATTTTTACATTTAATCTAAAAATGTTTTTCTGGACGTATCTGGTTCTTGCACCAAATCACTTGTATAGTAGTTATAAAAGCAATGTTTTGTGAAAGAAAATATTAAAACAAGGCTATTTTGCTTTTACAAAGTTTTATGATTACAAAACGTGGTTTTTGATAGTAAAATTCCATAGCTTTCTATCCCATAATTACCTTCAATTTTATGTTGTTTTTTTTTAAAATATGGAACTTTAATTTAAAAATAAATAAATGAACAAACATCATCGAAATGTAAAAAGAAAACTTTTAAATTATTTACAAAGTTTGCAATTATTACATAAAATTCCAACAAAACACAATTTGAAAGAAAATCTTTCGAAGTCGGTGATAAAGTATTAATGCACTCGGAACAACATGGCAGCAGATATCTCTGGCGAATGGAATAAGAAAGAATAATGGGAAATTCGAGAAATGACAAGGTGAAAAGGTAAGGCACTAGAGACCAATGTGAAATACAGCGCACAGGGAAGGAGAAGAAACCAGCAGAATGGTCATATGTATCGTATGACAGCTGCGAGAATCTGCAAGAAGTCCAGAGAGACCACACTGATGACTGACCCAATTTCCGAATCTACGCGGAGCATATAGAAATGAAAAGAGTCTTGGAAAGTACAAAGGAAAATCTGCAGAGAATAGCACCCAACCACCTTCCTCCACAAAGGAGAGTTTTTCTCCCATATGCATTACCCAATATTCCTTTTCCCTCAGATTTTCGCGATGAAAATTGTTTCAAAATCAGGCTTGGTCTTCATAGCGCATCTGAAGGTAACATAATTAAGCTTTTTTATTTTAAAACCAGCAGCAGTTTACAACATAAAACATGATGCTATATTTTCTACTCATTTATGAAAGATAATGTTTCATTAGGCAGGTAGTTTTTTGTACAGGGTAAGCTATACAGAACATTGAAACATTTTCTCATAAAAAAACTGTATTTTGAAGCGATTTGATGGGTACCATTGCTGTTGACTCCACACTGGGCGCCAAATTTACACCGACTATGTGCCCCAAGTTAGGCACCAATTTTGAAGCGATTTATTATCGACATCGAGTTGCCTCGCGTTGTGATGCCAGTTTTGAAGTGGTTTTGTAGATTGATTATTGTTCGCTTAGGTATTGCTATCCACGTTTCAACGAAAACAACTTCTCGGGGTGAATTCTGCTATTTTATTGAATCGTACTCAACAGGACTGGGAGAGGATTTCATTGCAGTAAATAAGCACGCGATTAGACATTACACACACGTATATGTATATATTGTATTTTTATTATTTCCAAAACTTTTCGCGTCCTCTGGTGTTTTGTGTACGGTAGACTGAGCTACGCAGATGCAAATTTATTGAGTACTGCGAAGCGCTTCTGAAAACCGCCTGCATCTTGCCACGTGTTGTGTCTGAGAACTAAAAACTGCTAAATAGTTGCGTCTCATTGCGTCTGAAACTGAGACAGCCTCTATCTCGCCGCGTGTAAAACTTGAAACTGAGTATTGCGTGCTGAGAACTGAGAAAGTGTTTATCTCTAGCTGCGTGTAGATCTTATAACTGCCTGTCTTAGCAACGTCGAACACACAACTTCTGCGAAATACTTAACTAAGTCGAACTGAATGCCCCAGCAGAGCTACTGCTTCCTTATATATTAAATTCAAATCAAGTAATCGAGTTTAACGATTGCCACGGGGTCACACAGGCAAGTAGAATTTTCGTACCTATCTTTAAAAGTTCAAACATACATTTTCCATTGGCCGGCAAGTTCAACCTTCACGCGTGTCATTGGAAATTTTTTGAAAGTTTAAAGCTTTTAGTTTGCATTGGCTGGTTTAAAGCGCTAACAGTACAACAACTGCTCGGGGTCAAAGCCCGAAATGAATTTAAAAGTCGTTAAGTTTATTAACCGTAAAATGGCAGATCATTTTCAAAAAGAAAGGAACTTCACAGGCGCCCCTCTGGTTTCTCCCGATTTTGTAGTTTTATGAACTTTTTGGACTTCCAAGCTTCCGTAACAAAACACCAAGGAGCTTTATGTGTTTTACGATTCTGATATTGAAATTAAAGCTTATGGCACACAAATATATACATACTATTTATAGTACTAATTAAAACGCCAAAGTATGATGTTTACATAAGTTATAATTATATTTCAATGGGGATGAAACAGAGGAACTGTTACAAAAGAATGAGAAAATTCAGCGCATTTAATTTCAAATGTAATTGAATTGAAATTAAGAGCGTTAATTGCTATGTATACTGTTATCTAAAATAAGGGGATTAATGCGTGAAAATATTGTGATTTAATTTAGAAATTAAAGATAAATTATGAATTCTCAAATTGATTAATGACTCAACAAATTATATCGCTCATATATAAAGTAGATTATCATTATTATTCATAGATTTGGTCCATAGACCTGTTTCCAGTCAAGAAATTGAGACTATTAATCTGTTTATTGAACGACCCACCTTTCTCTTCCATTTGGATTGATAGCGTAACAATATTTTCGGTATTCTATAGCTTTTATTCTCTATATATGATAATTGCATTTTTTTTGTAATTCTTTGTAGTAGATATTTGATTCTTCTCTTATGTATTCATTGTGATTTTTTTCTAATAGTGTGTAAAGGAATACTGCCCTCTATCAATGAAGTCATAAGACGGAGGAAGAGGAAGCAGAGGACGCAGCAGTTGGCCAATGCTCACCATGGGCTGTAGCGCCAAATGAGAAAAAGAAGAAGTGTGTAACAGATGAACTTCATTTGAGCAGTTTCAATCTTTTTCATGTCTGATTTATTTATTGTTCAGTTTTCGTAAGCATATGACATGCAAGGCATTGCTTTTAACCGTGCAAATTTTAACGCTTTGTTTTGCAATGATTTTCTTGTGCCATATATCCTGTAAAGTTGACTCAAATGGACCCTAGAAATTAAAAAAAAAAAAAAAAATATTTGTTCTATTGCTTTACTATTAATTATGACTTTACTTCCCACATGAATAGCGTACATGAATGTCATTACTTTTGTTTTTGCCTTAAATATTTAATGTGACAGTTCGTTCATGCCATCTGCAAACTATCTTAGCACATTTAGTCATCTGTGTATAATAAGTTGTTTAGAACTTTTTAATGTATCTTAAGATTATTAACTAATTGATTTTGTCACTGATTAACAATTTCACCAAAATATATTAAACAATACTTGAAAAGTGTACGTACTTCATTGATAGAGCTTTGGATTGTCATTATAAAATTGTTACTAATTTTGTTTCCTTTGTCGACAAATAAAATTTATTCTAAATAGAGACTTGATTACTTATATCAAATTATCTGGATATCCTTTATTATATATTTCTCATAATCTATTCCTTATAGTTTATCAAATGACTTTTCGTAAATCTGTAAACAGCGTATACTTTGGCAAATTAACTGTAGTCTCTCTTGAACGATTTGTTCTGCTACTAATATGTACATTGAACACAAACAAACGTTACCTTCTAAATTAAGATGCAACATTAGTTGTAACATGTGATGATTTATTAAAAGAAAAAGTGTTTCGCCCCCCAATGCCATGCTATACAAATACAAATACTGTCCATTTTTTCTTCAAGGACCTCCAAGTCATCAGGAAGTATCTCCCATGTAAACTGACCAGTAAAGTTCAGGCTTCTTCCACTTTAACTCCTTTGGAATAATCTGCCCTATGAGTCCGCGATAGAACGTCAAGGAAGTATTCTAAAAACTTAGTCAAAGGACCAAGTATTATAACTAGAATAACTAGAAATAGAAATTTCTAAGCACCAAAATCAAAATAGAGCTGAATGAAGCTATGTTGGAATTAAAATATAGGCTGCAGGTGGAGGGGTACAATAAGTCACAAACTAGAACTACTCTCTCCCCTTACATCTGTCACTAGTTAGTTCTAGTTTACCTGCCATGGGTGGCTCATAGCTTGTATTTGAGTGCACAAACTTGGTGTGTATATAAGGGTTTGTATTTGCGTATAGATCTGGGATACGCGATGTTACAAGCTGGATAAAAGCAGCAATCTGGCGAGCTGCTGGAGGAATCTCTTGCTGCTAGTCTCCGTGCCCGAGTGCCGGCGGAGAGAGCCGAAGGTAGTGACGGTGTTTAACGCCCGTTTTTACTACTGTGGCACCACAGGCGGTGAACACTGGTGATACATGAGATGAAATGATATATTGGGAAAGGATTTTTTTAAGGAAGGAAACGTTCCAGGCCAAAGTTTAGGGTACCTCCCCGGCATTTGCCAGGCATGAGGACTGAAGAAAACCTGAAAAAAAAAACCTCAGTCAGGGAGGACGGTCCTGGTGGGATTCGAACCCAGACCTCCCGCTCACGAGTCCCCGCCTTAACGACCTCGGCCATCTAAAGGTAGTGTAACACAGTTATTAGCTAGACAATAGCCCTTCAGAATCAACAGCGCAATAGCGTAGTGGGTTAGAGCATTGAGCTACACTTGTAGAGATAGAATAAAGGGTTCAAATACTACTAACCCATGGTTTTTCTTCTGCTGGAGTTAAAGGAAATTTGCCACAATTACAATAATTTACTCGCTGAATTAGCTGCGAATTACAATTAGAGCATTTGCCAAAATTACAATGATTTATTCACTTAAACACTGGGTTCACCGGTTTCTAGGATTATCCCGAGGTCAGCTGACAGATTAGGTATATATGAATTAGTTGCGAATTGGAATAAGAGCACATTTCCTACAATATTTCACCCGCCTAATAACGCAGAGTTGCAGCAAGAGATTCCTTCCTCCAGCAGAGCAAGTGATTCCTCCAGCAGCTGCATTGATCCAGCTTGTAACGTCAAGTATCTGGGATCATAACACATGTTAAGTGGTGCACGAGCCAAAAGCGGGCCGGTGAAGAGCACAGCCGCAGTATTGTAAACCCTTCACCTATGACAGCTTGGTTCTTTGTTAACAGAGCCGAGCTGAGACCGACCAGCGTGTGCATGTACTTCTTTTCGGGCAAGATCGTCTGGCCAAAAAGTATACAATTACTCATTTCCTTCATCAAAATAATATTCAAACACAGCACTGAAACCTGCAGCAATGAAATACAGTAGTTGTTCTCTACTTGATTTTAACACAGTAATCAATGCTATAGTTGATAATTTGATCAATGATCTCTTCAGTTCCCACCCTGGAAAGACGGCCGGAGAGCCGGTGGGGAGGTCTGTAAGTGTTTAACTGTAGAAACGTATGAAAGTGCTCTTGTGTGGTATGTGACAGTGAGAAAGTGCTCATTAGGCGGAGTAATAAGTACAGTTTATCTATCACTTTTGTTAATAGGTTATTTATTTGCCATTATATTATTTATTTATCATTCTACGTGCGTACAGAAGCGGCTCGCTATGTACGGAGATTGTTTCAAGAGAGATTCCCCGATATTCAGCAGATTTTGTTAATGGATTTTGAATAGTGCACGTGACGAAGAAATTGTCCCTAATCAATTTTCTTTAGGAACGAATCTTGTTTCCACCTAAGTGGATATTAATTCACAAACAGCCTAACCCGCTTAGGAACGCCTGCCTAAACAAGAGATACTATAGTGTGAGGGCTATAAGCGTCGAGCGAATGACAGCGTCCATGAGTTTTTACATGCAGTTCATGAAATATTGGACGATAGAGTCATCCCTAACTGCATAAGGCCCCCTCCGTCCCCCGATTTAACGTTATGCGATATTAATTTCTGGGAGGTATTAAAGTAAACTGTATACCAGATAAATCCATACACATTAGATGAGGTGAAAATAGCATTCATGAAGATTTTTTTTTTCTCATAGAAAACTCAGAGGTAATGCTTAATTTCACGAGCCGATGTTAGTATATAGAAAATAAACGGAAGCAGTTCTAGCATCCTCTTGCTTGATAATGGCAGCAAATGTACCTTTTAAGTGTTTACGTATTAGCAATAACTTACAGCTTGAACCTACCGATCGGTCGTTATGCGTTGAGCGGTTTTGAAAAGGAAAAATCACCCATTTGAAATGAATATATACAAAATTGAAGGCTTATATTAATATCTGCGTATACTTATTTATTAAATTTAATATAACAATATGAACATTTTATGCCAATTTAAATAACAATTTTATATCATTGAATGAAAGAATATTTGCAAAAAATAAAAGCTATATTTTGCACTTTCCATTATAAAACTAAAGGTGAGACAATCTCTCTACGGAATATATCCAGTATGCCACTAGCTATGGATTCCCAAACCGTTTCTCCTTCGTTACAAATTGGAATCATACGCTACTTAAGCGCGCCAACGCCATCGTGCAAGACTACCAGTGCCGTTGGTTGGGCGTCCTAAACTAGCATCTGTCTTCCCAGCTCTGCAACTCAGTAAATCGAGAGTTAGTTTGCTCAGCTTGCCAATAAATACAGATGATTTTCGGGAAAATAATGCCACACCAAATCCAATCTACCAGAACAAACGAGAAGGGCCCCGATTTCCGGCTCAATGCACTTCTAGTAAGGTCAGAATTGTCTCAAATGCTCAGGGGATGTTGGAACTAGGCCATAATGATATAAAACTTCTGTTTTCAAGTGAAAATGTTCATTAAGTGTTATTGTTTATTATTTAACAAGAAACTAACAATAAAATACTATATTGTATCTTTAAATTAATGTTTTAAAATATCACTTAAACATTCAATTTATGGATTATTTAAAATATAATTTAAATTAATTTAAAATAAAAATGTGAATGTGTATATTTGTAAGAAACTATTTTTTGCATTACTGTCAAAATGAATTACTTCCCTTTACTTGGTGCAACGGCCTTCACAGATCTTGGCGATTGCTGCGGCCTCTGCCTCCTTCTTGCTACATAATCGACATAGGGCAATGTTACACCCTGCCTACACCCTGCTTGTCGCCATTATGCGGTTTGCCATATCTAAGGACTCTACCTCTCTATCACGCAGCTCCCCAATTGTTCTTATGGTGCTTGACCTCTATAACTTAAATAAATTCTATGTAAGTACTTGGGACCAAATTCAAGCACTCAGCAATCAGTGACACTAGACCTTGGAGACAGTCAAAATAAAGGGGGTTAAAAGTAAATATTTGTATATATTTAGCCTTTAATTCCATTCAAAAAAAAAAAAAGGACGAATGGCTGCTCGAGTTTTAATTTTTGATATTTAAGTAAAACAGTCAACTAGCATTTTTTTTTCTTTTGATGAATTAAATTTCTTTTGAGAGCTTTCTATTTACAATTCTATTGCCAAGAGAGAAAAAATTACCATTCAGTGCAGATCCATACGAAAGTTGTGCTCCTTTTGGAAACCTTCTTACCTGTAACAAAGAGAGAAACACTATCAATATGGGTTAGCTTAAATGTTATATTATGAAGGTGGTGGTAGTTTATTAGCTACATATATACCTATTTTGTAGTTAAAGTATGCAGCTAGACTCAGCTATAAGTTAAATTCAGTCTAAAATACTAGATATTTCTCAGTTTCCGTTGACGGTTTGTTACAGTTAATAAAACATAGACATACTTCGTTTTATATTTATTATTATAGACTAATTTATTAAATTTAATATGCATGCAATTTAACCAACAATTTTATGCCATCGTATAAAAGAAGACTTGAAATAATTAGAAGCTATATTTTGCACTTTCGATTACATAAAATAAAGGTAAAAGGTACGCAGTTACAACGAGGATCTCTTTTCTGCCCGGAAGAATATATTCCTGAGACACGCTCTCTATGGAGTGTTTGCAGTAGGCCACTAGCTGTGGATTCCTAAACCGTTCCCCTTTAATTATAGGGTGGAAGTTGATATTTTATACGCTACTTAAGCACGCCAACGCCATCAGGCAACGTTACCAGTACCACAGTCTGGGTGGCCTAATCTAGCATTAGCCTTCCTACCTCTGCAACTCAGTAAATCGAGACTTTAGGTAGCTCAGGACGCCACCGCAATACCCGTGATTTATGTTTCTGAGATTCTGATGAAAGATTGTTACAGTAAATAAAACACAGACACAACATTACGATCATGAATGCCTTTAGTAGTGTAATTGGCTGTTTCAGTTAAAATACATATTCTCTTTAATATAAGAGGATATATCAATTACTAATCTTGTTAAATTGTTATCTTAATATTAATATTTCTCAGTTCTATAAGCATAAGATAAATATATGAATATAGTAAAATATCTTAACTAGTATTTTGCCAATGTCACGAGGTCAAATGACTCTACGCTTTTATGTAGTTTTCATTTGGAGTCTCTAATCGGCAATTTACACACAATTATCATATTTGTTACTCAATCGGCTTGCGCCATGCCTTCACGACTGTTTAATGATGTTTAAGCCCGTTTTTGCTACAGAGGCACCACAGGCGGTGGACACTGGTGATACATGAGATAAAATTATATATTGGGAAAGGATTTTTTTTAAGGAAGGAATCGTTCCAAGCCTATGTTTAGGCTACCTCACCGTCATTCGCCATTTATGAGGACTGAGGAAAACCAGGAGAAAACCTTAGGCAGGAAGGACAGTCATGGCGGGATTCGAACCCCAGACCTCCCGCTACAATTCCGCGCTTTACGACCTGGGCCATCCATGGCGGTACCACATCTGTGGCCCTAGTTCGATCTTAATGGGGGCTGAACAACAACACACTCACCACAATCTTTACTTTCACTATTTCCTCCCTCATTTAATGATTATGTCATTGGTGCGGAACATTGCCCTGGATTCACGTAGGAGCGGTGACGGTACTTACTTGGATATTAGGCAATTGAAACTGTGGTAGAACATGTGTAAACAATCAAAGAAATGTAAGCCATTGTTATTAGCGGAGGCACAGTCATAAACAAGTCTGTACTTCAATATAACCACAAGATACTCAATTTACTGGTTTTCATGGGAGGGTAAAGAGTGTTGAAAACTACGATTACTGTATTATAAATTCAATTGTATAATTATTAGTGATTTGATAGAGTAGTGTTTTGTGTTTCACAGAATATACTATTTGTTTAAGTTACAGTCCCTTGGTCTTTCACTAAACAAATTTGTAGCTTCGGAATTAACTACAGTGTCAGAATCAATTTTTTCTATTCTTAAAGTGCTTATTTTTCTACTCGTTAATTCTCTGCACATATTTTTCCTGCACTCTGTAAATAAATACAATAACAGTTAAAACAAAATAAAAAAATTATTAAAACATTGAAAATAATAACAAGAATGAATTAATGCCTACTGTGTATTTGTGATATATGTTCTAAGCGTACAGTATTTGTGCAGATTAAGGAATTTTCAATTAAATAAAATAAACAAAAGGACGTACTTGTAGAGCACAGTTATACAAACAAATGAGGGCAAGAACCAAGAGATTAAAAGCATTTCTGTAACGACCAGTGTGATAGACACTTATGCATATTTACAAAGAAAGAGGAATTCCCCCCTATTGTGTTTTCCCGCTTATAGAACTGACCTACTTTTCTGTATCTTCTTGAGAGTACTTCGAAATTTTAATATAGCAAACCAAACATTTTAAGTGCACCCTACTGCTTTTATCTGCAAACAAAGAATGCAACGTTTATGAGATGAAAAGTTCCTGTATGAAAAGGTTTTTTATCAAATACCCTAAAGCTCTGCTCTGAGCAATGATTTCATTCCTGCATTTTATTTTTCAAGAACGGATCTCCATCTCTAACTGCAACGTCCTTCAAGTCTCTTATTGCTTTTTGTAAAGGGCAGTTTTTTGCCAACAGTTTGCTCAAATGCACGTACAATACAATTTGGGTATGATGTGTAGGTATAATGAAAGCCATAAATAAAATCGATTATTAATATGCAAAATAACATGTTTTGTATTTTTGAAGTTTCGCATATATGCTAATTTATAAAATATATAAAAAAAAACACTAAACAAAATAAAGAGTAGGTTAAAGAACAGCAGACAGACTTAAGTAGTAAATTCGAATATGCAGATAATAAAGAAGGATACTTTGCCGATTAGTGACCCTTGAATAAAATACCCTCTTGGCAGTTACTTTGTGGCAAACAAAACGTTTACAAATATACTTGTAATTTAAAAACATTTCTAGAATAAAGCTCTTAAAAAGCTACGCCATATATTTCTTTGGAATATATATAGTTATCCTTTATAGCAATACATTTCTCACATCTTTGAATTAACATTTCAACCCCCCCCCCTTCCCAAAAATAGTCAGAACTCTTGTCTGCAAAACGGCCATAAACAGCATCCATCACTTCTTCGTCACACTTAATTTCCATCCTCGAAGGTCCTTCTTGAGTTGTGAGATGAGGAAATAGTCAATGAGAGCTAGATCTGGGCTGTAGTGTGGATGATCGATCTCCTTGAAGCCACATTTCTTCGCAGATTCCTTTGTAACAAGAGTTGTGTGCACAGGTGCGTTGTTATGAAGAAGGCGCACACCACCACCCAGCTTTCCTCGCGTTTTCTCTTTAGTGGAAGCACGTAGTTTGTGCAGTAGGCCAGCATAGTACTCCCCATTTACTGTGGTGTTCCTCACCTTGAAGTCAATGAAGAGTATTCCTTCAGAGTTCCAAAAGATTATGGCCATACTCTTCTTGTTGACTGAGTGACTTTGGCCTTTAGAGGCGGTGCTTCGCCAGATTTACGCCAATCCATTGATTGTCTTTTGGACAAAGGATCATAGTAGAGGACCACAGTTTCATCTCCTGTAACGATGGTTTGCAGAACTTCTCTCTCGTTGCCACGGTCTCCAAAAATGCTTGACAACAGATGACTCGTTGCTGCATCTGGACTAAGGAAAAAAGTTTAGGCACCCATCTTGCACTAACATTATTCATGTTTAAATTCGAAGGACTGTTGTTTTAGAAAGGCCCAACCTTGCTGCTATTTCTGTAACTTTGACCCGCAGGTCTTCCACAATTTCTCCTTCCACAAGAACGATGTTTTTAGGAGTGAGCACCTCGACCTGCATGCTCTTCGTCTTCAATATTTTCTCGACCTATTCGAAAATGTTTGTCATTCTTTTACGGTAGAATATGAGGGGGATGCTTCGCCATGTACACCGTCTAATCGCTGTTTAATTTCGTTTGGAGTAAGTTCTTCTTTTGTGAAGAACTTAATAACAGTTCGATACTCCATTTTGAACATGTCACAATCTTCTACACATAGCCTTCTTTATGCAACTACATCTGAACAACTGAACATAGTGGAGCGGAAGTTAGAGATGTAATTATTTAAATAACACCAGATTTGGGTTTTGTGAAGGTACTAATCCCCATTGGCGAGACCGGAAACTTATGGACCCACGGTCGTATGTAGTATGTGTAATTTATTCCAAATCGACTGAGGAAAAATTGGCTGAAAACAGTACTTCCTATATTCAATTGTGGATGCAGGCCAAAAATATCTAGCAGTACTTTCACAAAGTTGCATCACTAAAAACATATCCTATTAGGTATTTAGCCCATATGCTCATGTTCATATCATAAACAAATTCAAGTTATTTATGGATGGTGAAAAAATGACGTCGTCATTGTAAACTCCCAGTTTATTTAATAGCGCAAAGTGAAAGTCATAATCATGGTAACGAACAAATAAAAGCTATGTCCATTTATGTAAAATGTCTTCAAAGATTTAAAATAAGAATATAATATTCAGAAAGAGTTTGATTTTGCAAACCCTTATACTTGAAAACTTTGATCTAGAAAAAGACTCAATAATATAACCTGTGGAAAAATCGACAAACAAATACCAGAAGTTGAAGGCTGATTAATTAATATATTCACGACTTTATTATATAGCAATAAAATTTGTGCCATGAACTTCTAAAACAAACAAAACATAGCAACTTTCTGATAAATATAGAAGCATGTAGTAAAATATAGTTCTGAACTAAAAGTAAAAAGTAAATTGAATAATAATATTTAAAGAACACACCAGATCAGAAACTACGTAACATTCCTTCAGACGATATTTCCACAGTTTAGCAACATGGGTTATGTTAATAATTTAAGTAAAGTAATTCATGGACTTCTAACCGAGAGAATGTACTTCCCTTTTACGATTGCAATATGCTGGGCATATAGGATCTATGTACACATCATAAATTTTGACATTGTAATTAGTAATATAAATATTAATATTACATTTGTCATAAGCTTTAACTTCAATGTAAGAATTGTACAAAAGAGATAACTCCTTAGTATTTTGTTAAGGTTGCTTGGAAGGCCAGAAAGAAACCCGATAAAAAGAAAAAGAGACAAGTACTACTTTTATAAAAAGACTGTCATTACAAGGTTAATAAACCGAATGACTTTTAAACTCGATAAGGTCTCTGGACTGCGGCACTAGCCAATGCCAACAAAATGTTTTAAACTTTCAAATAATAGTCAATTGAAAATATGTGTTTGACATTTTAAAGATAGATGCGAAAAATGTTCATGCCTATGTACCCCTGTGGTAATCGTTAAAACCAACACTTACTTGATTTGAATTAAATATTTAAGGGAGTGGTTGCTCGTCTGGAGCACTCAATTCGACTTAGTTAGGCAGTTCGTAGAAGCAGTTGTAAGTTCTACACGACTCTAGACGCGTATTTTTCGGAAAAAAGAACAATATCTCTTGATATACATAACTTTCAGTTCTTTCTGGATGTTTGGCTTGTTTTGTACATTTTCTATTTTAATTTATCCCTAAGGGCTACATACAAAGAGTAAGTTCACGAATATGTCTAACACGGTTTATTCTGCTGCATAGGCTGAGATAAATAATGCCGCTCTTGGGTCGTTATTACTACGAATCATCCAGTATACACATATACCTCAGAGGGTGCCAAAAATGTGTACACACTTCAAGTAAAGAAAAAACTGTGTTAACATAACACAACTGAATTCACACAAACAGAAAATGATGAGCACTAATCATCTTAGACTTTTACAGTTACAACAGTTGCTCAAAATGCCCACTATCGGCGTCGACACACTTCTGAGTACGTTGAACTACTGATTGAGCAACGTTTGCGAAAGTGTTCTCAGCGATTGCAGCACATGCCGTTTCAATTTCTTCCCAGAGTGCTGTCAGTGTAGCTGGTTTTCTACGGTATACAACATCCTTAAGAGTTCTCCATAGGTAGAAGGCCACCAACGGCACAGACGTCTCCATTGTCTTTGAACTTCAACAACATTTTCGGTTTTGCAACAGCACTTCAAAATTGCTTTCCGCTGTTTGAATGGTATCCTTGGCTCCATTTTGTTGTAGTAACGCTATCATAACGTAATGTGAGTCACATTTGTTTACAGAACATCACACGATAATCCTGGCTTCATTTGTTCTTTATTGATTTACTTGTCACGTAGCAACGCTATCATAATGTATGTGAGTCACATCTGTTTACAGAACATCATACTACACATTACTGTTGATTTTAGTCCAACTTTTCAATACAGTAAATAGATATCTACTGTGAAAGTATGTTTGGCACCCTCGGTATTATGAAAATCATGAATGTTTAATTGACAATGAAATAAAACTTATGGACCACCCTGTTTCTATGGAACACTGCAACTCTATAATTGATTACGTAAGAATGAATGTAAGACTTCCATTTGTACGCAGTTTCTGCTTTCAAAAGTTGAAACGGAGACTCCATGTTGAAACTAAAAAGTAGAGAGTTTGTTGGCGCAAATTCTTCCCATTCCCATTCTCATCGATCTTACAGAGAGCGCATTTCCATATGACAGATTGTTGGTCTGTGACTGCAAGTTTTCCGAACAGACGCTAATGACTTTGGCCAAGGGGTGAAAACCACGACTAATGCGGCAAGTGCTGTACGTGGCGAGGGGTGAACTTCCCCCATTGTGGTAAACACGAAATGTGCAAGAACAGCGGCTTAGGTCATCTGTTTTAGTTTAATGCTCTAATGTGAAACTCATAAGGGTTCGAATCTGCTGCAGGGGAGTTTTTGTCACGGAAGGATTTAGGCACAGTCATTAACCATGGTGGCAGTGTGTTTCACTTCATGTATTGCAGGCAGCATTCGAACTCTTACGTGTTTAAATTTCTCTTCGTCGGTTAAATGGTGTTTAACGGCCGTTTTTACTACTGAGGCACCACAAGTGGTGAACACTGATGATACATGAGATGAAATTATATTTTTGGGAAATTGGGAAAGGATTTTTTTAAGGAAGGAAACGTTCTAGGCCTAAGTTTAGGGAACCTCCCCGGCATTTGCCAGTTATGAAGACTGAGGAAAACCTGGAATAAACCTCAGTCAGGGAAGACGGTCCTGGCGGGATTCGAACCCCAGACCTCCCGCTCACGAGTCCGCGCCTCTTAACGACCTCAGCCACCCGTGGTGTTTAAGATAATAGTAACAATATACTTAATTTCACTAACGATAATTATAATATTTTACGTTTATTAGTGATGCACAAAGCTGTTAAATAAAGAAAAAATATAATTTAGATATGCGGTACAACCATGCCAAATTTACATTTTATAAAGCAAATAACACATTGTTTTCTTATATGAATCAGAAATCTGCGCAATAACTAAATTTTAAATTTCAAATAGTCAGTATTCTCAAACTTTATAGAATGGAGCTGAATTTTTTGCACTGAATAAAGTAAAAGCAATTCAGCAGAATAGGAAACTTAATTTATTATACAAAATCGGTTTGAATATTTGGAAAGATAGAACAAGTGCCAGAACTTTTATGAAACATATAATGGATACAATAAACATAATTAGCCATAAATATTTTTGTAAGCAATTTAATTGATATAAAACTAGTTAAAATATTCTAAACTTAAAAGTAATGTACAGTATCTACTATAATTTTAAGGACACACTGTTAACTTCTGAACTTAAAAGTATGAGGTATCATATTACCACCAAAGGTCCATGAAAAATGACAATTTTCATTTCAAACTCGACCTTTCCGTATTTTAAATATTACGTTTTTGTATACAATGATTTTTCTGTTATGAAAACAATTTCAAATATCTCCTTTGGTAGGAAAAATAATTAATTATTCTATAATGGTATGAACGAATTTTGGTATGTAAAGAGGTAAACGACCGCCTCTTTGGTCTAGTAATTAGCTTTGCTGACTGCCTGGGATGTCCCGGAACTTGCTTGCTTAGTTAGAAAAGTCTTTAGCGGGATAGACATAGTATCGGAGAACAAATGACTGCCTGATAGAGATGTAGCGGCCTTTAATCAAACTACCATGTGATGGCGATGGGATGGGGAATAGCACGCCCTCCTGCAAAACTGCCCTCTACCAGTGATATCGCAAGACGGAGGTGGCGATGCTTCTGCGGTAGGCCTAAACTCCTGTGGTTGCTAATAAGTTCTTGAAAAGGAAAGGTAGATAAACCGGATAGGTTCCTTATGCTTTTACTAATTTTTATTTTATTAAACTGTGATGGACTGATCCGAATCGTTCAAAAAAAGTTATTTTCTCTTTTTTGGAAAACATGTCATTTGATACAAAGTCGCCTGTATTAGAAATTCGCAGCAAATTAATCTCGCACTGCCATGGCCGAAGACGTTAAAACTGGATACTGATAAACTGTTTAAGCAGCTTATTCCCGCCATTTATATTTCTTATCTTATGGATTGTTGCTAGAAGTGTGTAAGGGTTAGTTTTTTCGTTTAAAATACTGTAAATGGACTTGAGAAACGGTGACGAGTTATAGGTAAACTGCAGACATTTTTGGGAATGTCACAAACACACAGTGAAACGGTCTAACGGATGCTACCGTGTTGGCTGCTTTCCGAAAAGGTAGACCTAGGGTAGCCTCCAGCAGAACTGACTAAAATCGTTAACATGTGTAAACAAGATCACAAAGTTTGCTTGTCTGTTCATTTTTTTAATGCTGTGAACTAAACATAAGTGCTGAGGCCCTAGGTGGCTGTCTGAGAGGAGTTGGGCTGATGTCTGACGTGACCCTCCGCGATAATTTGCTGGAAAACTTGGCTACGAAAAGAAAATTGGCGTGATGCTGTGAATGATATAAATAGATCAAGAAAGCACGGCAAAGGTGTGAGTTGCATACTGGGTGACAAATCAAGACCAGACGTACAGAAAAGTATTTATCATTTTGCATTGCACCTGCCGTTCAAGTTGGAGGAGCAGATAATTGAAGGTCCTGCAGTATTCGCATGGTATTCTCAATAGCCAAAGATAGTTGGAAATTTTAGAGGTATCATGGCTCCAGCAGTAGGCGGTTTATGGGATAGAAGTTCCTCTTCCAGCAATACAGTGCTCCCTGTGACTGGAATGACTTCATGTAAAATTGATTTAAGGACAAGATCTGTTACTGTAACAACCACGTTCTCTAAATGTTCATTTAATAGAGAATATGTGAAACTGTATGGTAGTCATGTTGGCCAAGAGGAAACCTAAATCCAGGAACAGCTGAGGTTGGCAAGACAGCCTTATATCGACTTATGCCATGAAGGTATATAGCACAGCCAAACAAGTGCACTCGATTATTAAACATATAATGACAATTTTAGACTTTCCGTAAAATAAAATTAAATATTTTATATGATTTGCTGTTTTGTTCATGTTTTGTTTTTTTTTTTTTTTTTGTTTTTTTTTTTTATGTTTAACCGGTTGATACAAACTTTCCGATGAATTCTATGGAACAGTTTTGACAAAGGTAATATATTAGACATTTATAGGGATTCGCCTAAGTGACTACAGAAAATTCGGAATAATTCAAGGTTCAGATGACTGGGAATTTAACCCGGGACCTTCCAAATGTGAGTCTCAACATTATCGCCTGAGCTACCTCGTTTGGTTTATCTTGAAACGATCTGTTGTCAACGTCACGTGACCTCACGTTGTGATGCCAAATTTGAAGTGGTTTTGTAGATTGAATATTGATCTCTTCGATGTTGTTGCCCACGCTTCAACGACAACAGTTTCTCAGGGTAATTTCTGACCGTTTTGTTGATTGGGACTCAAGAGAACTCCAGAGGAATTCAATGGTACATGAGGGTGCCAAGAATGTATACACACTTTTCACTTTTCACAGTAGATATCTGTTTACTATATTTCAAAGTTGGACCGAAAAACAACAGTAATGTGTAGTATGATGTTCTGTAAACATATGTGACTCACATTACGTTATGCTAGCGTTGCTATGTGGCAGGTAAATCAACAATGAACAAATGAAACCAACATTATGTATGATGTTCTGTAAACAGATGTAACTCGCATTATGTTATGCTAGCGTTGCTATGTGACAGGTAAATCAACAATGAACAAATGAAACCAACATTATGTGTGATGTTCTGTAAACAGATGTGACTCGCATTATGTTATGCTAGCGTTGCTACAACAAAATGGAACCAAGATTATCGTTTGAATAGCGGAAAGCAAATTTGAAGTGGCATTGGAAAACCGAGAATGTTGTTGAAGCTCAAAGACAATGGAGATGTGTGTACAGAACAAAACAACCGCCAACGCGAGTAACAACTGCATGCATTCGAGACAAATTTGAGACTCATGGTACCGTATGCGATGACCACAAGGGCAGATCTGGGAAACCTCGAACAGCAATAAGCCCCGCGCACTGGATCTAAGGCACTGGATAGGACAAAGAGGTCCAATTGAGTTTCCACCGTGTTCTCCGGATCTAACTCCGTTGGACTTCTACCTATGGGGAACTCTTAAGGATGTTGTATACCGTAGAAAGCCAAATACACTGGCAGCACTTCAGGAAGAAACTGAAACGGCATGTGTTGCAATCGCTGAGGGCACTTTCGCAAACGTTGCTCAGTCAGTAGTTCAAAGTGCTCAGAAGTGTATCGACGTAGATGGTGGGCATTTTGAGCAACTGTTGTAACTGTAAAAGTCTTAAGATGATTAGTGCTCATCATTTTGTGTTTATGTGAATTCAGTTTTGTTATGTTAAAACAGTTTTTTTCTTTGCTTGAAGCGTGTATACATTTTTTTGGCACCCTATACATTCAATTCAAACCAAGTAATCGCTAGTCTTAACGTTGTCAACGAAATCACAAAGGCGCGCGCAAACTTCGCGTTTATCTTTAAAAATTAAAACATATATCCTCCATTGGCAGGTTTAAGCTGATCTGCCCCAGATGCCATTCGTTATTTTTTGAAAGTTAAATCATTTGTCAGTATTGTTTAGTTTTAAAGAACTAAGAGTACAGTACCGTTCGGAGTCAAAGCCCCGAAGGGTTTTAAAGGTCCTTGAGTATATTAACCTCGCAGGAACTGTTCATTTTAAAAAATAGGCTTCACATATGCAACCCTCTGGTTACTTGCTATTGTGTAGAATTGTATGGTCCTTTTGTTGGCTTTAAAGGCTTCGGTAACAAAACACCAAGGAGCTTTCTCTTTTTGTTGACACAATTTACAGGTGTATTATAAACATAACATCATTAACTACAAAACATAAAATATTATGATTGGTATTAATAAAATATACATAATTATACTTCAGTTTGAGCGGATCGAAGGAACTATTTAACGTTCTTGGAACAAGGATTTATTTGTTATTCTTACCAATGAAGCACTGATCTATAATAGGAAAATTGTAAGTATAAGAAAATAATTATAAAAAAGCACAAATAAAAGCGCTTCATAATGTCTGAAAGTTCACGAACATCTTTTCTGACGGTCACCAATTAAAAAAAAATTAAAAAGGCGTACTGTCATAAATCAGGGCTCATCCGTTTCCGAGCGAGACCAGTAGTAAACAGGAAGGGATCCCTGACCTTGATTATGTGGTATTTGAGAGTCTATGGTACAGGAGTATTATGCAGTACCTGTGGTCAGTTGTTTACTCGCATGGAGCGGGACCGTTTTGCACATACTTAAGGGCAGATGCAGAGTGTCCAAATACTATCTTTGTTCTGTGTAGATACGACTGACTGTAAACGGCCATGGTAAGTGAGGAACTGGGTCAGATTAAATTTGGTTCAGGGGGTAAACGAGAATTTGTGATTAATAGCACTGGAGTGTGCATAGAGTTCTAGATATTGGTGTAGTGATCTAAGCAATATATCTAGCATTACACGATTTATTATTCTGATAGTAAATAACCAATTAAGAAGACAATAGGTACACCCGCGAATATTGAAATTGCAGTGTAGCTTAATAGAGATAGACTCACGGCAAGAAATTAATTCTCTGGTATCCAGTCAAACAGAAGTGTCCTTTGCATGCTCATTGTTGTGTTGAGGAATATGGCAAATAACAACAATGAGGTTTTATTATTTGTCAATACAAAAGAGTTGCTTTCGAGTAGACGTGGACTGCATAAGTTAGGGAAATTGTATTGTTCCAGACAATTGCGATTAATGGAGCTTTTTTATTTATATTTTTAATGGTGTTATTGCCCATTTTAACTACTGAGGCACCACAGGTGGTGGATACTGATGGTACATATGATGAAACAATAAACTTGGGAAAGGATTTTTTAAGGAAGGATGCGTCCCAGGCCTAAGATTAGGGTACCTCCCCGGCATTTGCCATTTATGAGGACTCAGGAAAATCTGGAAAAAACAACGACCCTGGCCGGAATCTAACCCCAGACCTACCGCTCACGAGTTCCCACCTTAACAACCTCTGCCACCCTTGGCAGTAGTTCAGTTTGAAAAACTGTGCAATTAGAATTTACAAGTAGATTTATCTGAAGCTTTAAAAGACTACCACGCTAGCCCCGATATGATTGACTGTTCTGGAACCGTTCCATCATCCTGAAAAAGAAAATTCGAGAAACAGAGTAACTTTATCTTTAATGTTAAACAGATTTCTTGATCGTCTAACTTAAGATACATTTATCATTGTGCTTGAAAGCTGGAAAGGTTTTTATGTTCTTTAAAAGAGGTTAAATTTAGCTTGTGTACTACTATGTTTTTATCAAAGTAAGACTGTACGATTTATAATTATCTGAACATTTGAGAGGTGTTCCTTAGACAATTTTGATGTGCATACCAGAGCCCGGAAGTTAGGCAAAATGACTTTTCTATCTGGGTGGATATGTTTATCCAAAAAGGAAATGAACATGTTTCAGTAGGGGCTAGTTTTTATTTGCCCCCCCCCCCTTGCCTATTTTGTTTTCTGTTGCATATTTTAAGGTTTAAAACCTTTCTTACTTGTTTTGGATCTTTAACGATTTTCTGTGAATATTTACGCATTTAAAAAATAACATTGAGATTTTCAATATATTGGAGTGAAAATCGTCACAAAAATATGTACGGAAAAGTTAATACATTTATTTCATCCCGAGCAATAAACAAAATATCTCCTCAATCCAATTCACTTAAGTTCTTTAAATAGCAGAACCTTCATTAGTGAAAGGAACGCACAGTTACCTCGGACATACAAATACCAGGAAATAGAAAGGATGAGGGAAGTACTGTAGTTTTGAATAGTCCTGGCGAATGATCTTGTATCGATCCGTGCGAGACAATTCAAGGGATTTTGTGATAGGGGTAGCTTTCCAGCTGCATAAATGTAACAAACAATTGCAAGCGAGAAAGTTGAGAGCCCTACAATGAAATAAGAGAGGTACTAATGTGATTCCCCTATAAACGTGTTAACGGATAACGAACTCGACCAGAAACCCCTGTGCATCTTTTGCTCATTCGCCAGGACTATTCAGTCCTAGTTTACTGTGTCTTGATTAGCATTTTCATGATCTCCTGAAAGGTGAATGTTCTGTTGTAACTATATGGGTCCTTACGACTCTTGCGCTTGTTTTAAATATGCTCCAATCACTTCAGTGGAATTAAAACGCACTGTTCCCACGATGAAAAATGTTCTCTCTGACAAGTGGGTGAATATGACAGTTGATATCTTGGGAAAACTTCTTGTTGTTGCTTGTAACCAAGAAAATTAATCTTAAGTACAAAAATTATTAATGTCTATTTTCATTAATAATACAAATATTACTTTGTTTTCACTTTTAATAAAGGTCTATTTTAATTATACGAGTATTACTGCCTATTTTCAGTATTTAAGTGCCTTTTTGCCTGCATATTTTCACCATAATAAATGCCTGAACTTCCAAACTCTGATTGTAACACGTTTTAATATTTAAACAAGAGCGTGAATATTTTATTTCGCACATCTCAAAAAGAATTTGATTGCACTTTTTCGTTGCTACTATATGTGCAACTCTATTTTTAAAAATATTTATTTAAAGTATTAAATATAGTTCTTTTTTGAACTTATTTGCTATAGTAGATTCGTTTCAACGTTTCGAAGAGCCGAAACAGCTAATAAGAGCAAAAGGTGGTAGAGGACTGCACATAACGTACATTAGACCTGCTTGTTAGAGATAACTAATGTGGCCACTGCGGTACATTACGGGGCCTTTACTAATGACGTTCCTTTCTGTAGTCCTGCAGATAAGCAAACGGCTACATTACTCTCAGTGCTCTGAGGGAGTTATGGCGCCCGTATACCGTTACTCTCAACTTTGACACGCGTATCGCTCTTCCATACCTACAGCATACTCGTATAAGTTTTCGACTGTGCCATTAAGCAAAGGATATCGTCTCTGTGTTTGTCACGTGACAACAACCTTAATGACTCTATATTTGGCGTGATTAAATTAGGGCTATTACTTTTAAGTTAAATTCGGTGTAATGCTGTCCGTATATTTATTTATACACTATTTCATTTCCCTAACATTTTAGAATTATAATTGATAATGTGAATGCACACAAGATAATTTAGTTCAACAAGCGTTTCTTTTTATTTTCTCTGTTACGTAGTAAAAATATTAATTCTGACCTTATTTTACACAATTCAGGTTATAGCTATAGGGCCGATATTTATAAAGAAAGACCCTGTGTACGATAAACGTTTTGGCCTCGCTTCGGGAGATCCTGGGGTTCAAATCCCTTGGGATTGGTCAGCCAGCCGTCCTATCCTCTTCTGTAGGTCCTGGTGGTTTAGTGGTAGCCATATTTGCCTCGCAGATCCAAGGTATTGGGTTTAAAATCGTCCAGAGTCAATTTTTTTTAGGATTCAAATATCCTAAGTAACAGAATTAAATCCTTTGGTCACGTGTCGTAGATTTACAGCACGTAAAAGAACTTTAAGCCTGAAAGAAGAGGCATTTGAGCAAAATTTATCGACCATTTCACACCCCGTATTAAAAGGGATGCCAATGACCAAATATGTTAAAAGAGAGTCCTTAAATAAATAAAAAACCTAACTCTCTTTTCCATTTCTTTCCACCATTTTTTTTTTGCTCTTCCATTTTATCTCATTTACATTCTGATTGCAGGGTCGAAAGTGTTCGGTGGGCTGGTGCTGTGTGCGGCGTTGTGCTTTGTGAAAGTTTATACTATTGCGTTTGGTGTAAAAGTAATCGCCGGATTCAGGGTGTTCAACCTTTAAACAATGTTTCGGACCTAGTCTAAGTCAGTCCATCCTCCCTCCATATTATGTCTTTCGCCCCCACAATTCAATCAATCCATTGCAAAATCTAGATTGCATTGAATTATTAGATATAGTGATACAGCTGTTGCGAACAAATTACTATTTGAGCATTACTTATAAACCACGAATTTGTTAATCCAGGAATAAAACTAACCACATAACAGTTAACTGTAAATTGGTTTTAAAGTTGAGGAGTTCAATATAAAACCGGCGAAGTGAAAAGGACTTTTGTTTCTTCATGACAATGCGCGTCCAAACACAGCTATCAAAAATGTCACCAAGATTAAGGAATTCGATGACCTGATACCTACATCTATCTTCACCTACAGATATGGCTCCATTTCTGAAATCTTTAGTAACAAAGAAAAGATAAAGCAGTACTTTAAGCTGCAGAAGGATAGAGCATCTATCGACTTATATAATAGTGTTTAGAAAAGAATGGTGACCATGTAGAGAAGGAACGGATGCATGCACAATGTGCAGGCAGAGAATAAATTGCTTTATATTATGCTTTGAGCCCCCAATATTTATTTATGAAATGCGTCTTTTATATTTAGCTATATTAATAGGTATTTTGCTCATAACTTTTCCCAAAGTGAATTTTCCTTAAAAACGCTTTATATTGTGTTTTGTTCTAAATGTTGCCTACTTTGACTGCAAGCGTTGTACATGTTAAGAGAAACAATAGGGGACATTATAAAAGCGTGTAACAAGATCTTAAAAATGACATTATAAGTAAAACAAAATTATAATGCCATGTCAAACTCCGAGACAAAGGTTAGCCAAAGTAGCAATCTGCAGGATGAGGTGGAGGCCCCAGTTTAATCTGTTATGAGCACATTTATTGAAGCGGTTTGTTGTCTGACTCACGTAGTGATGCTAAGCGGTTTGGTGGATTAATTAATGATCGTTTCGGTGTTGTTGCCCATGCTTCAATGGCAACAACTTCTCGGTGTAAATTCTGCTGTTTTGTTGATTCGTACTCAACAGGACTCGGAGAGGAGTTCAATAGTATAAATAAGCACGCGATGCGACATAATTGACACATTGACACTTTATTATGTTAAATTTTTTTCGCGTCCTCTGGTGTTTTGCACACGATTGACTTATTTATATCCAATACAAACTTAGATGCCGCGAGTGGAAGTGAAACTATGTACTGTGTGTGTCGCGGTGTAAATCTTAAAACTGAGTGCCTGAGTTGGAATCAGAATAACAACAAATGCCTCTGAGAACTGAGTATACCCCACCGGAGCCAACGTCTTCTTATATATTAAATTCATATCAAGTAGTTGTTGACTTAACGACGCCAAAGGGGGTCACACGAGCACTGCGCAGGTTTATCACCTATCTTTAAACGTTCAAATACACATTTGCCATTGGCTGGTTTAAGTTCATCTGCCACACGTGCCATTCCCAATTATTTGAAAGTTTAAAACTCTTCTTGGCAATGTTTAAAGGCCACCTGTACAACCGCTTGTCGGTTTCAAAACTGTAACGAATTTAAAAGTCCTTGGGTTTATTAACCCTCCAACTGCAGTCCTTTTGATACTGTCATTACACTCATCTCTTTTGTATTGAGTTTTATGGTCTTCTTGGCTTTCCAAGACTGTACACAGAAAACACTAAAGGATTTTCTCTTTTGCCGACCTATCGTTCACATGTTAATATTATCTCGTATTATACATACATGGTATCTGTATTACCAATTACAATACATAAAATATTATGATAATTAGTTTGTAACATATACATATTTATATTTCTATGGGGGTGGGTCGTAATGTTACGAGGGATGATCGGAACTAAGGTTACAAAGCCTGCAGTGAAACGTGTACATTTTATTTCATACAACTAATACAGCCAACTGGTAGTACTACATTAGGTTATTTTTCGACATAGTCTCCATACCGGTTTAGGGACTTGTCGCTTCGTGGGACGAGTTTGAAAATTCCCTCCTGGTAAAACTCCTGTCCTTGCGTGTTCAGTCACGTTGTCGCGAAGTGTTTCATCTCCTCGTCTGAAGCGAATCGTCGGCCTCCTAGGTGCTCCTTCAAGAGAGGAAAAAAGTAAACGTCGCTTGGAGCGAGGTCCGGACTTTAGGGAGGGGGGTCTATGATGTCCCAGAGAAACTGCTTCAACAGCGTAGTGGTCTTCTGGGCTGTATGAGGTCGCGCGTTGTCGTGCAGTTAGATGACGCCCTCGGTGAGAAGTCTGGCCGTTTCCTCCTGATTACTCCCGCAATTGTGTCAAGGTCTCGCAGTATCGGTCAGCTGTAACTGTGTGCCCTCTTTCCAAAAACTTCACGAGTATGACACCCGCGCTGTCCCAAAACAATGTGACCATCACCTTCCCGGCAAATGGCGTCGCCTTAAACTTCTTTGTCTTTGGAGAGGAGGGGGGTTTCCGCAACAAAGATGACGCTTATTGCTGCGGGTGTAGTGGTGGATACGTCACCCGTGACAATGTGGTGAAGAAAACTGTTATCTTCCGTGGAGAACCGTTGCAAAAATTGCAGACTTGTCCCCATGCGCTTCTCCTTGTGTTGGTTGGACAGATTTCCTGATCGGAAACAAACTTTCCGGGACTGCAGAATATCGTGAACAATGTGACGAATGCTTCCGAACGGCATTCGCAATTCTACCATCATATGTCGTAATGTGATTCTCCCGTTGTCTTAAATCAGCTCCTCCACGCGAGTTGTGTTCAAATCTGTTGCCATGCAGGGTCGGCCACTGTGATCCTCGTCGATGACGTTTTCTCTACCGGCCGCAAGCTTTCGACACCTTTCTCCGACATGCTGACGAGACATTAACAGTCTCTCCGTAAACCTCTACCAGCTGCCGGTGAATTTCAGCCGCTGTTACATGTTTCGCCCACAGAAATCGAATAACGGAGCAATTTCTTCCGGAGATCATTTGTGTTTACCTACAACTAGTGCTGTAGGAGGCGGGTGGCTGAAACTCTGAACAGTTGCCAACTGCATGCATTAGAATTACCTCACACTACTTCAGGACGGACGAAACTTCAGGAATATCGGCCTTGTGACCTTAGTTTCTGATCACCCCTCGTAATTTTGCAAGTGAATCGTGTGTTTACATACTGCACAGGTTCTAAATGTTAAATTTCAAATAATGTCACAATGACGTACGCATTTTTAAATTTTAACTGTTTGAAAAGCAAATATTTTCAATGGATATCGTTTCAAGACTGGCATTTTTTTTCAAGCTTATCCTACGCTCACGAGTTAATTCTATTACGGAAGCTTTGCAACAACGCGTCCTAAGGAATCCTGTGTTTTGTGTTTTGGATGTGACGTGCCTGAAATAAAAGACCAGCGCTGGCACTGCACCAGATGTGGGCTACTACAATTAACTCATGCTTCTCCACTACTAACAACGACAGCACGCCATGGTGGCAACGCTTGGGTTACTACAAGTTCATTATGACAAATTGTATGATATCGCACTTCTTCCTTTTTTACGTTATTTTTAAATCTCTCCGTGAAATGTGTGTTGCGGATATTGTTCGTTGCACACACTCATAAACTCTGAGCGAGTGTGTGTTGCTTTTTTTTCCCCCTCTTTTTTTTTTTACCCCCACGTTTTATCCTTTTCCAAGTCGGCTATGATTCAAACCACGTTAATGTAATACTGCAGTTGAATAAAAAATGGACCCTTCCCATACTTTTACAAACCTCACGCAGCCCTCCCGTTTTTTTTTCCTTGTCTTTTTTTTTATCCGAGCCTCTCGCGTTTCTGTGCGAGACGAAGGAAAAAAAAAAAAAAAAGATGCATTATACAGGCTGCACTGCATTATGCCAAGAGCTGTTGTTACTTTAATAATGGATAATTTACTACGTACACTTGCTGTGTAACCTCGACATACGTTTTCACATTATTCTTTCCCAGCTATAAATTAGATTTATAAATAAAGCGAATGGATTGCTGGAAAGTGTATGTGCCCATGGGCTCCCAATAATTTATTTTATTGGTGCCTCGTTCATTTGTCAGTAGCTGTTTTCAGAATATACTCAGTGTTTCAACATCCCTGCACCTTCAGGCAATTCATGCATTTCCAATGAAGTTTTCTTCAAATCCCTTGGTCTAAATTTATGTTATGAGAAAGTTATGTCCCTATATTTAATGAATAATTGTAGTTAAAGTATAAATACTAGAATTTGAAAAATATTGTCCTTAAAAGTTAAGGACTAGCTGTAATTAAATACTTTTAAAATTTTAGAAAAATATCCAATATGCATGAGAATCTATGCATTATTAATTTATGAAAAATAAGGTGAACGCTACCAAA
Organism: Metallyticus violacea; assembly: GCA_030762175.1. Taxonomy (NCBI): domain Eukaryota; kingdom Metazoa; phylum Arthropoda; class Insecta; order Mantodea; family Metallyticidae; genus Metallyticus; species Metallyticus violacea. The sequence goes on from CM060844.1 coordinate 84,119,041, forward strand.
ATGATATTCAATATTATAATAAAACACATCATTTATCTTAATTTTTAATAAACACATAAAAACAATATTAAAAACTACCATTGTCTAATAGGTGCAATTTCGGGAATGTTTTCCTTCCCTTAATCTAACATTTATTATTCCTGCATAAATAAACTAGCATGAAAAATTAGTATTCAATTAAAATTTTATATTGAAAAGAAGTACGTTATTATTTTAATATTTTATAATTACATTCCTTAGGCATGTAATCATTTAAAACGCGTGTGGCTTAAGCAATGATATTGTAAAAGCCAGCATTAGGGACGTTTTATATAAATAGATACACAGAACGTATATATAAAATTTATATCAACTTTGAGAGACGATAAAGTAGGCCAATATGAAAAATTTTTATATAGAAGACCATGACCGGGACCGCCACGGGTGGCCGAGGTCGTTAAGGCGCGGACTCGTGAGCGGGAGTTCTGGGGTTCGAATCCCGCCACGATCGTCCTCCCTGATTGGAGTTTTTACCACGTTTTCCTCAGTCATCATAAATGGAAAATGCTGGGGAGGTACCCTAAACTTAGGCCTGATACGATTCCTTCTTTAAATTTTTTTTTTCCCCAATATATCATTTCACCTCATGTATCATCAGTGTCCTCAGTAGTAAAAACGGGCGTTAAACACCATTAAAAAAAGTTATACCGTATTATAAACATATACTTACATCACTTACTACAATACATAAACAATTTTGATTAGGCTAACAGAAATATACTTTACAATCATAGTTCGGTGGGGGCGATTGGAGGAACAGTTTCAAAGTATAAGAAATGAATCATTTCTTTCAACCTTTTTGATATTCTTAATAAATATTTTTGAACATTGTTTTACACTTCTCTACTATTTTCATATTAATTTGTGATAAAATGTGCCCAGCTGATGAAGTTCCTCTTCAAACGACAGAATGAAACATCAACTTTAAGCACATCTAGCATAGGACCCACATGGCACAAACCTCACTCTATCCTGCAAGCTCTTCCATTGGCATAGGAGTTAATGAGAGTAACTGCATGAGCTAATCCACTACATAAAGAAACAATGAAATAATGGGGTTGATGGTTTGTTGTCGAGATTAAGGATTGGAAGCAAACCTGAGAGTAAAACTGTAATAATAATAATAATAATAATAATAATAATAATAATAATAATAATAATAATAATAATAGTCGTTTTATTGTACCAGATTTAAAATACATTCAAAGGTCAACATAAAACAGTCGCATGGGCCTTATGCTAATAGCGTCCTGTTAACAATCAAAATGACCATACATACATATCTACTTACCAACATACAGATCTACATACATACAAATATACAACTGCTTTTATATATTTACGTTTTATATTAATAAATTTATATAAAAATACATAAACATGAATGGAATCCTTATTCTTGAGCACCCATTCAATTTACTCAAACCGCCTCTCCAACTCCCCTCTCTTCATTATAGCCATTAGCCTTCTTTGTCGGGTCTTCTCTAGAAACATTCCCAAATTGTGTGAGTATCTCGCATGCACCAACTCTTCCCGGCAAATGTTAAAATTTCTATTGGAATTCAGAAATTGCGGTGATAAATGCTCATCTCTTAAAATCTCCGTTTCCCTGCATTCTGCCGAAATATACCTCCAGGTATCGCTTTCTCTACACAATGGGCAAATTCTTTCCCCGAGAGCATCAACTGTTTTGTTTCCTTTCCATGTCCCTAATCTGAACCATGCGAGAACACTTCTTTCTTCTCTGTCACAGATATCTAGATAATGTTCCCTCCCCCACACCGGATGTATTTGAGCCTGCAGGTTAAGCGATACCTTTTCTCCGCATTGAGACTCAACATTTTGTCTGTCTATATTTCTCAACCGTCTGTTAACTAATTTTCAACTATTCCATGTAATGTCCTCTCCCCTTAAGCAAATATACTCCAATCCAATTTTGTCTAAGTCTTTCCTTATTTTTGATGCTCATTCCTTTCCCAACTTTCTCTTATTTGTTCCCTTTAGACAAACTGCTCGAAGAACAGCTTGGTTCCCCCGTATTATCCTTAAAGAGTATTTAAATAATCTTATTTTTAAATTCACAATTTCGTTAGAAATGCCATTCTCTTTAGAACCCCACAACTTGCTGTACTTCTCCCTACATGTAGACTAAATAATACTAAATAGTATATTATTTTTTAAAAATGCATCTGTCCCATTAATCTTGCATTGTTTGAAATACAATGAACATTACAACTATGAACAATGAACATTATAACTATAAGAAGAAGCTTCACTCAGTTACAGAAATTAGTTTTTTTTTTTTTTGTTTGTTTGTTTGTTTGTTGCAGGCATGGGTAGCAGATCAACCACTGTGCATTGTCAATAAGGCTTGGTGTTTCCAAACCCACGATTGCTAAGCACCTCTAGTAAATCGAAATAGTGTGTTTCTGAGAAGAGAAAACAATAAATATCCCATGGGGGAAAAAAAACCTCAACCAGTGCCCCGTAGAGGTCTTTTAGACTAAAGGCGAAATTTCGATAGTGTTGATAACATTGAGCCGTCTGAATGGTCGTGTATTTGACGCTAAGTTGTACTGTTAGCAATGGAACCGGGTTTACGAGATTTTAAGGTATGAGAATCCGCACAATGGCATACGAGGGTAGGTTCATAAGTATCCGGCCTCGTCGATAAGGATTATCGCCTTCACAAAAGCCCTATCTGTAAAGTAAATAAATGCAACTGTAACTTCCGCTCCGCTGTGTTCGGTTGTTCAGATATAGTTACATAAAGAAGGCTATGTGTAGAAGATTGTAACATGTTCAAAATGGTGTTTCGTGCTGTTATTAAGTTGTTCACAAAAGAAGGACTCTCTCCAAATGAAATTAAACAGCGATTGGACGATGTATATGGGGAAGCATCCCCCTCATATTCTACTGTAAAAGAATGGGCTAAACTTTTTCGAATGGATGGAGAAAGTATTGAAGACGAAGAGCGTGCAGGTCGGCCCTTGGAGGTGCTCACTACTGAAAATATCGCTCTTGTGGAAGGAGAAATTATGGAAGACCGGTAGCTCAAAGTTACAGAAATAGCAGCAAGGTTGGGTCTTTCTAAAACAACAGTTCTTCGAATTACTCGTGAAAATTTAGACATGAATAAGGTTAGTGCAAGATGGGTGCCTAGACTTATCTCCTCGGTCGAAAAAGCAGCAACGATTCATCTGTTGTCAGGCATTTTTGGAGCTTGCATGGCAACGAGAGAGAAGTTCTGCAAACTATTGCTACAGGAGATGAAACTACGGTCCTCTACTATGACCCTTGTCCAAAAGAGAATCAATGGAGTGGCATAAACCTTGCGAAGCACCGCCTCTAAAGGCCAAGGTCACTCAGGCAACCAAGAAGATCATGGCCACAATATTTTGGGACTATGAAGGAAAACACCACAGTAAATGGGGAGTACTATGCTGGCTTACTGCACAGACTACGTGCTTCCATCAAAGAGAAAAGGGGAGGAAAGCTGAGTGGTGATGTGCGCCTTCTTCACGACAATGCGCCTGTGCACAAGCTCTGGTTACAAAGGAAGCAGTGAAGAAATGTGGCTTCAAGGAGATCAATCATCCACCCTACAGCCCAGATCTAGCTGCCAGTGACTTTCAAAACTGAAGAAGGATCTTTGAGGAAGGAAATTTAAGTGTGACGAAGAAGTGATGCATGGCTGTTTATGCCCATTTTGCATACAAGCTTTCTGACTATTTTGCGGGGGGGGGGGTGAAATTTTAATTCAAAGATGTGAAAAGTGTATTGCAATAAAGGGTAACTATATTGAAAAGTGAAATATAGTTTATGTATCTTTATCATACCTAGAAAACGGGTTCTTGCTTCTTTCAAACTTGCGACAGAGAACCGAAGAGCTGCGATATGCATTCTTTGTATTTTTTATAAAGTCGATATCATGGTCTCGTTGAGTGAAGAGGTTCTTTAATGTGCATACATGTCGTTAAATTGCGCAATATGAGAAAAAGGAACCAGTATATACCTTTAAAAATGTTGCGTGCCCATTATGAGATTAAATGAAGGTTATGACTGATTAATAAAGTTTCTATTCATTTAAATTTACTCCTTTGATACTTCCAGCCAAGCTCTATCTCATTTTTGAGGTGCCTGGTAACAAATATTCAAATATTACCGGGGATTCCTTAACTGACTGCAACAATTTACTGGTAATTGGTTTTAATTCAAGTTCAACCTCCGTATAAAGCAGATTTAGTTCCACGTCACTTTTTTATTTTCTTGAAATTGAAAGAAACACCTTCATGGGACGGAAAAGCAACTGTAAAGGCTGAGATGGTAAATCTGAAGGACCTTGTCAAAAATGTTTTCCAGTACGTCTTTGAGCTAGGATATGAGCACTGCATCCATCAGGATTATCAAGATGAGTAAAGCTATGTGTCAAAAAATCATGATTATCCTTTATTTAACAGTCCTTGTTTTTACTTTTGCGAGCCGTCTTTCTTATTTTCTCCCAAATTCAATAATATAAATTAGATTTAAGTAATTGAGTAGTCATACATAAATAGCTTTCAAAATATGCATAATATGACCTCATATGAGAATGTTACAAATATTTATAAACACTATCACCTTGTAGAAATACTGTGGTATTTGAGATTTGTCGATTTGATTTATTTATGGACGCTCTTTAACATCTCAGGTTATCAGCGTCTCATTCAATTCAGGACGTGAAACGCCCGATAAATTTTGCTCAGAAGCCTCTTCTTTCAGACTTGAGGTTCTTTATCGTGCCGTAAATGTACGACACGGGACCCACTGCTTTACTTCCCTTCCGAAGGAAGCCATACTTAGGATTTTTACGCCAGGAAAAATCCATCGGTCCTGACTGAGATAGAACCCGCTATCTTTTGTTTAACTGGCATGCATGGTTACCACTAGCCAACCAGGACCGACTATTTGAGATTGACGTAACACGTCTATTAAAGTGTAATTTTAATTTTAGGTTTTACTCCTCGAGCAGAGAAAATGATTCACAAGAGTGCAAACTTCTCGTTAATATTAGCAGCCCATTCTTACCGTCTTTTTAAAAAAAATTGGACAGATCTTCATCAGCTAACCTTTCTTTGAATTATCATCGTGAAACGCCTGAACTTGTTCTTGTGCTGTAGATTGTCAAAAACTGAAAATATTTTTACAAGTATCGAGAGAGCAATAATGCTTTTTTGAAAATGGTGTTATTATTGACTGCTTTTGTAGTGAAAATGCCTTTTTAATATCTAATATTTCATTGAATTTGTGATCACTTTATTGGTGTTTCTTCATTTTTAGTAAGACAAAGTCATTGTATGCAGTTGTTTAATGGCAATAATAATAAATTCGTCATCATCAAAATAAAGACATTGAAACGCTTTATTTTATTTTTGGGGCTTGAGTAAGCATATTAGATACATCCCGACCGGCGTAAGAGGAGAGGTTGATTTGTAATTCGTGATGTATTGTACCTTCCTACCGGTTTTCTACAGTCTACTAACATAACTTCATTTTCCATCATTCAGGTTTTAGTGCTTAGAAATTGCGATGAATAATACTAACAACAATAACAATTGTAATAATAATATTATTATATATTACAAAATTATTAAGATTTTAAAGAGTTTAAAAGTCGCAGGTAACAATTCTCTATGCAGTACTTGAGAGTATAATCAATCATAAACTTCTAGCAGATGGCTTCAGAACTGCTCTGGCAGAGAACACAAGATCTGCATGGCTGTCGTTCACGGCAATAAAGTTTCTGCTCTAACATCGAAATGTAGAGTACTGGAGTGAAGCCAAATGAATGCAGTGATATACCTAGTGCGATGGTCAAACAAAATGGCTCCCCTGATCACCATATCTTACAGCTTCCCCATTTTCACAGTCCAGAAAGTTAAAACACATTTCGATGGGATTGTGGACAGTGCCAAAAGCGATTCCCTCTTGAATGAAACAGTCGTTATATCAGTAGATTCTTTGTTGTTAATTAAAGTGATTTGTTGACTTTATTGTGCATTCCTAAAACGCAGACTTGGTTTGTAACCGTAATATCGGAAATAGGTTTGCTAAGACGAGAGAAGGGGACTATTTTCATCCGGCCTATTTATGAGCTTTTTTACCTTTTATGCCGTAATCAGCCCGTCGATAAAAGTGAACATTTCACTACTATCCCTAGAGAGGTGCAATGAGTTTTTATGACACATTTATACCATGCAAGATGAAATGTGGCATATCTTGAATTATGGTAAGCTTCATTTTTGCTCTTTAAACAACCAACAGTCGGGGTCAGAGCCCCAAATGGATTTAAAGGTCCTTGAGTTTATTAACACTACAACTGCAGTTCTTTTAAAAAGAAAGGGTTTCACACAGGTGACTTTCTCTGAACAGAGGTTTTATGGTCCTTTTGTTGGCTTTCCGTAACAAAACACCAAGGAGATTTCTCTAGGTTACAGTTATACCGTATTATAAACATATACATATAAACCGCCACGGGTGGCCGAGGTCGTTAAGGTACGGACTCGTGAGCGGGAAGTCTGGGGTTCGCATCCTGCCAGGACCGTCCTCCCTGATTGAGGTTTTTTCCAGGTTTTCCCTCAATCCTCATAAATGGTAAACGCCGATGAGGAACCTTAAACTTAAGCCTGGAACGTTTCCTTCCCAATATATCATTTCATCTCATGTATCATCAGTGTTCACAGCCTGTGATGCCTCAGTTGTAAAACGGGCGTCAAACACCATTCAAAAAATATATATACATATTAAGTATCTACAATATATAAAATATTATAATTATATTTGTAACAGATATATTATGTTTATATTTTAGTACAGTTCATACCTGCTCTTATCTTAGCACCTATGAACTCCAAGGACTGTATGATTATTGCACATTGTTGTATGTAATTGTTTGTCAAAGGGGTATCATAAATACTCATTTGGGTCAAATCAGATGAATTTGGTGGCCAGGGCAATAGTAGTAGTAGAGTAGTGTTTAACGCCCGTTTTTACTACTGAGGCACCACAGGCGGTGGGCACTGATGATACATGAGATGAAATGATAAATTGGGAAAGGATATATATATATATATATATATATATATATTTTTAAGGAAGGAAGCGTTCCAGGACTAAATTTTAGGTACCTTCCCGGCATTTGCCAGTTATGAAGACTGAGGAAAACCTGGAAAAAAACCCAGTCAGGAAGGACGGTCCTGGCGGGATTCGAACCGCAGACCTCCCGCTCACGAGTCCTTGCCTTAACGACCTCGGCCACCCTTGGCGGTACCAGGGCAATGCCGTGGATTCTTCCTTATATTCATTAAGTCGCTGTGACCCTGAGCAAGTGCCCCTTAGAACACTGTAGCCAGAGAGTATATACATCTGGTCTTTAACGATGTTTGAAACAAGTCCTTCAATAGGGCCCAATGTTTTCAAACCATCACTTGGCCTGCACCAGCTTGCCGCGTCACGATGTCATCACTTTAGGCGCTAGACATCCACCTAAGCATAAGAAAAGGGGATTCATCCGACCAGGCGACCTTCTCCCATTGAAGGCGCTTTTGACTTGAACAGAATTCAGACTGACATGCATGCACAACAGAAGTGGATGTGGTTGCGCTGTGACACAGATCTTCCTGCACTTTGATTCAAGTACAATATTACGAAATTTGATCAACAGCAGATTTTCTGTTGCGGAGGGAGAGATCGTCCATTCTCCTGTATCATCGATCATCATTGGCTTGTTGCGTTGTGAGCAAGTTGTGATTTTTCATCCTCGTACCCCTGGGTAAGTGATCTCACAATCTATGCTGTATCAGAAAAGAGTCATAACCATGTGATCTTTATTAATAACATTTGAGTCTTTGTCTATTATTGCGCGATGGTTACAATGCTTTGGATTCCTAGACGAAACAATAAGATGTGGAAATGTCAAATCAAAGTAAGGAATTTGCTGTCAGGTCCTGCTTGCTAAACGTTTTCGTGCAGTGAGACTTAATTTTAAAAGCATGCTGCTAATAATAGGCAAATAAAATCATAAGTAATATCCAGTGAGATCAGATCACGTATAAAAGTTGGAAAACATTCCATAAATAAACTAAATTAATCACAAGAAGAAGCAAATGTAATTGATATTATATTTCATGCTAGCACATTAGTGCAGTAAATTTGGTTTTATTTTGCTCAGATCCATTTGCACGTCCCGAAAATATCTCAAAGGAGCTATGAAATATAATGCCATGCAGACTACGAGTGTCACGTACGTGCAATTATAATGAGTATGACAAAAGTACGTGATCTGTGTCCAACGGTTGGTATTTACTAGAAAGAAATGCCATATAACCGTTTGATGCATGCCATCTTGGTAGTTTAATGTCACTGAAAGTCTGTAGAGAATGTTGCAAAAAGAACAAAAAACAGTTTAGCCAAAATAGGACTTACTTTAATTTGTTCTTCATCGACGCATGACCAGCAAAAAATATGGGTTCATATCAATAAAACAAGCTGTTTGGTTATAACAAATATTTAAACATTTTCATCAATATTGCTAACAAATTTAATATTTCAACCAAATGAAGTTGATTTTGTATTGGCTGTCCTAAAAAATCCATCATTAAAATTGATAAAAAAAATTAATGGGGTAGGTATTAACATACGTAACAAAAAATTACACTTTTTATTTCAACCACCCTCAGATTTTAGAGCTATAAGCACAAAATTAGTACAAATGTTAATTGTTATATGTTTTTTCAAAATATTTTAGGAAAAAATATCTCTTTTAATATCTGTGCACATACTGTTATAAACTTTGGCATTTTTAGCAATATGAGACACAGTGAATTAAATTTTGGCTATTTTTATGTGAAAATACTAACAAAATGAATTAAGTTTTAGTTACATTTCATACAAAAAATTAACTTATAAAAATACTAAGAAACAGAAAACGTTCACACCATTTGGTTGAATTGTTTTGGAGAAAAGTTTCATTGCATGAGTGAATTAGTTAGCAGAAAACTATAAAAACAAAACTGTTGCATTTTAAATATACTTTTTCTGAGACATTTGTTGATCTCCTTTTCCAAAATTGTATTTCTTCACTTATTGACACTTATATTCCATCTTGTCTCTTGCTAGACACTTCTTATTCTCTAAAGTGTGCCTGACAGATCCAATTTACATCCAAGTCTAGCTTTGTTAACAATAGAGAGACCCATCGCTCTAGTCATTGCCAGTAGAAGAAACACAAAAGATGACAAATTGCAACCTTTTCCTTGTTGTCATAGAGTTCAATGCCCAGGTAGCCATGAATACATTTTAGCAATACATGAAATGTCCAAATTTGATACTATAAGCTTTTTATACATATAATTATTACCATTTCTATTATATAAAAATATTTACTCTTAAGCATGCGTGAATATGAGCATCTGTTACAGAAATGAAAAACATTCACGTGAAAAAACAGAAGTAGTTAAGATGAACACAAGGTTACAATGAAAACTGGGGTACAAAATTCGATATTTTGGTGCTAATCCTTTTAAGGAAAGATATGCAAAATTTCTAGGACTTTCATGTTGCTTTTCTAACTTTTTCATCATATAAATTCGATTTTAGAGACATTTTCTAATATTTGGCTTAGTTCTACCAAAAGATCGCGACAATAGAGTAGAAGAACTTAAATTAGAATTAGCCTTGAATCTGTGTCCGGAATTTTTATTATATTCCACAGTTGATCAATTAATGGGAACACTTACATTACTTTTAGGCGTTTAATATCACGGCACATTTAATATTTATACATTTTGAGAAGCATTCCCTGCAATAATGCGATTTTAACTTCTTCCTTATTGAAGCACATGATGAGAGTGCATACAGCGATATACAGTTACAGTATGTTGTTACACCAGGCAGTGCAAATCACTTCTCTCTCTCTTTCTCTCACACTAGCGACAAAAGACTCTTGTCCGAGCCGCATGCAGGCAACAAGATTCAATTTGGAGTAGCCATCCGTTACGGTAGGGGACTCTGCCATAATTACTTGCAGCGGACTCGAGAGCGGGGGAAGCTCGCAACAAGAAATAACGAAGGGGAAAAATGAGCACAACAGACAGTGGTGTCCAAAGTGCCTATAACGCTGAATTCACTGATATCGCACTAGTTTAGGGAACGTTTATGACAACAATTCCTGAAGATTTCTATTTCGAGAGCTTGAAATATAAGAAAATAAAGCCATATTTAAGATATTTCATATTTTACATATAAAACTAATATAAAATAATATTCGAATGAAATTATTGAGCCATACAAGTATTGACCACTCGAGTGGAACTTTTCCCTCGTTGAGAAAGTGAAGAAAGAGAGATCGAGCCATTACAAGTAAGGAGGCGAGTGGAAGCCTCATAATTGCACAGCAATTTTATTTCTGATGTAGATTAAAAGAAATCCTACATTGAATTCATACACCATGGAAATCTTCGTCATGAGAACTACTATAAGCGATAGGTTTAGCATCTCCATTCTTAAAATTGGCAATTGCTTAAGCATTTAAATTATTTTATTTCATAAATTGCTGAAAACTACCTTATTTTGGTTTCATTGTAAACGTAATGGTAAGCGTAACCTAACGTAATGGCGAGCCTCATGTCTCGCGTAAACAAACACCCCGCGCATCTGGTCAATACTTGTACGGCTCTTCCTGTATATGACTTACTCGCATTTGCGACAGACAACACTTGCTGAATGCTGGAAGTTATTATTAGAGCACAATTGATCATTGTTGATCAGCTGATAATTTACTGTTTTTCCCTATATTAAAGTTTTCTTTCAGCCAGATACAGAATGTTTGAAAATTCGTACTTGAACTCGTGAAAACCTTTAATCTCGTGTGCAAAACAGAAACAAAATATAAAATCGGTCTTAATATTCAAAATCTTATAGAAAGAAAGCAGATTTACACTCTCGCGGAACGATTTGAAATCCTGACGTATTTTAGATACAGACCTTCAGTGTTTCAAGAAATCAGGTTTAGTTGGAAACTAAATATAACTATATGAAAAAATACCTACGATTTGAAAAAAATTTAAAGCATACAAAGATTTCATATGTTAGCGTAACATACGGTTTGTGTGATAAAGCGATATAAATTAAACAGTATAGTGTGTCTAACTGCAGGTATTACGCCATAAATACTGGAACATTTCCAGTCTCACCCTAGAGATAAATGTCTGTAATGAAATAATATTTGAAGTCTCAAGGCTTCAGAGAAAAGATTCCTTATTGTGGTCGGATAGATCAAGATTTGTGGTTCGAGTCTCGGCTGTGACCTCACATTTTTAATGTCTTATTCTGATCTAAAACCTTAGTACTGACATTGGCTTTTGGTATGTAAATTTCCTAGATGTTCGTTGTACAAGTGGCTAATGTTCAGCAAACAATACGCTATACAAACCGAATGTACCACGGGGAGGAAATTTGTTTTACATTCCATTTATATTCTATTACTATTTAGACATCTTCCATTGTGGCACATATAAAATTATACCCGAGTCGTATTTGTACTTGTAGAGGAAATATATTATTTTATGTTTTAATTTCAGAAAAATAATTGTAACATTTTTCTGGTCTCCAGTCTACTTTTATAATGTGTTTAGTGCAAATTAAAGGCAAGTTTAATAAATAGAAATATTTTTTCTGTGTAATTATCATGAAAATTAAATTGCAATATCTTTGATAATATATTATTATTATTATTATTATTATTATTATTATTATTATTATTATTATTATTATTATTATTATTATTATTATTATTTCAGTTTTTAAACTTTTATTTCCTTATTTGTTCAATTTATGAATGCTCAAACTTTTTAAAACATAAATGAACCACGTATAAAAATTCACCACTTTTTAATTCAAATATTAAATCTAATTAAATTCCAACATAATTATAAAATCCTCTATATTTTAAAGGCGTTCCAGCTACAGCGGTGTGTCCTTTCTCTTTTTAAATGCCAATACCTTTTAATTATCGAACACTGTTGTACCTAGAGTATACACAGCGTGCTCTATTATGTAAACACAAATGAACAGAGGGTTTCCGACATTGTATTTACTCATAAAAATCTCCAACTGAGATACAAAGCAAAGAGGAATACAGAACTTCACCTCTGAAGGCGGAGTTTTGAGAAACATTCAGTCAGAATTTTTAATATTTCTGAAAAGCAGATGAACTGATATGAACTCGGCGCGAGGCAATGTCTTCCTCCCAAGTGAATTGAGATCTACAAAACATTTTGTTCCTAAATGGAAAAGCAATTTGAGTAGAAATAAACAAGGCAGCCAATAGCAGAGGATGGAAAATACCCCCGCTTCCACAATCAGCTTAAGTTTGAAAGAAGAGACATGAAATACCATTTTGAAGTTGAAGAAAAACATGAAACAGAATATGATAATCCTTCTTTATGTAACGTTGATGGTAAACATATTACGCTCTCTGCGTACATCTTTAGCTCTTGTTTACATTTGTGCAAAACATTTTTTTTTAAACCTGCACTCTTATATTCATATTTTTAGTACTTCATTCTTTTATTATCATGTCAAATTCCAAATAAAAAACTTTGATTTGCAGTCTTTCGTAATTATATTACTTAACGGTCTCATTTTAATTGCTGTAAGCATTTTTCTCAAACTTTTGTTACCTCCATACTATACAACAAGATTCTGAGAGAGAAATGGATAGAGAAAGGGACGTAATGGAACACGTTTTAACAATGGTAACTGTTTTGCAGTAAATAATATCGCATTCTAAGCCCTTTGTCTTCTAGCAGTGAACTACTGTGGTATTGGGAAATGATAGATATACAAGGAAGAGACTGAAGAAAAGCAGGGGTAGAAAGTGAAATCGTGAATCAGGTCAGTTGTAGATAAGCAGAAAAGGAAAATTAAATCTAAAGGGGAAAAAAAAAATATTGTCATGTACTCTACAGTTCAAATGCGGCATTAAAATTAGCGATTAACATTGAAGAAAGGTATTAAATTATATTGCATTATTAAATAATGAAATGAAATTAATTCTGAAATCGATTAAAGACTCCTAACAAAACATTCACAAGAAATGAACTTAAATAAGTAGCACACAAGTGAAAAAATGTTTTAATGAGAAATGAAGGAAGAATGACAAGAAAAAAAAATGTAATATGTTGTTCATTTTTAATTTAAAAATGTGACTGATGTTTCATGAAAAGAAAAAGTTTATTTATTACAGGTAACAAGGTTATTTCAAAACAACAAAAACAGTGGAACGTGAACCACAATCTGGAAGAGGTTGTTGATTTGATTTATTTATGGACGCGCTTTAACATCTCAGTTCATCAGCGTCCCATTCATCTCAGGGCGTGAAAGGGCCGATAAATTTTGCTCAGAGGTCTCTTCTTTCAGACTTGAGGTTCTCTATCGTGCCGTAAATGTATGACATGGGACCCACGGCTTTACTTCCCTTCCGAAGGAAGCCATACTTAGGATTTTTACGCCCCGAAAAAATCCATCGGTCCTGGCCGGGATCGAAACCGAGATCTTGGGTTTAGAAGACAAGTACACTACACCACCTGGTCCGACAATCTGGAAGAGGTAGGAATGATATAACCGACGACTTTAAATAATGCTTTCAGACGCAGTTCATTTCGAAAACGAGTTTGTTGACGTAGAAATACTTGAATTCTTCAATTTAATACTTCCTATTATATGCTATGATCTGCTTTCTTAAATAAAGCCCTGCCTGTTAACTTTTGTTGTCAAGAGGTACACAGTGCATATGGATCAGTATTGAAATCAATTAAAATATGAATGTTCTCATTTCTAGGCCAAGTAAGCTTACTTAAACAAATAAATACATTTAAACCACAAATAACAGGCTTAGATTACAAAATGTTAGATATCAAGCTTAAATTTTACCCTGGCTCTAAAGGATATTTGAGTTACGGGCCGTCTGACTGCGGTAGCTTATTGCGAAAGTGCAGCCGCTGCTACCCGAATAAACGTGATAGAGAAGTCGCGCAGAAAATTAGTATTGTTTTACTTTAGTATTTGTAAAGCTGATAATAATACACTCAAACTTCTGTTATAAGGGGGTGTGGAAGACAATGCATTTCAAAGCTAATACAATGTCCGATCTAGGAGAGAAAGTTCTATATTCATGAAGTTGATGAATATTTTCTGTACCTGAAACACGATTGTAAGAATATTTTCACGCGAATTGCCTCGCCACCGTTCATAAAAACTCTTTCTTCAAGGATATACTTATACGGTGACATAACTAACGAAGAATATTTGGGACACAATTTATACTCAATGAAAGTAGCGAGTAACACATGAACTCACAATCACTCACTGATAAAGCCTCCCTCAAACTATCTACAAGTTACCACCTGCATATGTTTGATAGGCCTTGACTATAGGCCTCTCCGCGTACACTGCCGCACTATGCCGGCCTGGAACTCAAATAAACTCACTGTACAATTCAAGGAGTCTCGTAACACAAAAGAGTAAGCAACTACGGCGAATGGCTAAAAGCTTCCGAGGAATCAGGTTTAGTTAAGAACGTTATAGAAATGTTTCCTACGGCAGTGAAGAAAATCTTTTAAGATTTCTGGAGAAAAACAGAAAATAAAACTAAATAAAATTCACGCCATCAGAATATTTCTGACCTACTGTGTATTTTACAATTATTGCATTGCATTATTTATAAAATTATCTAAATGTATATATAAGTTATTTTTATTTTTGTATTGTAATATGTTTAAAATGACAATGAAATAAATAAACTAGTTTCAAGTGTTCTATATTATACGGCCGAGGGTTGCATTAATTTAGTACATTTTCAAAATTATTATTAGAACAGTTAATTTTATCTGCATTAATGTTTTATACTTTTGCATAAATTAGTTCAGTCAGAAAATTCTAACTTATTTAAATCTCTTTGGCTTACCACTTCCGGTGGCAGCTTAAGGGTTTTATCGTGACACAATCGTCCGCTTAGCATGCTGAAGTCATGATGATCGCGGAAGCTTGGGGAAGAACCCAACACCTCCCTTTTCATCGGTCACTATAATTGAAACCTAGGGCGTTGGTTTATCATAGTAGGGCCTTAAGACGCACCTTTCTTCACTCTGCGCCGCCGCTCGCCGCTTTGCAAGGTAAGGGCCGCATGGCTTGACGGCGTACATAAATTTGTTACTCTTTTATATAATAATTAATGAGGAGGTTATACCTGGGCATAGACAATAGATAATAAAAGATTTTGCAATGGCATGAGATGTTTAATTATACCCATGAGCACCCCTATCACTATACTCTCTAGTTCACGTCTTAAACGTGACAATATAAATATATTTCCAGTAATGTAGGTACGTTTTTGAACATTTAATTATAACTGCGAACTATCTCCTGTTTTCAAATTTTTATCTGAACGTGAATATATTTATGTTCATTTTCCACAAATATGCAGAGAACGGCAAAAAAAAAAAAAAAAAAAAAAATGTATACACACTTCAAGCAAAGAAAAAACTGTTAACATAACAAAACTGAATTCATACATACAGAAAATGACGAGTACTAATCATCTTACACTTTAACAGTATCAACAGTTGCTCAAAATCCTCACCATCGGCGTTGATACACTTCTGAGTACGTTGAACTACTGATTGAGCAACGTTTGCGAAAGTGTCCTCAGCGATTGCAGCATATGCCGTTTCAATTTCTTCCCGAAGTGCTGTCAGTGTAGCTGGTTTTCTACGGTATACAACATCCTTAAGAGTTTCCCATAGGTAGAAATCCAACGGAGTTAGATCCGGAGAACGCGGTGGAAACTCAATCGGACCTCTTCGTCCTATGCAGTGCGCGGGGCTTGTTGCTGTGCGAGGTCTCCCAGATCTGCCCTTGTAAACATCGCATACCATGAGTCTCAAATTTATTTCGAACGTGCAATTGTTACTCGCGTTGGCGGTTCTGTTCTGTACACACGTCTCCATTGCCTTTGAACTTCAACATTCTCGGTTTTCTAATACCACTTCAAAATTTCCTTCTGCTGTTCAAACAATATTCTCGGCTCCATTTTGTTGTAGCAACTCTAGCATAACATAATGTGAGTTACATCTGTTTACAGAACATCATACGATAATCTGGGCTTCATTTGTTCATTGTTGATTTACCTGTCACGTAGCAACGCTATCATAATGTATGAGTCACATCTGTTTATAGAACATCATACTACACATTACTGTTATTTTTCGGTCCAACTTTGAAATATATTAAATAGATATCTACAGTGGAAGTGTGTATACATTTTTTGACACCCTCGGGTATATTGAAAGAATGAATGTTTCGGATGGAAGGAAGTGATCAGTTACAATCTTTTCAATTTCAAGGGCACTAAATGTCGCTTTTATTTAATTATTCAATGATGAATAAGACCTGAAAAAAAAAAAAAAACAGTACCAGTCACATTTTCCAGCCCACGTAACCAATGATTGAGGAAAACATACGACAGCTGGTGCGCTCTAAGTGAGACTGGAAATAATTTGGTTGCACTGGTTTCGCATGTTTACGGTTGAGTTTCTTAAAGACTGTCTTCCAATATTGTCAGTTTGTCCCTATACAACCAAACAGAAGGAACTTGGAAGGGGAAAGTATCCAAAGCACACTCAGCTGTTCTTTCGACTCACAAAGACCCAAGGACATGCACAATGCAAAAAGAGGCCAGCGAGGGTTGGGTTGCTTTCAATTCCTTCAACCTCTACGCCAAACATCATCATTATCATCATTTCCTGGCATTTAACGGAGGGGTGTACTATTGAAAAGTGCTTTCTTGAGAAGCGATTCTGTCTGCTCAACAAAAGAAGTGCTGCGGTCGGCCCAGATTCAGCACTAGTAGCATTGTCCTCCCTAGAGGGCTGTGGTCTGACTAAGGATCGCTTGCTAAGCAGCTGTGATTCGAGGTGACCGCAAGGTGTTGCCCTCGCAGGTAGGGAGTAGTCATGAATACTTCAGCAAGCAAAGGGTAACAGAGGCACCGAAGCTTCAACTCAGATATCCGGACATTTAAGGACGTTACATAAATACAATCCTATTGAAAGAAATAATTTTAATTTTATAGAACAGTGTCGAAGTATTGTGTGATTTTACAGCATTAAATTAATAATAAAAATAAAAGGCATTAGCATTTAGTAGCCGCTATTAGCTTTAAGTAAACCTATAATTAAATACCTCTGAAAAAAGTCTAACTAAAACTAACTTCCACAAGAAATATAGGAGCGATTGATGAAAAAATAATGCATCTCTTACTGATTATTCAAGATTTTAAAAAAATACACAAACAGAAACGGAGTTTAGCACTAAGTATTTTGAGAGTGGGAACGAGTGGTATCAGACGCTTTAATATGGAGCAACATGCATCGATAAGTTTAACGTCATAGCTATGTTGAGATGTGACGCCTGTTCACAGTCAAACGTAAACCAGTCACTTGCGGAGGTGTAGTCATAAGCAATAATGATTAAGAAGTGTGGAAAACTACAGCATAAAAGCGATTACTTTATTTTAAGTAATTAATATTGCGGCATGTATATGACAGAATATTTTATTTTTTAAGATTGGCTATAGTGTTTTAACCCTCTTAATCATTTATGAATGCAATTCTAGTTTTGGTGCCTGCAGCACCTCAATGAAAAATCCGAGATATTTTTTTTCTATTCTCAAGGTATCTTTTTCTATTCGTAATCAGTTATGTTTGTAAAACATGGACGTTTTGTTAATTTTAAATAAATTGTATATCTTCCTTAATCATATTGCTTGTGGTGTGCTAATGTTATAAGTGAACATAAACTGCAAAAGTTATGAGAATATCGTTTGAACGCTAATTGTTATTCATGCTATAAATAAATCGATCCTGGTGGTGTAGTGGTAACCATACTTGCCTTCTAAACCCAAGGTCGCAGGTTCAAACCCGGCCAGGATTGATGGATTTTTTCGGGGCGTAAAAATCCTAAGTATGGCTTCCTTCGGAAGTGAAGTAACGCCGTGAGTCCCGTGTCGTACATTTACGGCATGAAAAAGAAGCTCAAGCCTGAAAGAAGAGGCCTCTGAGGAAAATTTGTCGGCCGTTTCACGCTCGGAATTGAATGGGACGCTGATCACCTGAGATGTTAAAGAGCGTCCGTAAATAAAACAAATCAACAAATACTACAAAGAACTAGATATAAATAAAGTTGTAAAATATTTTACTAATTTTAGGATATCTGAAAACAAAACAAAACCATGATTATGGCTGCAAGATCTGGAATTGTATTAAATAATAAAGTAAAAGGGCGAGTAAATTGTTTTTAATTTCAGATTATTTAATTCTGTATGGGAAAGGGATGTAATAAAAATTTTCTTCTTCTTTAACCTCATGGGTTTAGATCTTTAAGGTCTATTTCCACATCAATAAAAATTTTCCTGCCATCTAGTTAGTGAACGGCCAATATTCTGCTTTCTTGTATTAATAAACATATGCTGGGTAATGTGTTGTGCATTGAAAACAGAACTAGGGCAAAATTTACATTAAAATTGTATAGAGAAAAGGTATTTCTAACCGTACTGTAGGAAGTGAAACATGGGCTATAGCGCATGACAGTAAAATACGACAGTAGAGTTTAAGCAGCAGATATACATCCTTCACATTACTGATAGGAATAACTAGAAGATATAGAACAAAAACATAGAAATCAGGGAAAAGCTTAAAAATAACAATACAGTTTGAGAGTATAGGAAGATATAATCAGATCATGTATAGAATGTGGGTTAGAATGAAATACCCAGAACAAATTACCATTTTATTTACAACATTTACATGGCTTGCTGTAAGTCTGGAATTTGTTGAGATCAAATAGTAGACATTTACTAAGATGATGTTTATTCAACAAGATACAGATTTTTATCTTTGATGAAAGCTTCCAAATAGAAACTTCATGTGATTTTTCATGTCTCTGTAAACATCAAACACAAACAATTGTTCCTTTGTTATTTCATTACCCAAAACGGGGCCGTAAAAGATATTGGACAGAAATATATCATAGAAATTGTAATATATCTTTAACACCGCCTTTGAAATAGACTTTCCGAAGTCATGCTGTTTAAAACAGTATACACAAATTATTGTTGATATTTTTATAAACAAATATTGATAAATGTTTAATGTTGTAAACTATACTTCTAGCATGCAACTAATTTTGGAGATTCAATTTTAATATCTAGAAGAATGTTAAAAGAAAAACCCTTTGTCAATCGAAAAATACGTCCATCTAAAAATAACGAGGGTAGCTCCGTAAGTTTCCGGCCTGGCCGATAAGTCTTATCGTCTTCACAAAATCCTTATCTGTGTCATACCTTATGTGTTAAAATTATAAATGCAGCTGTAACTTCCGCTCCGCTGTGTTCAGTTGTTCAGATATAGTTGCATAAGTAAGGCTATGTGTACATTATTGTGACATGTTCAAAATGGAGATTCGAGCTGTTATTAAGTTCTTCACAAAACAAGGACTTACTCCAAATGAAATTAAACAGCGATTGGACGGTGTATATGGGGAAGCACCCCCTCATATTCTACTGTAAAATAATGAGCCAAACTTTTTTCGAATGGGTGGAGATAGCATTGAGCCGAAGAGTGTGCATGTCGGCCCTTGGAGGTGCTCAATCATGAAAACATCGCTCTTGTGGAAGGAGAAAATGTGGAAGACCGGCGGCTCAAAGTTACAGAAATAACAGCAAGGATGGACCTTTCTAAAACAACAGTCCAACGAATTATTAATGAACATTTAAACATGAATAAGGTTAGTGCAAGATGGTGCCTAGACTTCTTTCCTCAGTCCAAAAGCAGCAACGAGTCATCTGTTGTCAAGCATTTTTGGAGCTCTGCCATGGCAACGAGTGAGCAGTTCTACAAACCATTGTTACAGGAGATGAAACTATGGTCCTCTACTATGATTCCTTGTCCAAAACAGAATCAATGGAGTGGCGTAAACCTGGCGAAGCACCCCCTCTAAAGGCCAAGGTCACTCAATCAACAAGAAGATCATGGCCACTATCTTTTGGGACTGTAAAGGAATGCTCTTCATTGACTTCAAGAAGAGGAACACCACAGTAAATGGAGAGTACTATGCTGGCCTACTGCGCAGGCTGCGTGCTTCCATCAAAGAGAAAAGGCCAGGAAACCTGAGAGGTGATGTGCGCCTTCTTCACGAAAACGCGCCTGTGCACGCAACTCTGCTGCAAAGGAAGCTGTGAAGAAATGTGACTTCAAGGAGATCGACCATCCACCCTATAGTCCCGATCTAGCTCCCAGTGACCATTTCCTCTTCTCAAAACTGAAGAAGGACCTTCGAGGAAGAAAATGTAAGTGTAACGAAGAAGTGATGGATGCTGTTTATGCCCATTTTGCCCATTTTCTGGCTATTTAGGGGGGGGGGGATTGAAATGCTAATTCAAAGATGTGAGAAGTGTATTGTAATAAAGAGTAACTATATTGAAAAATGAAATATAATTTTGTTTTTATCATACCAGAAAATGGTTAGGCCGGAAACTTATTGACCTACTCTTGTATGGAAGGACTAACTGTATAAAACCTCATCAGGCTTGTACCTAATGCTCGATAAAAAAGAAGAAGAAGAGTGATTGTTAACTCTTTATTGATTTATCGTTAGTATATAACGATTATTTATTCTTTAATCGTGAGCTATTTCATTTGCGAAACATGTTGGATAATAGAAACGGAAGGCGTTTAAGATGGGTCTGGGGATGTTATTAATAAATTTGAAAGTTAAGTCTTGAATTTCAAATTTGCCCCTTTCCGCGCTGTAAAGACATCGACGTCTGTCATAATGTAGAAGAACTATGTAGCTGAAGATGTTATTTCAGAATTTTGTGCATTAACAAATAAAAGTGCAAACTGTTAAGTACCCTACCTAATGTAAAAATCATAGTTAAAATAGGAATGTTGCTGTATTAACATATATATTAAAATAACACAGTTTAATTAAAAGAAAAGGCTATATTAGAATGGGAGTATTAACAAATTATATATAATTGAACAAATAATTATTTTGAAAATACTTTTAAATGTCTCAAGTTAATTAACATTGCAAAAACTAAGCAACTATTCTAACAAAGGAATTACTGCGTTTTATATTGCAAAATTTAAAGAAAAGCTAAATATTTTCTGTTGGTTAGCACATTATTCGGTGCTAGCTGCAAAATTGGAGATCATAAGTTTGAATTTTGCTTACGGCAAGCTTAAATCACTGAACGAATGTCGGATGTTTTTTCCTGCCTGTCATTCTGGAGAAGATAAATGGAACATTCTCAAATTTTAACGAGAATTTTAAACTTAGTTTGAGATAAAAATAAAATAAAATTGATAGCCTGGTTTCGATTAGGTGTTTGGAAATTAAGTGGATTAAGGGGACGTGTTCCATCTGTGGGGAGAAGGAAGATTAATTCATATTATCTTCCAATGTAAAGCCACAAATGTTTGGAGAGAAAGTTTAATTAGCAAGAAATGGTTACTGAGAAATAAAGGAATTGTATTCAGAAAGTTCATTAGGGGAGATTATGAAGGTAAAAATGAAATGGAAATGTTCAGTTGAAAGATATGTAATTTAGATAAATTTAGATGATAAAATTATGATTTTATTAAAAAATCATTATGATTCTATGATTATGAAAAATGTCATTGGTCTGTGAATGGTTGGGAGTGGAATTATACTAAATTTATTGAATTATTGAGCTAGGGATATTGGAAATTGTTCTATAAGGTGTTGTTGTTTGAGAAATGGCAGCTGCTTGATAAAATAATGGAATAGGTATTTTTTTATTTTATTTATGGACGCTGTTTAACATCTCAGGTCATCAGTGTCCCAATCAAACCAGGGCGTGAAAAGGTTTACAAATTTTGCTCACAGGTCTCTTCTTTCAGACTTGAGGTTCTTTTTCGTGCCGTAAATATACGATATGGGACTCACGGCTTTACTTCCCTTCCGAAAGAAGCCACACTTAGGATTTTTACCCCCGAAAATATCCATCGGTGCTGGCCGGGATCGAACCTACGATCTTAAGTTTAGGAGGCAAGTATGGTAACCACTACACCACCTGAACCGACAGGGGTGGAGCTTGTTCACTAGAATTCCAGTAGGCTACTGCTGATAAACTGGGGACTAGAAACTGATACAATCGAGGGTGAAAGTTTGTACTATGTTTAATTATTTAGAATTTAACTGAAGCTGTTAGTATAAACTTTATTATTGTATTGTATTGTAAACTTGTAATTGTAACGGGTTACACCTAAAATGGGTCATATAGGTTGAGGCCTTTTTATAGTTTTATTTATATTTTTCTTAGCACTTTCATAAATTTCAAATTTCAAACACACTTTATGCATACTTCTGGTTTCTCTTTTATTTTGTCGGCACTCTGTGATGTAGGACTTTATATATTCTGAACGACAAAGTCAAAAGCAAGTCCGGATACACAAGTTTTTACAGCCCTGTTGCCTGAACATGTAAACTGCGCGGTCTTTTCGTGCCGAATTACACAGGATATCATTTTTCTTCGGCCGGCAAATATGGAACTTTCAGACGTTAAGAAACGCCCCAGTTTAGGGTGAATTTCGCTCTCTTTGACATCGGAGCCGGCGTGCTTAATTTGGGGCTACAGCTATAACCAGGAATGGCAAAAGTAGTAAACCTAGCTGGGTCCGAAACCAATCTTTCTTTATGCTTTACGTGCTGGGGTTTCGGAAATTTGTACAGGTTCTCGAGCAGCTGTCGCCAGAACTGAACTATGGGGCTTATGAAGTACATAAAATACGATGCTTGCAAACTCAGCGATAGCAGAAAATGTTTATTTTTTGTAGTGTTTCAACGTGAACCTCAACTTAAACAAGGAGATTCATTTAGAGACAAATGTATACTTTTTCTCCCAAATGGAGATTTTTGTCACTTCAAACCTTTCAAATATGAAATGATCCTTCTGTATTATAGTTACACACCATCAGCAACTTTTCTTTAAGGGATATTCAGAAAATAAAAAGGCACCAGCAGTAAATATGAACCTTACTTCTCAAGAGTTAAGGTTCCTGGCGCTTCAAAAACAACACACAAACTGCATTTTCATTATATAAATATATAGTTAGTTGTAGAAAAAAACCCAATGTTTTTTTTTAATTAAATGTTTAAAATGAATTCCTTTTATAACAAAAATGCATCAAATGCCGTACAACAATTCTATAATTAAAATGAAAACGTCTTTGAAAAACAAAAGTATATTGACATTTTTAAAAATGGGTGACTTTATGATAGGATAGGGTTTTTCTGGATATCCACTTAATTTGTTATCAACTAACTTCGATTATCACACTCGCCCCAAGCCGTAGGTCCTGTGTCGTACATTGACGGCACGATAAAGAACCTCAAGCCTGAAAGAAGAGGCCTCTGAGCAAAATTGTCCGTCGTTTCACGCCCTGAATAGAATGGGACGCTGATGACCTGAAATGTTAAAAGCATCTGTAAATAAAAGAAATCAACACTGGCCCCAATCTTCATTATTTAAGGCAATGCAACCCAAAAGAATCCCAGTGTGCAGCTGCCACTAGACCACACCAGTTTCAGTTTCGATTTATTTATGGACGCTCTTAACATCTCAGCTCATCAGCGTCCCATTCAACTCAGGGCGAGAAACGGCCGACAAATTTTGCTCAGAGGCCTCTTCTTTCAGGCTTAGGTCGTGCCGTAAATGTGCGACACGGGGCCCACGGCTTTACTTCCCTTCCGAAGGAAGCCATACTTAGGATTTTTACGCCCGGAAAAATCCATTGATCCTGGCCGGGTTTGAACCCACCATCATGGGTTTAGAAGCTAAGTATGGTTACCACTACACCACCAGGACCGACAGACAACACCAGCAATCTCTACCCATCTCTAATGCCCGATAGGTAAATTGTATTTAAGATACTAGCGTTAAAATCATTTCTATGAAATAATTTTAACATTGTTTTTACATTAAAAAAAAGAAAAGTGGAAGAGGTAAAAGAAATGTTAGCAGGAGGATAGTACAGCATATAAAACAGGCATTGATAACATTGCCAAATTAGAAAGAGAAACACGTTTAACAACAACCATTATCAGTCTTTATGCATTGGACATTTCTGCCTGTAACCATTTCACTTGATCAGTCCAGCATTTAGAAGATTTCCTTAGAGTAGTATTTACAAAGTCGGTTTAGGGGTGATTTTCAGTTGTTTCTGTATGTACTGTTGTTTTCATTCACTTCAAGCATTTTCAACTGTAGGTGGGCCTATTTTTTTTTATTTAATTTTGTGTAATTTGCAATGTACCTGAGAAGTTTCACTTCAACTGCTCGTAAGCTCAAATATTTTTTTTTTATCTCTTATCTCATGGCCCATATTTTACTTCCACATCCTTCATACCTTATTACAAAGTTGTACCATCTATACAGGATGATCCAATGGAATATGACGGTTTTAAAAACCTTCTTGTAGGATACTCGTATAGAATTAAATAAAAATACTTTCAGCGAACAAGTAGAACAATGCAATTTATTAATATCAGCTTATATTTTAAAAATCACATTTTTAAGTGAACTCCATAACAACGAACACATTCGTGTTATCGGCTCGCGAAGTTTGCCATAACTCGCTCCAATAAAACTTGATCAATGTCCCTAATTTCACGAGTTAAATTTTCTTTTAATTACATGATGGTTCGTGACCTGTTGCAGTACAATTTACTTTTCAAATATTACCATCAAAAATAATCTGCAGTCATCAGATCGGGCTGTCAGATCAGCACATCGAGAAATTATGTGTCCAGGTAACAGGATCCGCAAAGTGTTCATTGTTTCACGAGCCTTGTGAGCTGTAGCACCATCCTGCTGGAACCAAAACTCGTTTTCATAATTACCATTCATCTGAAAGTCCAGTGTTGCTAACATTTCTGGCACATTAAATTCCACTCTAAATTGTCCTCGAATTTAGGAGATCGACTTCGATTCGATAAATCTTGTAACAACAACGAATACACGTTTTTCAACCGTCCAATTATCAATGCCGTTGTTTACTAAATGGATAGGATAAATTGCTAATTACATACCAATAATTAATACCATAACTGTAATGTACCGCCACGGGTGGCCGAGGTCGTTAAATCGCGGACTCGTGAGCGGGAGGTCTGGGGTTCGAATCCCGCCAGGACCGTCCTCCCTGACTGAGTTTTTTTTCCAGCTTTTCCTCAGTCCTCATGACAAATGCCGGGGTGGTGCCCTAAACTTAGGCCTGGAACGTTTCCTTCCTTAAAAATAAATCCTTTCCCAATATACCATTTCATTTCATGTATCATCAGTGTACTTCGCCTGGGGTGCCTTTGTAACAAAAACGGGCGTTAAACACGATTCATTCATTCATAACTGTAATGTCTATTTTTTATTTATTTATTTTTTAATAGAGTGTTAAACAGTTTTTATACTACTGAGGCATCACGCCTGTGGATACTGATGATAGATGAGATGAAATATTAGGAAAGGGATTTTTTAAAGAAGGAAACGTTCCAGGCCTAAGTTTAGGGATTCTCTCAGACAATTGTCATTTATGAGGCCCGAGGAAAACCTGGAAAAAACCTCAGTCAAGGAGAACGGTCACGGTGGGATTAGAACCTCAGACCTCCCGCTCACGAGTCCGCGACTTAACGACCTCGGCCTTCCTGACGGTCGCAGCAGCGTTCTGAAAACTCATATTCATTTGGGTCACTTGTGGTTTGTAAAAATAAGCACAGTTTAATTAATTGCATTGCTATTTGTGCCTTGAAAAATATTTTTTATTTAATTCTGTACGAGTGTTCCACAAGAAGTTTCTGAAAACCGTCATATTCAATTGGATCGCTCTGTATAACATTTTCCTTTATTTTTATTTTCATTCTGGACAAAATTTCCTAAATACGCCATAATTATTCAGAGAACTATTCATTTTTAACTAGTTCAGTTATTTTACTCCATAAAATTGAATTAGGACTAATTTCGCCTCCTATAGGAATTAAAAGCTTTAATGCTCTATTAATCCCCCTCCTTAATACAACTGTACTTTTGGGCAAACATTTTGGAGTCAAGGGTTTACCCTGGATTTTAACCAAAATTTTGTAATTAAATGGATTTAGATCTTGTGTTTTAGTATTTCGTTTATTTATTTATTTAGTTAGTTAATTTAGATCGAATTACATTGTCATTTTTTTCGGGAAATATTTTCAATAGTATATAAGATGGTATTTTATAGCCCATACAGTACTCTGCGTATATATAATTATTTGAGATAATTACTTGATCCTCCGCCAAAAAAAAAAAAAAAACATTGTTGTAAGTAGTCGACTTTATTTAAGTTTTGTGAATACCATGCAAGTTTGTTTATCCAATATTCATTTCATATATGTAAATCTTGAATAATATTGATGCTTAACGGATATTTAATTAATAACCAAACGATTTAAATAACAATTTTATAAGAAAACTCGTCAGCATTGTATTATGTTACAACGCTTTGCCCATAGCAGTTACATAAAAGTGAGATTAAACATGCGGTTTTTAAATTTACAGAAATACCTGCATTTTCTGACGACTATGTCAAAATGCATAGATTTTTAAAAATTTTGCTAATTAGTGTAAAGAAATTAATAAGAAAAAGATAAACAAAACAGACGAAAGTTGGATGAACGAAAAGAAGGGAAGAAAATACAAAGGAAAAGGAAATGAAGTCAGAGGAAAGGCAAGCAGTAAACGCATTTCAATGTCAATAGTGGTCTGAATGAAAGAAGATAAAGAAAAAATAATAAAGGAATAATTGAGAAAGAAAATTAAAAATGGAATGAAAGAACTAGTCAAAGCACTAGGAAGATGGCTGGACATCGCTTGCTAATGTGCGCGTCAATCACCTTGCAACACCTGGCTACCAGTCTTTGTGGAAAAGAAGCTTCCCGCAATTGTTGGGCCAATAGAAGCAAGCCATTTTCTCCAACCACTTTACTTCCCGTTTCCATTCATTGCAGATCCTTACAACTCTGTAAAGGAGGACGCAGGGGGGAGTTCTGTCCTTTAGAAATTCAAATACCAGTTTTATTCACGGCACTTGAAGAAACCAGACCTTAAAGAAGATGTCACTACAGTGATGAATGGGATCTATTTTCGCCAGATGGCTCCGATATTATCACAATGTTAACAGTGCCACCTAGCTGTTAAAAGAGCCACAATGCTGGAGTTCGACAGATACCACAAACCCTGAACAAAACGCATTTATCTTCTTTGTTACAGAAACTTTCTCACTGTTGTATATTTTAAAAAATATTAATAAACTTTTTCAGGTAGACAGGGTAATTTTGTACATTTACTTGTATAAATGTAGCTGTAGGTTTTACAATTATGTGTTCAAACTATTTTATCGCTCTCAGCAAATCCCACATACATTTTTCATATTTAATTTACTCTCGTGTGAATGTTAATTATTATAATCTAATAGTAAACATTAAGTAATCTAGTTATGTACCTCAAAAGTAAAACTATCCTCAATTTAGAGGTCGTGAAACCTTGAAAGGTAGAAACACAATTTTTAGTAGATTAAATTTGCTACGTTTGATTAGGTTTATACATTTAATTTTATATAAGAAAGCTTATTAGCAAACTGAGTGTGTACGATTCTGCTATATACACGGTATGAAACACATAACTAAATAATGATACAATAGCTTTTAAGTCTGAATTTGAAACATTAATATGTTTTATACTAGAAATATATAACCATAATGTGCTATAGGCTTAAGTTTTAAACCTTTACCGATCGCGCAGTGCTTTACGCCTGTTACTAGGTGTATGGCAGCCGGGGCGCCAGTACATCAACTGCGCTTCTTTCTTTTAGTAAGTCCTTGAACGTCACTTTCCTGCTGCCCTTATGGAAATGTATATCCGTACACGAAGAAGATCGAGTCAGTCCTGGTAGTGTAGTGGTAACCATACCTGCCTTCTAAACCCAAGATTGCGGTTTCAATCCCGGTCAGGACGGATGGTTTTTTCCCGAACGTGAAAATCCTAAGCATGGAAGCAAAGTTGTGGGTCCCGTGTCGTACATTTACGGCACGATAAAGGACCTCAAGTCTGAAAGAAGAGGCCTGTGAGAAAAATTTATCGGCCGTTTATGCCCTGATTTGAATGGGACGCTGATGACCTTGA
Organism: Metallyticus violacea; assembly: GCA_030762175.1. Taxonomy (NCBI): domain Eukaryota; kingdom Metazoa; phylum Arthropoda; class Insecta; order Mantodea; family Metallyticidae; genus Metallyticus; species Metallyticus violacea. Next base: position 84,147,404 of record CM060844.1, read on the forward strand.
GATGTTAAAGAGCTCCTATAAATAAATAAATAAATAAAAATCAAAAGCAGAACGGTTCTAGAGCCACGCAATTTTGTTTAAATACCAATGAACTGATAATGGTACAAACTTAAATTCACTGGTTTAGCTCAAAACAAACAACACGCGCGAAAAGGAAAAGCTTTGACAGAGGACACTGGAATAGGAGCAAATCTTGAACGTTTGATAACTAAATCATTTACGAAATTACAACAAATGGGGGTTTCAGAATGTAAAGGAAAACAAAAATATTACAGTGCCCGAACCTAATCGCGTCAATAAGACCGTGTCTTCCCGATAGATGAGTACACCTTAGCATGTAATAAGGCATTTTTACTTCCCTTTAATTTTAATTTTGCGATTTCAATCAAGTGCTTTAATACGTTTTAAAATCTTTCCTAAAAGCTCAGAAACAAACCCCGTGAAGAATTGTATCCTAATAGCAGTATTCTTTGTTCATCCAGAATTTTGCACTCTAATAAGGTGTGTTTAGCAGTGCCATCGTAGGTGATTCCGAATGGCCAATGTTCAGTTATTTCGATAGCTTTCCTGGTGTTCTTCCTACCCTACTGAGTTGGTCCTTAGCCAGAGTGCTATCGGGTGTATTTTTAGAATTTTACCCAGTTCTTGTTGAAAAGCTTCTTCCATTTTATTTTATGTTCTTTCCTGGTCTATCGATATTCTACTGTTCTAGCAGATTTCTTGTTGATATCACAGAAAGACTTTGGTTCTATAAAATTAATCTTAGTTCCTCTTTTGCCTAATTATCTGCCTACTCACTGTCCTCTATGTCATGATGTACAGGCACCCAAATAATTTCTAGGTTCTCCAATGTGGAAAGTTTGAGAGCATTTCCATGCAAGTCTGTAGTTATTTGATAAGATTTAAGTCCTATATGTCTAGCTTGACTGTCTATGAAAATTAGTCTAAATGCTCTTCTCAAATAAGTTTAAAAAACGAATGAAAGGTGTTAATTACTTCTGCCTGAAAAAGTGTAACAGTTCTTAATACAGATCATAAACTCGCTGTTAGATTTGGAATCTCCACTGTATGTCGGCAGTATCAGCAAAATTATCCGCTACGAGTGTTAAATGAGTCTTGAAGTCTAACTTCGTATCATAAACAATAAGCTCCGTTATCTGTTCAGAGTTGTTTGCTCGTTGAAGATGACGATCTGTTGTTCAGCTTTGTAACGGGAGATGAAACACTGTGAACATGAGACGATGGAATTATATCTCAAACATTATCGAGAAAAAAGCTCAAGGCAATACAGCAAGAAAATGAAGTACTTCACTAAGTCTTCTTATTCGATCTGAACTTAATAAAAATAATTTTATATTTAATTATTTGAAATGACTAATTTATCCAGTAGATTTGCAAGATAACTATATTGAGAAAAAGTAGCAAAGTACAGCGTAGTTGAAACTGAAATAAAACAACACTAAAAAGAAAAATATGTGTAGCATTCTAAAGCGGTTTGTTAGCAATCTGGCTCCACATTGGGGGCCAATTTTTGAAACGGTTTCGTCATGGGCTTCACATTGGTGAGCCAAGTAGGATGCTTCATGTCTATGCATGAAATATTTAGTAGTGGCGTGTCGTTGATTTAACTATTGATCGCTTAGGTGTTATTGCCCACTCTTCATGATAGCATTATTTTAGGGCTTTGTTCAGCTATTTTGTGAGTCGTGTTCAACAGGACTAGGAGAAGATATCACATGTGTTAATAGTTCCATAATTCAAAATATACATCTACAATTCAAATTTACCCGCTAACGCAGGATACCCGCTACTATTTGAAAGTTTAAAGCGTTTATTCATATTGGTTGGTTTAAAGTTAACTGTACAAACGGCTGGCAAGTTCACTTCCCTAAAGTATTCGAAGGCCTGGACTTTATTAACCCTCGCAAACAAAAGGTATTTTAAGAAGTGGCATAACACTTGTCTCTCTCCGTTATATAGCGAATTATTGCCTCTTTGGCGTTGTGCCGTAAACGATTACACCAGAGAACTTTCCCTTTTGACTACATACAATTAGCATTTTAAAGTATACCTTATGATACATATAAACATTGCACAAAATATGACGATTAGGATTACAACATTTATATTTCATTGGAGGTGGGCCGTAGGAACTATTTCAATTCTTATTAAAATCCCCTCGTTTGTATATCGTATGCACTTAAAAGTTAGACAACAGTGAAATATTTTCCTAGGGGCGTTGAAAATTCAGAAGCAGAAAATATGAAAAAAGACGGTCACATGGGTGCTGCAGCAGTTGTAGAATGAGATATATTTCTGTAAACGAAAAGTGAAAATTCGTGGTCTGTAGATGAGATTCTCTGTCCATTAGATACAGCTAGAGCGCTAGAACAGAACAGGCAAAGATGCATAGAAACGAAAAACATGTTTTATATTAAAACATTAGAAACTGAATCACATCGCAAACGATTTTAAAGCGACATTCACCTGTTAATATCAGTTTTTCCTACTGTGCTGGCATGAGCTGGAGAAATTTGTCAGGAAATGGTTATGGAAAGATAACATTTTAATCAAAATTAGAGTTTCGTAGCTTGCAAATCAAGTTTGAAGACGTTCTATGACAAATTATCACCAATTTTTCTTTTACTTTTCCTTCGTGGACCATGGCTTATTTCCAATGCTTGTCTAAGACCCTTCTACAATCTATGACCTTAAAGACATTAACCTGAGATAAGCGGCAAGATCAATATGAACTAGAGTAAGTATACACGGAAATGAAGAAGGTAGGCTAAACTAAAAACTAGCAGAATGTTTCACTCGTTAATCTCGTTACATAAGTTCCTCAAAGGTTATAGTAAAAATACTTGTACCTGGGTTTTGGGGAGAAATTACCTCTATTGGAGTAACGTTCTTTGCATTTCTGCTGCAGCGTATGTAACCTGCAATTCATGAAAGTGTAAAATTCTGTTAGACACACCATAATGAACGTAAAAGTCATCTGTTGCTTTGAAAAGAGCTTCACTGTTGAATCAACTGAACCGTGGGCGGCTACCAACGGCTAGTGATAAACACAGCAACCTTTAGGAAGATACCGTACTCCCAGCCTTTCCTCTACATCGACCTGTGCAGTTCCTGTTACAGCCAAATTCTTCACCTAAACAAAAGAGATAACATTAGGGGAATTATTAAAATATTGTTCCAGAAAGAACCCAGAGACATTAGACATCCTTGAAATGCACGGTTTTTGATCTTCTAGCCTTATTCCATTAAACTGATTATGACATCGCTTTTTAGTATACTTTAAAAGTGTGTAAATAAAATATATTTTCATTTCTTAAAACGTTCTTTACTGATACACACGAGAATTTTGATAAGATATGAGCACAACGTTGTTATGCTTTCAGTTACTTTCCTTAGAAATAAAAAAAAAAAAAAATATACAATGAAAAAAAAGGAACGTTCTCTTACAGTTTATCTCATATATAATGACTACATGATTATTTTTTTTTTATTAGATTGTAGTGTTAAGCAAAAATCCACAAAAAACAATGGGCTAATTAGTTAAGAAATGTTATGACAAGTTGACAAAAGTTGGACACAAAAATAGTTAAATGCATATTTAATTTTTTATTATTATACTATAGGTTTAGGAGTTTCTATTAAATTTTTCTCGCAAGTGCTCAAAAAGTTTTCTTCAAATGCTCTTCTGAAAAGCAAATGAAGAAATTAATTGAGTTGGATTGCTAGGGAAGGAGATCGTTTCGGACTTTCGCCGTTTCTTAAGGTCTGACAATAGTGCCTACGCCTCCAAAGGGAATACCTCGGGAAGGAAGGGATGAGATGAGAGTGGTCAGGATCAGGTTGAAGCACTGATATAAACGGAGCCCCTAACAATGATTTCAGATAGACGCCCTAACTCCTGCAAGAAAACCGAGCCCTTCAGAAGACCCTTGCGCAACAGACGTCGGGGCAAATAATAGTGTTTAACGCGCGTTTTTGCTACTAAGGCACCACAGGCGATGAACACTTAAAGGAGGGAACGTTCCAGGCCTAAGTTTAGGGCACCTCCCCGGCATTTGCCATTTATGTGAGCAGAGGAAAACCTGGAAAAAATCTCAGTCAGGGAGGACGGTCCTGGCGGGATTCGAACCCCAGACCTCCAGCTCACTAGTCCGCGCCTTAACGACCTCGGCCACCCGTGGCGGTGTTGCGACCAAAGGAAACTATGGGGGAAAAAAACCAATAATCATAATGACCGACCCCAAGGGATTCGAATCCGAAATCTCCCGAGGGCAAGTTCCAATCATTATCTTCTGAACCGCCTCACTAGGTGATGAATAACTTGTCACATTTTCTATACCACCTTCCGACGTCCTGCCTTTTTTAAGGTAAAAAAAATAACATTTTCACCTTTTTCAGGTGGCTATGATAGTCAGATATGTTAATCCCAAGTGGTTTTTGAGGTAAATCAGTTGTAACAAACAGCTGTGGAAAGTAAATCAGAAACTATTCTCAGCTTGAATCAGCACAGACGTTATGGGTGTCATCGACAGCTATATTATTCTATATATTAGAATAACAGTTTTTTATATTGCCAAATGCACATAGTGTATGATAGTGCTGTCGCTTATACTTAAAAAATCTAGAAAATTAAACAAAATGATATGCTACCCACCCTACAATATATTTTAGATAACATTTTAAAGTATTGCCGATTAAAAAGACAACGGTTAATTAACTCTTCTGCATATACGTAATATATGTTAATTATAAGCTATAATTCTTTGAACATGAAATCGAACTGTATTATGATTTACTTTTGAAACAGTTCCCACGGCCCACGTCACTGAAATATAAATATTGTACGTCTAATCATCATATGGCAGGAACTGTGAGTTTGACAGGTGGCAGGTGAATTTGAACCAGCCAATAGCAGATGTATATTTTGAATTCTTAAAGCAAGGCGCGAGACTAGCGCGTGTTTCTCTGACCCCCTTGGATTAGTGCAGCCAATATTTAGTTAATTTGAATGGAATATATAAGAAGGCGTTTGCTCCGCTGGGGCGTCAGTTCAGTTCAGAAAAGCAGATAGAGTCAGACGATCAGATATTCAGTTGTAAGGCCTTAAAGCCTTACATTCTGCAGGGACGTGCTCGCTCATTCGCTCACTATTCACTCATTCACTCAATTACTTGTACTGGCACTTTTAAGTTCTACATGCGACAGCTAAGTCCTATCGTACGCAGAACACCAGAGGACGCGAAAGATCTTGCGAATAAAAAATCCCTATATACCTATGTCGTAACGCGTGGTTATTAACACAGCTGATATCCTCTCTCGGTTCTGTTGAGCACGACTCACAAAACATATGAACGAAACTCTGCGAAATTGTTGTCATGAAGCGTTGGCAACAACACCAAAGCGATCGATAGTTAATTTACGATTCGACTACATGGATTTCATAGAACCTCACCCTATATAACGTTTTGTGACACTACCAGCTGAAGATTTTGAAACTCCCATCTAATGTGCCAATCGCTTCAATTACTTTCTTTTACTACCCTCTAATCAATCATAAATTTTGTCTAATTTTTTCCTCAATGAAAATGACTCGTTTTCTCTTTATTTTTAAATCTAAAATTATTCTTTAAGTATCTCTGGTAAGTTACTTATTTTCAGCCCTTTATCCATTAAAGACTTCTTAATAAATTAAATAAAACACGCAAACCACACTGCATTTAATGTGTCAGTACACAAAATGCTCCGATTTCTCTCTTTAGCTGCGCTTTCTAACAACTATCACCAGTATTGAATTAAAACGTAAGACAAAGTCACATTTCTTTATTCAAGGGAAAGCCTGCGAGAGCGGAGATGCATTTTGTTTACAACCTGTGCTGCACAAACGTAAGCTTTTAATATAATTATGTGAGCAGTGATTCTCTTTGGAACAAATGCAACTTTTGCTACAGAGTCAATAAACTTTTGTCGGTGTTCTTTGCAATAAAAATTCCATTTTAAGCGTTAATAGTTTATACAGCTGAAAGTCAATACCCTGCCTACCACAGGTAGCAAAGTCCCTAGAAATAGAATGGGGCATCAAAATGTCAAAAGAGGAAACAACGCATTGTGTACCAAATATTTTGCTAAATTTCACAAATTCAGAACATGCATATGCATTAAAACATATACATACATGGAAGATACCTAACAAAGGTGCTGCACGGGTCTCTGTTGTTTTCAAAGCTTGTCAAACAGAAACTGAATTATTGGCATACTTTACTCAAAGAGCTAACAAAAGTGAAAAAATGCAGAGATTACAGTAATTAACACCAATATTTAAGAAAACACTAATAGCTTCTGTGATCTCTGAATATTTGATTATTCGAGCCAACAATGCTTAAAGTTCCTGCTTTCACTATGGGGGATTTGATGGAATAGCACCCGTTTTTGCTACAGAGGCACCACTGACGGTAGACATTGATGATACATGCGATAAAATGACACAAGGGGAAAGGATTTATTATTTTTTTAAGGAAGGAAACGTTCCATGCCTAGTTTAGGGTACCACCCCAGCATTTGTCATTTATGAGGACTGAGGAAAACCTGGAAAAAACCTCAGTCATGGAGGACGGTCCTGGCGGGATTCGAACCCCAGACCTCCCGCTCACGAGTCCACGCCTTAACGACCTCGGCTATCCGTGACGGTACTATGGGAGAAATTCCTGTATACATTTTTCAGTTTACATTTGTGAAGTTAAATCCTTTTGAGAATCTCGATCGCCTGAAAGGTAACTATGTTTAGCTGTCCACGTATTACAGTGCATGAAATTGTTTGTCGATTTGTTTCAAGTACGGCAGAAAACTGCAGCCGTTTCTCGTCTGCGCGCTTGTAGAGTGCTGTTAACTTTCTCATACCAAGTACATTCTTTTCCATAGCACTGCAAAAGTTTCTGTAATACAAACGACTCAGCACACCAGGGCAAAGTTTCAGAACACAAGGCTAAGCCCCTAGGCGCAAAAATAATCCTTAAACTTTCCAGAGCATATTGCTAAACGTTGTTTTCAAACTTTACTTTTTATGATTATAGCTACGTATGGCCGAGCACGAAATTCATGAGGTAGGGTATAGCGAATACTGCAACTGTATAAAACAAAGTAGAAATATTGAAGGCGTGTTCATTTCTGAAATATACATATTAATATTTTCCTGTTTGAGCTAAAAATAAAAAAAAATAAAAATGTATGTGTGTACTTTATTACTGTAGCGGGCCTAAACTCAGTGACAGTGGTATAAATTAGGTTTACACACTTTATATATATTTACAAGTGAAGTAAAACCAGCCAAAATCAATCCAATAAAGAGTTAAACAAATACAATCAATTTAATCCTGAATATTTATTACATTTCATATTTACTTATATAATTATTCTCATTAAATCGAAACGCTTCTTATGGCCCACCCCTACTGAAATATAATTATAAAGTATATTTATGTAAGCCCAATTAGAATATTTTGGTATTGTAATTAGTAATGTATATATTTGTGTCATAAGCTTTAACTTCATGTCAGAATTGTACAGAAGAGAAAGTCTGGTGTGTTTCGATGCAGTCAACAGGACAATACAACCATGCAACGGAAGGGGGTTGCATGTGTGAAGCCCTTTTCTTTTTCTTAAAGGGCTGCATTTGTAGGGTTAATAAACTGAAGACTTTTAAACCGTTTGGAACTTTGACTCCGATTGGCCAATGCTGACAAAATGTTTTAAAATTTTCAAAAAATAGCAAATGACAAGGATGGTAGGTGAACTTGAATCAGCCAATGGAGAATGTATGTTTGAAATTTTAAAGAAAGGCGCAGTCAGTTTTCAGTTTGATTCAGCTGAGCAATTCGCAGAGCGGCGAAACTCGGTCCGCAATTGTAAGTTTTACACGCTGCAAGATACACGCAGTTCGCAGTACTCATTATAAGTCGATATTGCGGAGGTAAGGAGCTCTGACGTAGAAAGTTCTCACTTACATGTGCAGTCATCATTTGTAGTTTCACGCGCCGCGGTACTCATCTGTAAGTTTCACAAGCGGCAACTAAGTGTATATTCAAGTCTATAATATGTAAAACACCAGAGAAAGCGAAAGAATTTGGACATAATAAAGAACCAATATATGGATTATGTCGCATCGCGAGTTTATTTCCGCTATAAAACTCCTCTCCCTGTCCTGTTGAGCCCCAAGCAGAAATCGCCCTGAGAAACTGTTGTCATTGAAGCATGGGCAACATCCAAGAGACCAATAATCAATCTACCTAACCACTTCGACGTCAACAACAACTACGATAACAATAACCACACCAAACCGCTTCAAAATATACATTTAAGTAACTTTTACATTTTTTCACAGAAGGATAATTGCAGGTACTTAATTTCAGTCATATATTGTTTTATTTATCAAAAGTAATTTCACTACATCCGTTCACTGTTGCCTACAATTTATTTGGAAACTATGATCGTTCTTCTATAGTATGTTGGTTCTAATCTAGTTGTGATATCCCTCCACGCATTTTGTTCTGTGTTCGCTTTGTATAGTGACGTTATCCTCGTTTTTTTTTACATTCCCACCCTAATTATTATTATTTTTATTTATTTGTGAATTTTGCTGTTATACCCCGGATTTTTTCCAGGATGTTTATTTGATATTTCCTGTATAGATCACAAGTTCTCAGTGCTTCATTAACGGCAGAACTAACGATAAATAGGCTATTATCTTCGATTTTGGCCGAATTGTTTTAGAATTCTCATTACTTTTTTATTTATTTATTTACGAACGCTGTTTAACGTCTCAGGTCATCAGCGTCCCATTCTATGCAGGGCGTGAAATGGTTGACAAATTTTGCTCAGAGGCCTCTTCATTCAGGTTTGAGGTTCTTTTTCGTGCCGTAAATGTACGACACGGCTTTACTTCCATTCCGAAGAAAACCATACTTAGGATTTTTACGCCAGAAAAAATCCATCGATCCTGGCCGGGTTTGAACCCGCGATCTTCGGTTTAGGAGGCAAGTATGGTTACCACTACACCACCAGGACTGATTCTCATTACAAAATTTCAGTATCAATTTGTTCGTCCAATATAAGCATAGGTAAAGGGAAATAATATTTGTCATTGATTCTGTAGTTCTGTAATTATTTTGAAGTAATGTGGTAAAGGTTACTTGGAAAAGTGTAAATAAGCATTTATCGCCAATTTGCCTGATTTTTACCGAAAATATATGTTAGTAATTTAAGAATTTTCATAAGCTATATTAGTCTTAGAAGTGTGTTTCTTGAAAAATACCTTAGTCATCAACAATTTTCCTTCTTATTTCTGAAATGTTTTAAAATTCTTTATATCTAAAATATTTTAATATGTTATATTGAAAATTTTGACTAAATTCTTCGAATAGAAAACAATATTTTATTTTGAGAATAATATTAAATTTTAGTATTTAGTAAAATAAAAAAAAAAAAAATCTTCCTATACTCAAAAATATTCAATAGTTCCATTTATGAACGTTTACACCAAAAGCCATAAGTTTATTTTTGCTAACAACTGGGTGACATATATTATTATATCCTTGAATGATCTAGGATGTCATTACGTCATCATAATAATGACCACCTAACTTTCATCAACAGCTCTTGTTGAACTTATTGTTAAAGTAGAGACCTAATCTCTGTATAAATTCATCAGAACCTTTAGCGAGCGTTAGAGGAAGGATGAAAACATTTTAAAGGTGAAAACGTTCACATCCACCTCGGCTGAAAGCAACAAAGAGAGAGGAATGTGACTGTGAAGAAAATAGAACACTTAGATAAAGCACAATTTAGTTCAAGGCATCACCGAACGCTTAGCTTTTTGAATCTATTCGGTGATTCGTTTGGGTATGGATAAAATGAAAACACTGAGTTTTTAAAGTATCCTTCAGAACAAGACAATTCTGAAAAATTGAAAATTACCACATATTACATACTATTTCTACATTACAAAAGACTGTAATAACTGAAGGAAATAAAAACCAACGCAGCTGAACGCAGGCGAGTACACATGAGCTACTCCAGAGTGTGTGTACACACACACACACACACACACACACACACACATTAGTCGTTGACTAAATACTAACAGAATGTATCACTTGAATTCTCGAAAATGAAAATACAAAGGTGATAACTAGGAATACAAATACCTAATATCTAATGAGGAAGCTCATATTTCAAATGTCACACACATTTAGATATTGATAGAAGATATGCACTGGTAACATATTAGTTGCTCATACAAATAAAAAGCACGTGAAAACAAAGTAAAATGTACAAAAGCTAGAAGGCTGTCTGCGATCCCACCACTGTACCCACAGTGTCATAAAGCTGCCTGCGCTTAGCTGGCAATAAGAGAAGGATGGAAGAGAGGGGAGAGGAGAAGGCTGTTCGTTCAACTGTTGTTTCCAGGTAGGTGCTGCGTTTTCTATATGGATCGTTCCTAGCAAGTCCTCATACCCTTTTTATGCGCATGAGCAGCTAATATTTCGCACTTATCGAGCTCCTATCAATATCTAACTAGTTGTAAAATTTGATGTATGGTTTTAAGATGAGCTCTCTGACAGTTCCCATGTAATTATTCAAAAGAAGGGGATATACGTCATAAGAGATGACATACAGGTAACTTTTTTGTTTAAACTCTTGAATTTTATTGTTATTCGTCGTAGCAGCAAGCTAATAATAACTCAAATGTGAAGCAATACAAGGGATGGAGATATTGAAGATTGCTGAGTTTTTTTTTTTTTTTTACATTGTTTGAGATCTGGATGCAATATATTCTTTTTTCTGTTTTAGAAAACAAAAATAGTTTTTAAAACATTTTCTTTTGAACAATCTTTCTTGCAAATGTGATATTTATGTTTTATAATTTTACAAAATATTATGTAACACTATATTGCCAAACTATATTATATGTGTACTTTTCTTATGTCTAGAATTATAAAATATTTGATATTTTAATTTATAACTCAAGTGAATATCAGATTTAAACTAATTTCTTTTGCTTAAGGTTTTACAGCATCGTGTCCTTTGAGTAGTGTTTAACGCCCGTTTTTACTACTGAGGCACCACAGGCGGTGGACACTGATGATACATGAAATGAAATGATATATTGGGAAAGGATTTTTATTTTTTTTTTAAGGAAGGAAGCGTTCCAGGCCTAAGTTTAGGTACCTCCCCGGCATTTGCCAGTTATGAAGACTGAGGAAAACCTGGAAAAAACCCCAGTCAGGGAGGACGGTCCTGGCGGGATTCGAACCGCAGACCTCCCGCTCACGAGTCCATGCCTTAACGACCTCGGCCACCCGTGGCGGTATCGTGTCCTTAAAATTAATAAAGCATAAGCAATTATTTCTTGCTAAGTAGCTAATAATTACTTTTATGCAATCAAATCTCCCACCGACAATTTGTAGCCTACTTTCTTCATATGCAAGAAGTGATCTTGAAGGTTTCCCCTTAATGTAAATACAATTTATTGCAGCACAATGCGCTCCATCTAACATCCACATTGATTTATGTTTATAAAGGCTTAAAACAGTTTAAAATATCGTGTGGATAGCTTAAGCTCTGTAATATATATTTGTCTCCACCAGGATCGCTTTGTCCTAATAACAAAAAGTTGACAAACTGCGCTACTGTTACAATACGTCTAAACAAATCAAATATCAGGGATGTTATTTTGCGCATACCGTTCTCTGTGTGTTTTATGAGTATGTTCGTTGTCCAGAGCCACCATCAAATGCAATTGGTAATATTTCATTTAAATATCTACAACAAATTTGATCAGATTTTGTTTATTTTGTTTTTAAGTTTAGTAAATGGTGTATTTTGTCAGAAGCATGGAATATTTCAAGCTAAGTGAAGAGAAAAATATCTTTTAATTGGGCAGTTTGGTGCGCAAAACTATAATGATCATATTCAAATAGCAAAAGGGACAAATTTCACGGCGGGTGTTCCACAAATGTGCATTTTATTTTTTTTTAAAAAAAACAACAAAATAAATATGATCTGTTGCTTATCTAATGCCATTATTTCTCTCGAAATCAGAAATGCTTTGTCCTCTTTACACGTGGGCTGAGCTGTAAAACACGAAACACATTCTGCCGATTTATTCATAATTTGTTGCACTGCAGCCATTTTATATTCACCTGCATGGCATTTCTAGCGGACATTTCAAAGCCTGCCTCAGGCTTTCAAATACTATTGAAGCTTAACCTTCTTTTGTTTTATTATTAATTTGAATGGAAAAAAATATCCGCGCAAACATAACTGACACGAACTAATTGGCTTCCGAGATATTTTACAATATTACATGGTGTCGGGGGCAAATGGAATGTAAGCTCACACATAAGGGCATGCTACAACAAATATAATAAATAAAATAATCACAAACACGCGTTGCTTTGTCCAGTTATTGAGAAAGGAGTAAATTACTGCAAATTATGAAAAGTCCGTCACGCAAAAGCTGCGTAAACTAAGCCAAATACTCACCAAGTTGAATAACTTTAAATAAAAAATCATATAAATCAAAATTAGGGCATATTACTTAACGAAATGAAATAAGTTATGGCATTATTATGTCGTATTAGGGGAACAAAATTAGAATTCTTACAGTCTATAAGTATAATAAAAGAGACACCACGTTTTAATAATAATAATAATAATAATAATAATAATAATAATAATAATAATTATAATAATATATTGTTATTATTGTTGATGTTGAGATTAAATCACAAAATTAATGGTACACAATAAATTAAATGTATGACCAATGGTAGACAAAACCATACTGTGTGGGTATTTTTAAACATTTTTAAATGTAACCATATTTATAAACCTAGCCCTTGGTATCATCTTTACATTCACTAAAATAGAGAGATATAGCAGAAAGTTACATTGCGTACTTCAGAAGATGTTCATATGTTTCAATAAAACAAAAACATGTCACTATTCAGAAACAATTACAAGGCACAAAGTAAATAAAAACAATCGAATGTTACTTAATTTTCATTGACTTTGAAATTTAATTTAAACGTTCTTGTAGTAAAAATATGTACAAAAAAGTTTTCTGAAGGTTATTACAGAGCGCTCTTACATACAAATATAATTATCAAACTAACATTACTTTAATATTTCACATTTGCTATCTTCACGATGATACTTTTACTAAATATAAAACATATGCTTCGTATAACTACAGTTTATATGCTGAATCAAAAAATCCTTTTATTTTAAAACATATATTGAGAAAATTAAACGCAAGAGCACTTTTTACATTTCGGTTTTCAAGGATACCCCTGTCCAGTCCAAGGTCCAGTTTTGGTAATTTGTGGAAACTATGTTTTCTTATTTTATTTAAATTGTATATTCCGAAATTTGTTATGAAGAAACTAATATTGGTCCTGCTAGAGCGACTTTTAAATATTGGGTTTCAGGTAAAATAAAGTCAGTTTTCCCCGTTTTTCAGATTAGTATTCCTATTTTATTTAAATGTTTTATTCAGAATTTCGTTACAAAAAAAATATTAAATCCGCTAGAGTGATTCTTAAATTTTGGGTAGCCCAAGGGGCTAATAGTCTAATTTCCCTGACTTTCGGAATCTATTTTTCGCGTTTTATTTCAATGCCATATACCGAGTTTCCTTTGAAAAAAAAAGTTAAAATTGCGACCTCTAGAACGATTTTAAAATTTCGCTTTAACCCCCATCTTTTCAGGTATAGCCACACTCCTAATAGCCCGATTGCAATGATTTTCGTAAACTACGTTTTCAAATTTATTTCAAAGAAATCTACGGAGTTTCGTTGAATAAAAAGACAATTTGCAGCCGATAGAGCGATTTTTTAATTTTCGTTTTAGTTTATCACCACTGCCAAAGGTCCAATTAAGCAGGTTAAGAACTCAACAAATCATTTATTAATTGAAGGTGATATGCCGATTTTGTTGGGAAAAAATTATGATCGCTAAAGAGAGAACGGACATATATATATATATATATATATATATATATATATATATATATATATATATATATATATATATATATATGCACTTGTTAGATTTTTTTTTTTTTTTAATTATAGCTGCCTAGTAGGTACGATCAATGCAGACTTGGGTATATTAGTCAAAAATCTCTTCATGAGTACAACGGCAATATTTTCTCGCTAAAAACAACAGATATTGCAATACCGGTATGCTGCAGTGGCTGGTGTAAGTCAAGAACCTGCCTGATTTTAGATCACGTTCTCGTCACTTTCCATTCCTGTGTGATCAAACCTTTCGTCTACAACTGTTGGAGATATCTTTAATTGTGAACGGCATGCTTTTCTCATGTACTCTCTCTGAATCGACACTTACCCTCTCCAGGCCAAAGGCTCACTTTTTCGTCTATGCCTCAAGACCATGCGAGGAAGTTGATAAATGTTCTAGAAATTTTGAATCAAATTGCATTATGAGTCAGAAAAAGGAGGGAGGTAAAGGTGGTGGAGAGGGTTGGTGGAATGGAACAGGGGAAAATGGGAAATTTGGAGAAAAGCTTCCGACATCTAACCTTGCCTACTATGAAAGCGCTGTGTTGTACCTATATGAAAAATTGGACAGGTTAATGTTTAAATTAAACCTTGTATTTGTCTATGGCGTTGATCAGAGTTCCCGTGATGGTCTCTCATTGTGATACAAACTTATTTGCCTCGTGGGAAACTTACAGATGAGTGCCGCGGCGCGTGAAACTGGAAGTAAAACTTATAATGTGTACTGCGAATTGCCTCTGCACACTGCATGTATTTCACCGCGTCTGCTGCGTGCAAAACATAAGACTGCTGCCCCAGCCAAGCAATCACCTACTTATATATTAAATTCAAATGAAATAATCGTTGGTCTTAACTATATCAACGGAGTCACAAAGGCACACGCAGTCTTCGCGCCAATCCTTAAAGTTCAAACATACATTTTCCATTGGCTGGTTTAAATTCACCTCCACATTTCATTCGCTATTTTTGAAGGTTTAAAACATTTTGCTAGCATTGACTATTTTAAAAGACTAACAGTACAACAGGACATTCGCCCGAACAAATTGAATGCCATTCTGCTTATTGCCCCTTTTAAAAAAAGAAAGGGGCTTCACACTTGTCCCCTGGGCTACTTCCCCTTAATAGAGGTTTTACGACCCTTTTGTTGGCTTTCCAAACTTCTGTAACAAAACGTAAAGGAGATTACTCTTATGTTGGCATTCAGCACACATTTTAGCATTGTGTCATATTATACTATATGACATCTACATTATTAATTACAATATATGAAATATTATGATTGGAATTACATAATACACACACAGAGAGTGCCAAAAGGTATACTCACTTCAAGCAAAGAAAGAAAATTGTGTTAACATAACAAAACTCACACAAACAGAAAATGATGAGCACTAATCATCTTAGACATTTACACTTACAACAGTTGCTCAAAATCCCCACCATCGGCGTCGATACACTCCTGAGTGCGTTGAACTACTGATTGAGCAACGTTTGCGAAAGTGTCCTCAACGATTGCAGCACATGCCGTTTCAATTTCTTCCCGAAGTGCTGTCAGTGTAGCTGGTTTTCTACGGTATACAACATCCTTAAGAGTTTCCCATAGGTAGAAGTCCAACGGAGTTAGATCCGGAGAACGCGGTGGAAACTCAATCGGACCTCTTCGTCCTATCCAGTGCCTAGGAAGATTGCATCAAGATATGCGCCTACATCTCGGTGGTAATGTGGTGATGCACCATCCTTTTGGAAGCAAAATTCCTCATTTCCATAGAGTGTATGTATGGCGCATAAGACGGAATTGTTAGTTGCGTTGGCGGTTCTGTTCTGTATAAACGTCTCCATTGCCTTTGAACTTCAACAACATTCTCAGTTTTCCAATACCACTTTAAAATTGCTTTCCGCTGTTCAAACGATAATCTTGGCAAAGCTGGTATAACGTAATTTGCGTCACATCTGTTTACAGAACATCATACTACACATTACTGTTGTTTTTCGGTCCAACTATGAAATATATTAAATAGATATCTACTGTGAAAGTGTGTATACATTTTTTGGCATCCTTGGTATTTCAATGGGGGTGGAACGGATGAACTGTTACTAATGCCAGACTATAAATATATTGAAACAACAAATTAAGTTTTTCCAGAAGAATTTTATAATTTCTTCTTTGAAACTTTTCCACAAAGAAAGGAACAGCAACTGAGCTGGAGGAAGTCCTGAGATTATTACGAATACATCAATACAATCAGAAAACCCTTGAACAAAACAGACACAAATTTGTTCTGGGGTATCAAAACTAATAATTTTTGTTTTCAGTTTCACGTTAAACATTGCAAAATCCCTGATGCAATCGCCCGAGTGCTTAATCTGGGCTCTTATAGGGATGTAAGACATTTCGATTATGAATACATTGGTGACCTATATGCACTTAAAATAACACAACACAAGGAACACTTTTTTTTCTTTGCTTTTCGTCTGTAATCCTTTTTGGGGCATCTCTTGAAAATATCCAATATACAAGCATGGCAAAGTGCTACCGACCCTGATCTATTCGTTCATTTTTGAAATGCCACTATATTCATCACCCACTGCGCCTCAGTTTTTGGGAAGAAATCTGCATGAGAGGGGAGAAACTGCAATTTGAGAGACACGTTGCAGTCTAAGAGATGATACAAGCTCCACATGTCTTCCAGTTCTTCGTTTACTCAAGAGGTCAAACACAGCACCAGCAAAGGCTGCTTGCTGGTGCCCTTGGTGACTAGGCCTAAGTTTTCATCCACATGAAGTTTAGAATTTGAGGAGCAATTAACTTTAGTCCTAATGCAGCCGTGGAAATCTCTCTCCCAGATACTTTAAAAATTCCCACATTTGTTCATCCCCTTTAAAAAAAAAAGTCAGTTTGATGCAATGGAGGCAGAAGAATTTTGCTTCCATCAACCAGTGGGCTGCGGTGGATTTTTTTTCTCCAAAATTTCTTTAGATTCTTGTCTTTTGAAGAACAGATACAAGAAACAGCAGCCCTTGGTGTAACGTTGCAATCGCCTTCGGGTCTCCACAAATCTGCCTTTGGTGATTTTCTTCAAGAATTAGCTTCATATTTTCCATATGTGATTTTCATATGGACAGCATGGCCTATATAAAATGTCATTGTGTGACAGAGCTGCATTTAAACTGATCGCTGATAAGGATATGAGTCCTATGGCTTGTGCTCAACATTCAAAGGTGTCATCCGATCATTCACTTCATAGTGTATATTATTATAGTTTAAAAAATACGGTAGGAAATAGTTAGTACATGATATGCAATGACTTCACCATTCACCATTGACCTATAGATAGCAATGGAATTACAGGAACTGCTATAGTATACTACAGAATGTTATAGATCAGGAACTGTAAAGTACAACGGTTGTAAAATGTTATTAGATATAAATTTGGAAATATGGGCAACAAGACCGCCAGTTCGAGCTTTAGGTTGCCGATTTACGAGGGTAGCTCCTTTAGTTTCGGGCCTAAACATTTTCTAGGAATGGCAAATATAAAAACTATATTTCACTTTTCAATATAGTCACCCTTTATTGCAATACACTTCTCACATCTTTGAATTAACATTTCAATCCCCATCCCCCAAATTAGTCAGAAGTCTTTTCTGCAAAATGGGGATAAACAGCAACCATCACTTCTTCGTCACATTTAAATGTCCTTCCTGGAAGGTACTTCTTGAGTTTTGAGAAGTGGAAATAGTCACTGGGAGCGAGATCTGGGCTGTAGGGCGGATGGTCGATTTCCTTAAAGCCACATTTCTTCACAGCATCCTTTGCAACAAGAGCTGTGTGCACAGGCGCATCATGAAAAAGGTGCACACCAACACTCAGCTTTCCTCGCCTTTTCTCTTTAATAGAAGCTCGTAGTCTGTACAGTAGGTCAGGATAATATTCCCCATTTATTGAGGCGTTCCTTTCCTTGAAGTCAATGAAAAGAATTCCTTCACAATCCCAAAAGATTATGGCCATGATCTTCTTGGTAGACTGAGTGACCTTCGCTAGGTTCACGACACTCCACTGATTCTCTTTTGGACAAGGGATCATATTAGAGGAGCATAGTGTTATCTCCTGTAACAATGGTTTGCAGAACTTCTGTCTCGTTGTCACGGCATAGCTCCAAATATGCCTGACAACAGATGGCTCGTTGCTGCTTTTGGACTAAGGAAAGAAGTCTAGACCCCCATCTTGCACTAACCTTATTCATGTTTAAATGTTCATGAATAATTCGAAAGACTTGTTTTTGAAAGACCCAACCTTGCTGCTATTTCTGCAACTTTGGGCCGCCGGTCTTCCATAATTTCTCCTTCCACAAGAGCGATGTTTTCAGGAGTGAGCACTTCTAAGGGCCGACCTGCACGCTCTTCGTCTTCAATGCTTTCTAGACCTATTCAAAAACGTTTGGCGCATTCTTTTACGGTAGAATATGAGGGGGGATGCTTCCCCATATACACCGTCCAATCGCTGTTTAATTTCATTTGGAGTAAGTCCTTTTGTGAAGAACTAATAACAGCTCGATACTCTATTTTGAACATGTCACAATCTTCTACACATAGCCTTCTTTATGCGACTGTATTTGAATAATTATTTACTTAACAGATAAGGTGTGACACCGGATAAGAATTTTGTGAAGGAGATAATTC
The DNA here is from genome assembly GCA_030762175.1 of Metallyticus violacea. Taxonomy (NCBI): domain Eukaryota; kingdom Metazoa; phylum Arthropoda; class Insecta; order Mantodea; family Metallyticidae; genus Metallyticus; species Metallyticus violacea. Next base: position 84,166,180 of record CM060844.1, read on the forward strand.
TTATCGGCGAGGACCTTAGTACTTGAAAGAACGAGTTTTTGTTCTCTATAGCAACTGAGTGACGAAGCAGAAGCTGTGGTCTGCAAGATGCTGCACATTGTGAAAGGAGATTAGGCAGTGCGTTGGTGCCCAAGTCGTCAGCGAACAGGAGTGCAACGCGTGGCAGTATTTTAGTGTCTGTCAGTCGTAAAATTCTCGTCTTCTTGCAGGAGTTGCTGTGAGAGCCGCCAGATGTCGCAATCCAGATCCTGTACATACAAGAAACGGCCGCAACACGTAACCAAACTGTTATTTGGCGCACTACGTGTTTTTTTCCTCTCTCTCTCTCTCTTACGGAGTAGCAAGCAACTCGAGGAAAGCCTGGGTCACGACCTGATAAGGATGAAAGTCTGTAATTAGGTCTTCCACAACTTTTCCCTTTATCTTTTTTCCCTCCTTTCTCCACCCCACGCTTGTGCGGATAAGCAAAAGGACAGGTCTTACGAGAACTATAACTTTATATCTTAATGCTCTCTGTACTCTCCAGGGGGGATGCAAACGGAAAGACATTTTTGCTGCCTAGAGTCACCTGAGCTATTGAAAACAATAAGAAGAGTGAACGGAGAGTTAGCACTTCTTGTATGGAAAGTATAGAAAATTGGAGATTCTCTCAGGAAAAGTTCACATGGTAACAAAATTCTTCCTCTGGACAGGAAAATTTACCCCAAACATAGCAAGCAGGAACTTAAAGCTTGTAACGGGCCATCCAGATTTGATCCCGTACAATTAATTAACTAAGATAAATATTTAACCGTAAATAATTAACATAGATTAATATTTCATGATTCAATTATATAAAAGGATATAGATTGTTTGAGAATCCGAAATCTTGACTGGAAAGATGAAAACTTTCTTGTAAAAAAAAAAAAAAAACAACTTTCTGATACCATAAGCAAGGTCATATACTCAATAGCAAGGGGACCTTTCTTTTCATCAAAGTAAAAATGAAAAAGACTTGGTGAATAGCTTTCACCTTGGGCAGCTGTCCCTTAAAAAGAGAAATTCTCGCTCCCTCAAAAACTTCTCTAGCTACATACAATGAAAAGTATAGCCAATGGGTGCTTGTATTTCAAAATGTCCTTTCGAGAAACTTCTAGCGGTAAGAGATTAACCCAATAGGAAGGAAATTTGGTGAAGAAATTTGTATTCCCGTAGAACACGCGTAGAAAGTCAAGTAAAAGCATTTTTTGAAGGCTTTTTCGTTCAGTTCGCTTCAAGAGACGAGAATATAAGTTCGCTTCGGGAAGTGAGATAGGGCTGTTCAATTTAGACAAAGAGAAACATAACTCGTGAAATGGAACGGAATAACTCTATTTGTTTGGAAGATATTGGTAATGTTATTTTGAGTATGCGATATGAACCACTATAGAATTTATATGTACAGAGTTAGTAAATATTTAAAGCTCTCCATACCCTTGCAAATGGTAAGAAAGTGTCATCTAAGGAAAAGGAGCAATAAAATGAACAGTGAAGTGTGAACAGTTTAATCAATGGTGAAACTTTAATCCAGTGTCTCCTTTTATGATCTTCCTATTCCTTCCTCCCCTGGTAAAATTCCAGAAAAGCCGTACAGTAATTTCAGCATCCCTGAGACGATCGCGGCTGCAGGAGCGTTCAACGCAGATTTCTTTCTTGGCGGTGATATACTGCGTCAACAGTAAACATCACCACCCTTATCAATCAGCTACAAACTTGGTACCTCAAAATGGGGGCAGATAATCATTCTCCCCACTAAATACAAAACCTGGTAGAACAGTGCAAAAATGTTAATACATTTAAGAAGTTTGGTGTATAGGTATAATGGATGCTAATTAGAACATATTGTCAGTTGGCCTTCTACAGAAAGCAGAAAACTGAGCTGTAGTTGTTGCAATAATGAACTCTGGTAAATATGTAAATTTTAATGTTACAAACTGTGTAGCTTATTCTCTACTCAAGTTGGTCTTTATCATATCCTAGTAAGTGATAAGTATAGCTAGGATTTATATGCTGAAATGTGCAAAAAAATGCAATACCCAGTTTTTAGCAACCTATGTAATCAACTAATTAATAATTAATTTATATTTTACTTGCAACCATTTTAACTAAAACAACAAGCAAACTTGATTTAAAAGTGATTATGATTACAAAATACGATTAACACTCCCAAAAATGTTTAATAGTTATTCTGCAAGGATATTTATTAAGGATGAAAATAATCGCTCTGCACCACTTGGTGTATTTGAGTTTATTACATTCCACTTGGCATAAACTTTTTCGCTCTAAGCACAGAGTTTTACCAAGAAATTTTTATAACGCCATGTCTTATTTTATCTTAATAGTTTCACCAGTGAAACTGGTTTACACACAATAACATTAGTTTCTAGAATTTTAGTGAAATCGTTAAGTTTTTCAAAATTAATTTCAGCATTGAGATGAATATGACAATTGAAATGTCCTATTTAAAATACAATTAAACTTTACAGGATTGAAAAGAAATGGGTCAGGCATACAGACGCCAAATTATAAGGCCGGAAAGCTTAAAGAAACGGGTGCATATATATTGCTGACTGTAAAACACTTGCTGCTTGTAACAAACACTTGTTTCTTGGGCCAATCTTCAGTACTACTTGTGCAGAATATATCAGTATTTTGTTGTTTTTTTTGCTGAACTATGATGTATTACATAGTTCGGAAAAATTATAAGGTACATGGAATCTTGAAAATATGCCTGAAGTTCCACACAGAGTATATAGAACAGATTTTGCATGACTTTCAATGATAAGGTAAAAAATGCAATCTAGAAATGATCCCCACAAGTGCCAACTCTCGCCACGGACAATATCTACGATCTCTTTCGACACACGGACAATGAGGGCATGTTTTAAGAAGTATCCAGCACTCTAAATATATTCTGATTATTTCATATGGTCAGAGATATTAACAGCAAATACGCTACAGAAAGACACTTTTATAAGTATCGGTAAGGAAGTCGGCCGGCCAGCGGCTCGACTTCTGTGCTATGGCCGGCTTATCCTTTCATGCATTTCTGGGTCCTCCAATGCTTCGCAGGTGCTCCGTATTAAAAAGTGCTCTCTCTCTCCTCACAGTAGGAGTGGAAGTGTTGCCCATTCCTCACATTTTCTTACGAAAATATCAGTGCCTCTCTCTAATGGATATAATTTATTTTCGATTTGTTTAAAGATCCTCCAAATCGTGTATTCTTCAGAGATAGGAATTATTAGGCCTAGGGAACGAGCAGATCATAAATTAATGCTAACAATTCTGACACAATATATGACGCAATTCCATCAGAAAATGCATGAGCTACTTAATGGCGTTATTTTCAGCAGGACAAACCCACAAACTTAGAATCGCGAGACAAAAACTCGAGTGTCTATTAAATACATGTAGGATCACAGGTGAAAGCATAGCTAATAAATGAAGAACGCATTTGAGTTGATATCTTATGTAGCGTGTATCTTAACTGTTTTCTTTTTTATGGATATAGTAAGAGTTTATATTTGAAGTGATTGATACTTACTATATATATATATATATATATATATATATATATATATATATATATTAGCAAACGAGTAATTAAAATCAGTAGAGAGTTAAAACATTATACGATTTATCTGTGTTGCAATAACTGTCGATTATGCCTGCGTGTGACAGTGACATTATGGGCTGTAGTGGATATGTGTGTTACATTTCTCCAAGCGTTGTCCAGCTACCTTCAACTCAGTCCCAAGTCACCATATTTTTTTCCAAAATAAGATTTCTCTAGTCGGATGAAATTCGAACTCCCAATACTATACTGCGGCACAGATTAGCTGATACTCAAACAAAACAAAATGTCCTGCTGTTGTCTCTTGCATAAAAGAGGGGGGTGGTTGCTATATCTTATTGTTGAACAGTTGAATTCTTCACTGCAAGTGCTGCAGATGGTGCAGAAAGTCAAGTCTGCAGGAAGGTTTGCAGTAAGTGAAATGCTGTTGAGGTTTGTTTTATCAACTAATCTTGACACAAATGCACTGTGGAATAAAAAAGGGAGTTCTGAACCATTTTTTATTAAATTAAACACAGTAAGCAAATTTTATGAGGAAATGTGTGATTTTGTGGTACAAGGGTCAAAATAAGCATTTATCTACGTTTATAACAGCACTATTGATTTATTTAGTTATATCTTGCATGTAATATTTAGAATTAGATATTTATTGGAGAAAAACTATTCCTATTTAATGGATTGTGCTTGTCTTGTGACTGTATAGATAAACACTTCGACAAACACATTCCTGATAATGGTATTCCAGGACTCAAGACTTACAATCAGTAAAAACCATTAACTTTACAATTTTAAATAATTTCTGACTCACACTTTTGTTTCAGTGAGAAGGTTGTGCTTGTTTAGCTAATCACAGTTCTTTAATGTTTGGTTTCAACTGACTTAATTTTAGTCTTAAATCGGGATCAACATTTAACTTATTTCTGTGCTTGTTGTTGATGTAAATTAGAAAAGAAAACCCAAATTCACAAAGGCAAGTAGTTACAAACACTAAAAATATCTTACATCTTTTTCTAAGATTGGATATTAGTTTTGTCTTACCAGCCTGAGACTTCCGTCACATGAAAGTTCGATCAATCTCGGAAGGAGTTACGGTTTCTGGTAAGGTATCAGCAAATAAACGGGTCTCTAATCCAAAATTCTGATTCCAGGTTTTCAGAGAAGTACACTGAGATGAAACTCTCAAGCTGCTCCTTAATATTCACGATCAATTCACAATACAGACGAATTTCATTTTCACTTAAGAAAGCATCCAACAATGGAAAGGAAGATGTGTTTCCAATGTTGGTTTGTGTTATCAAGAAGTTTAGTTTTTTCTTAAGACCGCTACTGAACTGATTTCTAATCAGTAAATGGAGCTAAACAAGCGACAAATTGTTGTCTGAATAAACAACAACATATTTGAGCTGCGCTCTGTCATTATCGTAGGATTAAAATTGAATTTTCGTATTATTGTTGTAGTATTACACAAAAGTTTTTTTTATGATAATGTAAAACCTATTGTTTCCGTTTAGTTATAGTAGAACTGTTGGATATTTGTTGTTTGTAAATAAATGTTAATTTATCTATTTGCTAAAATGCTTACGTTTCACGGGGCTTTAGCTCACGTGCGCGTACCATAGGTTGAGAACCCCTAGACTGAACTATTGGATCCATTTCTCCTAAAAGATATCGCTATATTTTTTTTCAAAGAAAGAAAACACTATCAGAATTTATGCAAAGTGATAACAACACTTAGTGAAACTAGTATATATTTACCTAACAGAATGTACTGAGAGTGAGGACTGGCTTGAAATTTCTAAAAATGTAATGTGAGTAACGAGTGAGGATGAATTAAATATCAAATAATCCAATTATCTGATGACAGAACCGGCGCAGGGGGGACTAAGTCGATAAGTCATCGGTCAAGATTAGCCAGGCTATACGAGTTGAAAAGGGCGTGGTGGTTTACAGAACTACTACGTTGGCCGTGTCTCCAGGAGGTGTTTGCTGTCTTGGCAGTGAAACGTTTGCAGTAAGAAACACATTTTAAAGACTGACCAATTATCTCTTCTTTCGGAAAGCTAAGTGGTTATTTTAAGTATACATTTTGATTATTAGGTAGTGTGGGAGCATTTGGCAGAAATAAAAGAAAAATAGGTGACAAAAAATAATGTAGGAGTTTAACTTTTGAATAAAACAAGCCAGGTGGCAAATAATAGAAAGTTATTACTGGACAGGAAGACTGCATTGATATACAGAGATAAATGAAAATATATTTAAATTAGAGTAATGATTTAAGGCTTTTAAACACTTTTGTAGGAAATGGGGAAAATGTTTGTAAGAATCAAATAAAAAAAAAAAAAATATGTCGCCAACGGAAGTGCTTAAATCGGTTTCATAAGAATCTTATATGCAAAGAAATCTTATCTTCATAAACTTGTAAGTACAGGCATCAAAACGGTGTATTACGTATATATGCTAATACCCGTCCCACTAGCTTGTTTACGTGACCTTTTGCAAAAACTGCAGTAACTATTAAATTACAGAAAATAAGAAAAATAAATTGAATCAAATTTTCCATAATATAAGGCTGATAAACACTATTGGAAAGCTATTTTAGATCAAGTTGCAAGCATTAGTGATACGGAAAAAAAATTAGCATTTTATCTGATCAAAGTGCACCACCTAATAGGGTAATTTTTCTTTTTCACACAGTAAGCCACAAAGAGGAATTTAACGAAGTCTATCTGTAGAAGCGATAGTTACTTTTTCATTATGGAAATTTCTCTTCACGTGCCTCACGAGAACCCTGCATTAAAGTGGTTTCATAACGTGTTATCTAGATTTTTATCATAAAGGAAGCAAACTCTACCTTAACTGTAAAGCCATACCTAAAATTAGCAGCCAGAAACATGTTTTATCGAAGTAGATTATGATTTATTACCGAGTTGGCAGAACGCCAATAAAGTGTAGTAAAGTGTCTATACGTTTTAAAATATTAAATCTACATTTCGCAAATGTTCATCACTAAAGCTATGACTGACGGGGTCTGTAGCCGGAGGCTTTAAGCTGACTCATTAAAAAAAAATTCTTTTTGTAACTATTCTCATAAGCAATTACCATTATTTTGCAGTACTACTCATGTTTGAGCACAAAAATTGGTACAATAAATAAAAAATAACAAATTTAGCACTAAATCTGTCTTTTTTAAAAATGTCATATTGAAAATAAGCTCTCAAATAAAGTATATAGTATATTTATCTTTTAATCAACTTAGGGAAGAGGATGGAATATTTTCAGAGGCACACACACTCTGAAAATTATTTTGATATTGTGGATAAAAGCTGATAACAGAGAATTAATAAGGAAAGAAGCTCTTTATATACTATTCCCTCATTTCGCTGCGCACTTGAACTATATACACATGGACGCATGATTCCGGAAAGACTGTACAGCCGATATAAGTAGTTGACCTTCTCAGTTATGTTTATTACGCCAGCTGTTTCACTTTCATTTTTCTAGGAAGTACGTGTTAGGTATCTACTGTAACGTATACACTATAACAAAGAATATTTATAGATGATTATTATTATGTGCAAATTTTCCAAAAGTGACGTCTCTATCTGGAAATACAATTTTCATATTAGGGAATTAAGTTAGAGCTCAAGGCATTTAACAGAGGAGAAGCTTAAAGGAAAGTGGAGGTCAAAGAGCACATTTTTGTTTTTTATATCATTTTAATATTTGTAATTTTCTGTTTATTTTGATATGATTATCAATATTTTAAAACTTTTTGATTATATCATCGTAGAAGCCATTGGGGGAGGGGGGATTCACGAACAATTGCTCAGTTAAAATTCTATATCTCAGGAACTATTAATTCTGGAAGGCTGTGGATTGCTTTGAATGATAGAAAAAGTTGCGTTTGTTTCCATGACATTTTACAATGTTGGAGGCTTTTAACTAGTGTTTCCGTCAAAAAGTTAGTTTTTCTATTAAAAAATCTTTTTGGTTGCAATTATTGAGAAACCTTTTTTTTTTTTTTTTTTTTTTTTTTTTGCAGAAGTTTCCCAATTTTTTAGGATCTGTATAAGCTATCATTTTGAAACTTAGCACTTATTCATGATATTATTGTGATGATATGGATCTATTATGGTAGATCTGGAACAAAATGTGACACTGTAAAAAAATAAAATGTTGGGAAAAAATTAGAAAGAAAGCAAACAATTGAATTTAATTTATAATTTGATCACATTCATGAAACGGTAGCGAAAATAGATTAGCAAATTTAAATTATATGCCCTTGTATGCTGTAAACGTTTAATTTCATTAGCTTTAATAGTATTAGAGAAAATGGGAACTGAATTTGGTAAATTTAATATTACAAGAATAGTAATACTCCCCATAGTGAAATAAGATTATTAGCAGTGCTTATACCTATAAATCTATTCAGTTTATGAATTTCTACATAAAATTGCTGATCTACTTGAAATAAAACCCGTAGAAACGCCGAAACAAAATATCAAAACTTAGACTAATCAGCCAAAAGTGTCTAACCCCGATGAAACCGGAGCCCTCTCCTCGAGCAAAAAACATACGATGCTAGAACATTTATTCTAGACGTTACCTCCCGTATTTCAACCAACAGGAATAAGAAAGCGTTAACAAAGGCTTTCAGCATTGCCATGGGAATAGAAAAGGAAGGAGAGATGGTATTAGTACAAGGGTAGACAACAGTAGAGCCAAACCTGTGAACTGACTCGCACGATCTCCGATTTTAAAAACCCGTTAGCTTTTGTCCCTGTTTGTTATTTGTAGTTACTGACAACCTGCAATAATGCACGGAACCAGAGCGCTGGTAAACGAGAAACAACCACGCGTCCTTATGTACAAGAAGGGTCTTCTGCCAAGTCATTCTTTATCCAAATGGAAGGAAATATCTTTAAACATTGGTGGTTCAAATGGTAACACATGCTTAAGTAATAAAGTAAATACTATTGTTTATCCAATAGACAGAGCATTCTAACGTACACTTCCACCTGGTTTCAAAGTCCATGCTGTTTGTTTGGACGATTTCGACTAACTTTCCAGTATACCAACATCGAAAATTTAGAAAATATAACAGGTATTAAGCATTTTGATATATGAAAGACTATGACAAAATTCTGTAAGCTGAAACTGTTAATTTGAGAACATCATCGTTTTATTCCTGGCAAAGACAGAAAGAATTCCTTACGTACTAGGAAATCGTACAAGAATCTTGTGCAAGTTTTTTGATTACTTTACAATCATTGAGTGTGTGTGTGTTACTATTTTAAATATTTTTATATCACCTAAAATCAAAATGTATTTACAAGAAGATGGGATATTTCATTTTAATATACATATACATTTACACACACATACATTATATATATAATGTAACACATTGCCACTTTTTAACTAGTACAAAACTGCCTATTTCTTGATGCAAGCTGAGTATATGTAAATAAAATTTGCATTTGATTCTTTGCGTCGTTAATAAGTATTCAGCTAGGTATATGCTGGTTAAAAAAACTCATTCATAAAATATTAAACACAAACAAGAGATACAGGCGATGGTATATACTTATTTAAGAACATAACGCTTTGGAAGCCACGTTTTCCTATGCCAGGAAAGAGCAAAAGTAATTTTCTGTGCTTCATTTGCATGGAATCCATATAATGGGATAGGAAAATTGCGAAAGTTCGCAAACCGCATCGCATCTTGCTACAAAATTAAAATACGTTTTTGTTTGAGAAAGCAAAGAACAGGAACAAGCCAACCAGAGTCCTCATCGTTAAAAATACACTGCCTCAAATTTGCTTTTGCAATAGTGAGCTAAGAAAGGGGGTTTTATATGTTAGTTTTGAGAGGCGACAAAGATTGTTAAGAATAGAAAAGTAACCGCCTGTTATGCTCGGGGGCTCTTGAAGCTTTTTGAATTCAGTTAGATAATTTAAAATTTGCATGGTTTTATAATAACAGTAACAATGATAATTATCATATGTAAAGGACATTTAAGGCTTGATACAAATGCCTTGAAAGTCTGGTCAAACTGCGTTCACAAATTGAAAACATCGCGCCATTGAAATTGGGAGAAAAGAATACAGCCGATAAGCGATCGCTCAAGGCCAGCCTTGCCCCACAAGTCGGAGCAAGGATGAGGATTTGCCGAACTGCTTCGTTGGCCTTAAGTCTCATGCTGTTCAATCTGTGTCTTCCAAACAGGGAAAGAAGCAACACGAGTCCGCTGCTGGAATAAAGTCTACTTTGAACATTAAATGACACATATTGTATCCCACAACGAGCGCTTTATTCCTACGACCATATCACGCAGTCAGGAGAGTTTTTAAAGAGTATTTTATCAGATGATTCAGTTCCAAAGTAGTAACGCGATTCATAAATTAGATGAATTAAAGATACATTTACTTTCTCAAAGAGAAATGAGGACGATAATGGGAAATTACATCAGCAAATGGCAGACAGTTCCAGCATCTACTTATTAGACACGGGTGAGTATAAAACCCTTTAAATACATTAGACTGTATCAAACTGTCGCTAAAGTTACTAACATCGTATCTTGTGTTACTTCACTAGGTAGCCAGGTTGGCCGTGAACGATGGATTATTGACCGATGCAGTCTCCGCTACTGTGTCAGTCATTAGATAACTGCATGTCTCGGTACATAGAAAACCGTTACGTGAAACTTTTCGTATAATTTAGACCAGGCATTCTAAAAACGAAAACTCTAATATATAATTTGTATGAAGAAAAAGTTTTTAGCATGTATTATTTTAGGTTCCAGGTTCCTAAACAATGAACAATACCTACTAGTGAATGCAATAGACACTCAACTCTCAATACCCCAACGAGACCCTATTTATATTCATTATATATTGACTTATTGAATTGAGGCACTTATGTCCAGGGCTAGGGCCTCCTCCTTCTTATATGGTGAGCTAGTCCATACGAGCAATTGTCCCTATGAGTTTGTTAAGTCTATAACGTTTCTTACTTTACAAGTTTAACAACAATTGAACTAGAAGGTTCAAGTGTTTTTGTATCACTTTCACTATTGGCTTCGATTGTTCGCTTCTTTCTGTAGCTCTGTTCCTCGGTTCTTGCAGGTGTTGCGGGTTCCTTGCTACGTTGGTCCAGTGTGGCCCGACTGCCTTCCTTAAGGAGTCAGCTCACGTCGTTCTCGGTCTTCCTCTTCCTCTCCTACCGATACGTAGGTTCCATGTGGTAGCTATATGTCCCCATCTGCTGTTTGGTAGTCTTGCTACATGTCTGACTCATTTTCACTTCAGGCTGTTTGCACGTTGAGCCAAGTCCTTTAGTCCCGACATCTTTCTTAAAGTCACAGAAGATATTTTACCCAGGAGAGATATCTCTAGTACTTTTCGCTGCATTTTACGTTGGCAGATGCTAATATAATTCTTTTTAACTTCTATTAGGCTCCAAGTTTGGCATCTATAACAATGTTGGGAATATGCACCAGTCCAGCACGTCTTACCTCAGTTTTCGGCTCAAAGTATTGTCATCAAATTACTTTCACTATAAATATTACAAAGACCAAAATAATGCTTGACTTCGTAACTGCAAGCTGCCGTTCATTGTTCATGTGCAGCCAAAATCTTGTTACTAAGAGATGTAACTGGTGTGACCTTGACCCAGCTCACGCTCAAAAATAAATCTGGATGTTAATAGAACCGTTCTGCCAACTTTGATCTGTGATTGGTTTGCGATTTGAACGGGGATAATAAGCATTATATTCATTAACGCTACAGAATCTGGTGATTATAACAGAATAATTTAGTTCACTAAATATATTGCGTTTATTAGAACCTACAGTTCCTTCAACATTGTTTTTTCTTTATTCTTCTGTGCCTTCATAGTCCTTTCATTCTATGCCTCTTCCCATTCTAAGTCTGTGCTGTCAGAAAGTATGATTATTATATTCAAAATTAGCGCGTCTTAGCTTTGAATTATTTTCCATTTGATTCAGTAGCTATGTCCTCTATTTTTGGCATTATGTTAACTCTCAAAGTTTATAGTCAGAACTCCGATATCCCTGAATATGATACATTAGTTGTTACATTATTTTTAACTTTATTATTTTGAAAATGTGCATATGTAGTTTCATAAAAATAAGAAAAGTTTTCAACACAATACTTTTAAGATCTATAATGTAGGTAATGTATTAAAATTAAGAGAATTTACAACTACAAATGTTCAGAGATTCCTGTATAAAACATGCTGTATGTCTTTCTGTATGAGTGCCAAACTTGGAGTCTAACAGAAGTGGAAAAGTATAATATTCGCATCTGCCAACATAAAATGTAGCGGAAAGTACTAGGGATATCCCTCATAGATAAAATATCTGTGGAATTAAGAAAGATGTCGGGACTAAACGACGTGACTCAAGAGGAAATAGGGCGGACATGTAGAAAGGCTACCAAGCAGCAGGTGGGGACATATACCTGTGTATCGGTAGGAGAGGAAGAGGGAGACCGAGAACGACGTGGGCAAACTCCTTCAACTTATAATATAAAAATTTAACAGGCCCAGTACTTGAACCTTTCAGTTAAATTGTGTTAAACTTGTAAAATACGAAACTTTATAAACTTAACAAACTCATAGGGACAATAGCTCGTATGGACTAGCTCACCGTATGAGAAATCAATAAGCCCCCAATTGGGGAGGCCCTAGCCCTGGATGGGACATAAGTGGCTTAATTAAATGAAATTCAATCAATATTTATAGCTTATTGACACTCCACTTTAACACAATAAATGTTACTATAGTGTATTGTATTGAAAAATAACTTCAGAGAGAAAATTAACATTTACAGGAACAACTCTCAAACCGTACAGCAAATTGAAGAAATTATAAGATGTACAGAAGCAGAACTAGTGCGAGTGATGTCAGGTTACTCTTATTAAATTATGAAATAAAACTTACTTATCTATCGACAGAGGAGCGTGTACCAGTGCGTAAATGCTCAGCTTGCGTTCTGTTGCTAACTACAACGCTCTGTAAAAGTAAACACCTCAACTACATCTGAAACGTGCAGGTTAATGACATCCAGATTAAGCAAACTATGACTTGTTAGATCTTAAAGTGTGTGTCAGTAAAGTTCATCTTGTTGACAGTGACAAGAACAGACCGTCTTGTTCAAATTTAAGTGTGGTGGATTAGAAGTGACAGTTACCTTTTTCCAAGACGTAAAAAAGTTATCTCTCTCGAAAAGGATTAATTTAATTAATTAATTTTAAATTAGACGCACAATCTTCAGTCAATTAATTTTTCCGATTAACACTAGATGGTGTCAAAAATAACGGGAACGCTATAGATATATCGGTTATGTTTACTGAAAATAAAAGTTAATGCATTTTTAAAAGCACCCGTTCTAGCTGCTTTTTTCACTGTTTACCACTCATGAAATAGTTCATTGTATGACTGAATAAGGCCTGTACAATGCACATTATTTATTGATTTATTTACGGAAACAGGTCAAAGACAGATGGTGAAGGTTCCGCAGAATATTGGAAGGTGCCATCACATCAATACCCCAGAATTATTGCGTTCTCTGTCATATGTATTCGATAAGAGCCCACTTTGTTGTGCCTTTCCTGTTTCCGACAAGGACGCTTTACCTTCATGAAAAGCTTTTGCCACTGAAAAACAAATAATTGATAAAGATTGCCTCTTGTGTACTTTTCGAAGTCTTTTAAGATTTTCGGTTACAGGTTTGTTCAACAGAACAGAAAACCTGTTTGCCATGCGCCGTTATAACTCCATGCTTAAGTATTAGAAAAACATCATAAAAGAACTACTTCCATCACCTAAGTTGCAGAAAAGTGACATCTTCTAACAAATTTAATAAAGCTATAGAATAAAAATAGAACAATGGTTTTCTATATAATTTATTATATTTTTCCTTTTCTTAGAGTTGTATATTGTACAACTTGCTTTGTTTGACTAAACATGACATATTCTTCCCAATGCACTCGTCTCGATATTTTGTTGAGCGTCCATCATGATCCATTGATGTCTCCCAAATATATCTATATTAGCAAAAAATCAGTTTTAAAGTTATTTCAGTTTCAGATTAGAGAATATTGATACAAAGCTTTCCGCTATATCTATGAAGAAAAAACCCCACTTTTATAACATTTTTTTTAATAGTGTTTAAAGCCCATTTTTACTACTGAGGCACCGCAGGCGGTGGACACTGGTGTTACCTGGAAAGAAATGATATATTTTGGGAAAGGGTTTTTTTAAGGAAGGAAACGTTTCAGGCCTAAGTTTAGGGTATCTCCCCGGTAACTTGCAATACAATAAATAGTATACTTGCAATAGTATAAAGGACATATGCTCAATGCGAGTACAAACTTCGTGTTGCAACAGACATGTGAACACAAAAAAAGTTCAACGAGTGCTATGGTTCAGAAATCTGTTAAAATATGTCAACGCCATGCCTGCCTTGAGTGAAATGACTGAGGTCTAGATGTCTGCAGGGCAACTGGAGGCGCACACATCGGGTTACTTTGACCTTTCCCCTAAAGTTTGAGAGTTTCTACATCAATTGATGTAATGCAAATGTTATTTACATTTTACATCATATTTCTTTTTCAATGCCTCTAAGCGGAGCACCCTTGGTTTTGAATTTAAAATCAATGTAAGCAGATTTTTTTTTTTTTTTGAGAATTGATAATTGTTACTATTTGTATTGTACAGTAGTATAAATTATACTTCATGTATATAGAATATTATCCATTTTAAGCCACATTTTCAGCAACAAACACATTTATTTGAACACATAAACAAATATTCAAGACAAACGTTGCTGTCAAATCAAACTTGAAAGACCTTTCATTAATCTTTTCCTCATTCCTTGTGTTATGGTCCTTGAGCAAGTCATAGCAAGGTCAGTAGTACTTTTAGTATTGTGTACTCTATTAGAAAATATTTCCACTACCTTGGTCCACAACTTAGTGTATCTTAATGTTTTAATGTTTGACACTGTATACTAAATCCATCTGAAGTAATTGACTAATATGAAAAAATACACAGCTGTCTTCAGATCCAAAACCTTCAAATTTTCTTCGCCGCCCCCCCCCCCCAGGAATGAAAAACCAATACTAAGATTCCTATCAAATAACAATTTAATTCTGTAATCAAATTATAAAAGCTATGAGTTTCCTAGGACCATTGCCTATCGTTTTAAAACACAAATGTACACTCAGAATATTAATACTTATTTACGAATAAGAAATCGATTGCTATTTTAATGATGTTGGCCTTAATATGAAGTTTTAGTATTTGTATACAGAGAGCTATTTTAGGCATGTTTCCGCTCGGAGTCAAGGTTAAGCCATGCGTCACAAGTTCTCATTGAGTTACACGATATTATTTTTATTTCGTAGGAGCTGTTGTAGTGGTGTGCATTTGCAGTGGCATATTTTTGGCATCTTTTAATGAAATTTGGATATGTAATTCTTCCTGTTTATGCCATGATATTTTCCCTAAGTGGGAGTTACTCTTTTTTTTTGTATTCTACATAAAAACTTTAGTTATGCTGATCTAAACCACAAACTGAGTTATTAAAAATAGTGCCACTCTCTCAACAGCAAACTGCGACTGAATACCTATCCACAGCCACCAGTGAGGGTGATGTTTTTTTATTATTATGACAAGTTACACACGTGACCATGGCCCAGCACTAATGCGAACACAGGTCAAAAACACCTCTTAGTTTATTTATTAATTCATTTACTCTCGTATTAAGAGGTCCTTGAATTATTCCTTATTTACTTTTCTCATTCTCCTAGATTTCAAAGTTTTATCCCATTCTCTCTCATTGTTATAATTATTTTCTATGCCTTTTTCCAAATAGCTTCTGTAACGACCTTCTATCACAATTTTAATATTATCAAATTATATTAATTATTATCTGCGGTTATCTACAATTATCCTTGAACTTTTATTCTCTCTCTCTCTAAAAGCACCGTTTCTAATTTTATCTTTTTTTGAAATTCCACATAAAGGCAAAACAAGTCAATTTCTTAGGAACCTAACTTAACCTTTGTCTTTGAATAACCACGTTTCTAAACCAAAATTTGAATTTTAACAATTGATATTTCCAAATTCATTTGAATGTTCTATTAATTCTTTGCCACTTCTGAGTCTGCGATCATTACCCTGGAAGTTGTTAATTGATTTGAATATTTAAACTGCAAATCTTCTCTCTTTTACAAATATTCATCAGCAAGTAATCAACATATAGTTTCATTTATTACTAATAATTTCATGCTTGAGATTTTTTTTTTCAAAACACTACAGAATTCTTAACACATTTTCAGTAATAAACACAAATGTTAACTTTAGTTTGAAGAATTAGAAAATATTTTATTAGTTTATGTTTTCTTACTTTTCCATTGAAATAATGTAGGTCACAAACGGGAGCTAGTGTGATGTAAATCTTTGAAGGGTGTAGTTTACATATGCGATAAATTGTTGCTACTGAATTATTGATGAAGGAAGCTATATTCTTCAATTTACCAGGACCGACAGAAAATAAAACATGAAATAAATATTGCTGCAACGAGGGCCTCGCCCTGATCATATCACAGAACAGTATTGAATAAACAGCATATAACTATAGGATATGGTTAAAACAAAAAGTATAAGGAAGTGAGTAGACACCATGCAGTACTACTTAAATGAATAAATCATTCTGAGAACAATTTTGAGTTGCAAAATTCTGAAGCTAACATGATTGTCCCGTTTTCAACTAATCGGTAGTTCTTTAGCAACACTGTTCATTTTTTTGTAAAACATTAAAAATTTTAATATTCTGAATATTTTGTATAAAGCACTTACATTTAATTTAATATCGAAACAGTTTACACAAGTTATATTTTTTTCTTTAATTCTATTTACCCTCTTCCGTCTGTAGCATGCACAATTCTTGATACTTAAACACTCGGGTCAGTTATCTGTAGGGTAGCTATTTACTCTGGAGGCATATTCTGGTAGAATGCAGGGAAACAGAACTTTTGAGAAATGAGCCACACTTTCTGAATTCCAACAGAAGAGAGATATACACACAAGTTGGGAAAATTTCTAGCGAAGACCTAACAATGAGGTTTTAGAGAGGAGAGGGGAGTTGGGGACTGGGATGGTTAAAGGAAGGAAGGCTCAAGGGTAAAGAGTTTACGCATATTTCTATATGAAATTATTAATAGGAGTTATTCATATAAATGTGTCACATAAGTTCATATACCATGTTTGTATATATATATATAAATTATTAATACACAAGTACATGTACCAGTGCTTGTATACATATGTGTGTGTGAGTGCATGTAGGTTTTATGTGTGTATGTATATATATACATATATACATATATACATACAAAGTTATTCAAAGGAATTAATGTTACATTTTGAGGCGGAGGGCATTGTATATTTTCACTGTTAAAAGAACGGTATTAGCATGTAATGCTGTAAGGTCCTGCTACAGTTGCAATTATGTATGTGCTTGTAAACGTGTCATTTAGCACGCTCCGGCTATGTTCCCCAGGTTGGACACCAATTTTGAATGGGTTTGTTGTCGACATGGAATGCCTGACGTTGTGATGCCAATTTTGAAGTGGTTTTGTACCTTATTTATTGGTCGCTTTGATGTTGTTGCCCAAAAATTTCTCAGAGTGAATTCGGCTATTTTGTTGATTCGTACTCAACAGGAGGAGGATTTCCATAGTATAAATAAGCACGTGATGCGACTATATACAATATATATTATGTAAAAAATCTTTCGCGTCCTCTGGTGTTTTGCGTACGATAGACTTAGCTACGCCGATACAAATTTAGTTGCCGCGTGTGAAACTTACACATGCGTGCCGCGGCGCGCCAAATCGAAAACAGCTTTACTGATGTATTGAAACTGTGTAACTGATAACTGTTTCTCAGTTGAGTACCAACTTAAAAGCAGCCTTAGTGACGAACTGCATGTATCTTGCCGCGAGTAGATCTTATAACTACGTGCCTCAGTAACGTCGAACTTACATCTACCTCTGCGAACTGTTGATTGCCTAGGCCGAGCTAACACTCCCCTATATATGCAATTGGTTTTATGGATTGCCACGGGGTCACAAAGGCACACTCAATCTTCTCACCTATCTTTAAAAATTCAAACATACACTTTCCATTGGCTGACTTAAGATTACCTGCCTCACGTGCCATTCCCTATTTTTGAAAGTTTAAAACAATTTTTTTGCATTGGCTAGTTTAAAGGCTAACAGTACAACGCCTATCGGGTACAGAGACCTTAATGAGTGTAAAAGTCCTTGGGTTTATTAACCTACAAAGGAAGCGTTTTTTCTTTAAAAAAAAGAATTTGCTTTTTGTCAGGTTTATGGCTTTCTTGCTTATTCAAGCTACCGCAACGTAAAAGCACCAGAAGCTTTTTCTTTTGTGCTATTCATTCATTGAAGTTAAAGTTTATGACACACATATATACATAACAAACTGTTACTTAATAAAAGTCCATTAATACTATTATATTGCTCTAGATGCACACAGAGCTAACATACAGATTGAGGCTCTGCTAAAAGGATGTCAGGGACATCTCTATGAACTCACAAACAGAAAACACACTGACATACATAGATAATGGAACGGATATGAATAGTACAATGGAAGGAGAATACGTGGCAGAATAATCTCAAACCCTTTTTTGAAATGGAATAAGAAACCATCGAAAAATTCAGTCAGGTTATTCGGCAGCGGTATTTGAACCTAGGGCATTCCAAATATAAATCCCAACCCGCTCAGTACACCATTTATGCACACACACCCATTCATTTTTTTCCAGCGTTAAACCATCTCTTATACTTAAGCTAGGAGCCTGGACATTTTAAAAAAAATAAAATTCAGTCGTTTTCGGGCCAATGGCATGAGCGAATGTGATTAAATGCTAAATATTGTGTAGGTTTAAAAGGTATGAAAGCTACAGTTGCAAATCTTAATTTTCATGACACAGGTATGTGGTATTATTTGGTTTTGGACGTTAAATCTGAGGTAAACCATACTTGTAATGACACACTTTTGAGGCGGTTTAAAAACTTCTGAAGATGTTACATCCAGCTTCTAATTGAAAAGAGGACGCACGCGCAGCTCAACCCAGAACTTGTTTTACCCATTGGATTTTAATCTGATGAGGCGAATGGGAGGTACAGAGGACGTGTTAGGGGCGAGCCGCTCAAAGGGAATCTGTAATCAAGGGAAGTGGATATGGCACGCTCGTACCATCATCCTGGTCGTAAATCTCGATGGTGCTGACTGCCCGGTTAGATACATATTCACAGACGCACTCTATCTTGTGAATGTACAGATCAGCATAAATACATACTAATCTGATTTGGATGCCTTACGTGTAGCTCAGGGCATTATGACTATCATAACGCGTTGTCAACAAATCATTATATTTCTACTGCACCCTTTCCATTTAATTTCCAGAAAATATTCTTCTAATATTATTTTACCACACACCCTTTATTTAAAACAGTAGCTTGGTGTTTAATTTCTGAAGTAAAAGTTACAGAATAAGTAAATGAAACATTTTTGGGTCAGAAAGGTTGCTTTCCGTTATAAAAATATCCGTGTGTAGCTAAAATGGAAGGAGAAAGAATAGCTCTTTGTTTAGGTAAAGCATAGTTTATCTTCTTTTCTTAATAAGTTTACAGTTGTTAAATGCATGCTGGAGATCAAGTATATCCGATGATTAGAAAGAAGCAAACAACAGTTCCAATTAAAATCCATGTAGTAATTACAGAGGTATTAGCATATTAACTTTTTGTTATAAAATCACCCAACATTTTTGGCGAGCAATAAAAACACCAAGTGGCTTAGCTTGAGTAGTAACTCCTGGCAGGTCCCAGGTTCACATTGTATTGTAGACTTGGAGCGACTTTTCGGAAGGGCAGCTGGCTCGGTTGTAGGTCCCACGTTGGGCGCCAAATTTATGGAGCGGTTTTAGGTTGGGCAATAGTTGTTGATAGCCCAATTTATGAAGCAGTTTCTGTGTTGATTGATGGTTGCCCCGGCCTACGCTCCAGCGGCAACACTTTCTTTGGGTGATTCCGCTATTTCGATGAGTGGGGCTCAACAGGACTGGGAGGGGAATTTGAAGATGTAAATGAGCACTAAATACGACATAATATATTTACGTAGTTTATTATGTCCAAACTTTATTATTTCCTTTAGTGTTTTCCTTTATTTTGAGTATTAATTTATTTGCCGTTTATGAAACTTTCAGATGCCTACTGCAAACTGCTTAACTGAGTCACACTGAAATGAACTGCATTTAGTAAGCGGGTTGAATGCGTACAACTGAATGCTAAGTGATTGGCTTAACCGCGAATTAACTACTGCTTGAGTAGAATTGCTTGTCTATGACTGCTCTGAGTACTAACTTACCGCATGGCGTGAACTTCTTGAAATACTTGGGTAAAACTTGACCGCTTGAACGGCTTGAACTGATTGACAGCCTACACTGCCTGAACTATGTAAACTGGATTGAGTAGGTTGAATGAGCGACTGCCGACCGCCTTCTGCAGCGTCTAGAACTATAAACTTGTGGACTTGTTGAGTTTATTTGGTTTATTTACGGACGCTCTTTAACATCTCAGGTCATCAGCGTCCCATTCAATTGAGAGTGTGAAACGACCCACAAATTTTGCTCAGAGGCCTGTTTTTTCAGGCTTGAGGTTCTTTTTCGTGCCGTAAATGTAAGACGCGGGACCCACGGCTTTACTTCCCTTCCGAAGGAAGCCATGCTTAGTATTTTTACGCCCGAAAACATCCATCGATCCTTACCTGCGTGCACTTCTGAGTACTTCTCGAGCACTGAATGACTAAGTAAAAAGGGTGACCACCTCCTGATATATTAAATTCGTTGACCAGGAGATGTCAGGAAAGAAGCGCATTCTAGAACCTGTTCAGATACACTTTTTAATTTGTTGATTCAAATTTATCTATCTCATACTTCACTCGCTATATGTAAGACGTATATCGTCATTAGATCATTTAAACCATCAGCCAATAGAGATCAGTGCCTTTCCCTCTGGATAGTTTAAATGTCTTTTCCCTAAAATAGAAGGCCTGTCTCTTTAAATTCGAGAATAAAGACAGGTGAACGATCGTCATAAACTCTTAGAAACGTTTTATGATGTTCTTATCCAATGCTACTATAAACGGAAACAAAGAAAGTTTGTATTAATTCCTATTTTGCAGTTACAGCTTATGATATAAACATATAATATTTATATTAATAATTATGATGACAAGGTATGATGATAGGGCTTGCATAACTATGCTTGATGATTATTTTTTAGAGTGGACGCAACGGAGGAACGGTTTCAGCCTTACCAGACCGAGGTTTTTCTCGCTGATTTTCAGAAAGAGTTACTGCCTGGTTACTCTTCCTCTACCATGAAATCCCTTCCGCTTCATCATTGATTTTTATTCCATCCTTATGTGTGTGTGTCAGCGTCTTTCTGTGTTTTTGATGTCTTCGAGGATGCCCTGGTATTGGACTGACCACTCATTCAGGGAGTTTCTCAGTGTGTCCGTCTACTCTACGTGTATTCAGAGGTAAGTAGCTTTCTATTGACCTATAAGTTTCAGAACGTGTATGTTGAACACCGGAAGAGGATAGTCAAGCATAAACAGAGAGAGATAAATAATACAATTTTTTTATAAATATCATCATGACTTTAGAAAAGGCAAACGATGTTTCGGTAGTAATTTTAATACAGTACAACTATTTGCAAAAAGGAAGAAATTTAATCTTTCGCTTTATGTATATTATTATTATTATTATTATTATTATTATTATTATTGATAAATCAAAATAGAAAGAGGATATGGGATAAAGAGATACAGAGTACTTTCTAAACATATTATTAGAGTGATTTAAAACTCTGATGTAGGTACAAGGATAATAAATAGTCCAAATAAACCAAGGTATCCACTTTTCGCTCGTACCTCTGCTTAGAGTCGAAGGACACCTAATATATTAATTCTCACAAGTTATAGATAAATTAAAATCTGTAAATTTCATTTTTTGTGAGGAAATAGCCCCACCGATAACGCAAATAAAAATTGCAGGATCATCCTGTACTCTATCTGTAATGTTTGCTTTAAATTAGGCAAGCCGCAAATGCTATTTACTTTAAAGTAAATTGTGCTTATTATAAATAATAATTTACTACACGCAAGGGTAAGAATATATGATGATAACCGGGAAAAGAAAGAAGAAGAAAAAATAATGAAAAGAATGATGTTTCACTTTTGCTGTATTCTGTTTTGATCTAATACTTTTGGCCACAATGTTAATAATTTTCTTATTCCCCCCCCCCCTCCTTTTAATTTGGACTTGTTGAGTGAATGTTAAAAATTATTTTATGTTTCATGAAAACGTTAGATTGACACAAACTGAAGTTTTATATACACTTAGATTATAGAATGTAGGTTTGAGTAATACAACTTTAATCACTGATTATTCTATCTTGTAACTGAATATTTATTTCATAATTTCCATACTTAATTCAGGAGTGAATTAAATAAATAATTCAATATTATATGTATAAGTTATTTAGTGTGAATATAAAATGTATGACACAAATTTAATAGTGATGTACAATATTTTAAATATTTATCTAGTATATTAATTAGGACCTCATGGCCTTAACTCTGACAGTTAAAATAAAACATTCAATTTTATCCGAAACACACGGGATATCAATTGGTTATATAAAACAGCGGTGTAAAGCTCTAAAGCGCGAAACTGCAATCAGTATTAATAAGCAATAAATACAGATATTAATTTACATTTGATACATGACTTTTCTTGCTATGCGAAGCACTAGATTGAAAATATTAGCCAACAAAAAAGCCAACGAGTGTTGTTTTAGCGATTATAAAATGCGGGTACCCAGAATAATTAAAAAAAAAAAGAGCTATATGATTTATAAAACCTTCCCGACGACCAGGCCAAACACATTCTATGCACTATGACCTGCTATGTAGCCCGCACAGCATTATACCTATCCTCCAATTAAAGTATGATGTATGGACTCATTAAATATTCATTATGGTCGAAAGGTAGCGTATGAATCGAGGTATAATTAGATCCTGAGTATTGTATCACCCCCCACTCGCCCCTCTATTAATCATAATAATTCACATTTGCCAGAATTTTGTACACACACAAAAGGATTGGCTTGGTACAAACGCAACACATGAAAAAGTGTGATTTGGTGTGCACAGGATAGAACCGGAGTAGCATTTATTTCGACTCACCTGTACTCTGTTATTGTGGATGTCAAGTTTATCACCTGGTTTGAAATAAAGCACCATAAATTTGATGCCGACAAGCGATTAAGGAAAATGAATAAATAGAGGCGGAGTAATACAATGCCCCGCTGTTTACACATCCAAGGAAATAGAGGCATTAATGTAAAAAGTGTCGGGTAAAGTGAGGCAGAATGCAACGAATTGCATCAATGCAAATTCTGTGTCAGAAACCCCCATATTACTTATGCTGAAATGCATTTCATTTTTTACGCAAATGTTTTCCTACAGTAAAAGATTAGTGGGGAAATATTGCCACTAATTCTAAAGCTATTATAAAAGTTATATCATTAATCAACACTCCCCTACCCCCACGGGTGGATGAGGTCGTTAAGGCACGGACTCGTGAGCGAGAGATCTGGGGTTTGAATCCCGCCAGGATCTGACTGTGGTTTTTTCCAGGTTTTCCTCAGCTCTCATAACTAGCAAATGCCGGGGAGGTACCCTAAACCTAGGCCTGGAACGTTTCCTTCCTTAAAAAAAATCCTTTTTCAATTTATCCTTTCATCTCATGTGTCAGTGTTTACCGCCTTTGGTGCCTTAGAAGTAAAAACACACCATTGAAAAAAAGCACTCCACTTTTCGGGCGTAAAAATCGTAAGCATGGCTTCTTTCGGAAGGGAAGAAAAGGTGCAGCACAGTACTTAATAACCTCGCTCCATCCAACCAAGTTCCAAGTGACTAGTGCTAATGTTTTTGTCTAAATTGTAACACACTACCACTAGATACCTGGTAATTCTCCAGCGTTGCCATTTTTAATTTCGTACATCAAAGTTTGAGCAGAAACTATGTATGAATATTTCCTGTTTATCATAGTTAATAGTATCCGAGGGTGCATTAATTAAGAAGTAAATAATAAAAGAATAAATAATTTACTTTCACTTTCACCCCCGATCTCTGTTAGCACTATGTAGTACTGCAAGAGATTGCAGAGACATGACAACGTTGCTTTCCTGAGCGAACTCTGATGTTCAGTATTCCTCACACGTATCACGTCAACGTAGATAGATAAACTGTTTTATGGTAAATACCATTCAGGCTTGTCCCTTACCATATCAAAGCATTCATAAGACATAAGTATCTAAATAAATAGGTTTCAGTTCGAACGTGCTATTTTGTTCCTTGAAAAATAGTTTTTAAATTATATTTTCTCCTGTCGAAGCTACTACGTAACCGTATCGCTCAAACCTTTCTTGCTACACTGTCATTTACCGCCTTTTTTTTTTTTTGAATTATGTTTAACGCCAGTTTTTACTGCTGAGGCACCACGGCGGTGAGCATTGGTGATACATGGGTTGAAATGATAAACTAGGAAAGGAGTATTTTTTTTAAGGAAGGAAGCGTTCCAGGCCTAGGTTTAGGGTACCTCCCAGGCATTTGCTGAGGAAAACCTGAAAGAAACCTCAGTAAGGGAGGGCGGTCTTGGTGGGAATCGAGCCCCAGACCTCCCGCTCACGAACCCGTGCCTTAACGCCCGCGGCCACCCGTGGCGGTCATCATACATCAACGGCAGGTTTTCCTCAGTCCTCATAAATGGCAAATGTCCGGAAGGTACCGTAAACTTAGGCCTGAAACGCTTCCTTTCTTTTTTTTAAAAAAATCCTTTTCCAGCTTATCATTTTATCTCATGTATCATCAGTGTCCAACGATTGTATTGCCTCAGTAGTTAAAACAATTTTCAAAAAAAATCTGTCAAAATATTATCTTAAGGAGGTAATGTATTAATAATAATAATAATAATAATAATGTTTTATCAGAAAGTAGGCCCTGCAATGTCTATCACTTTTGAATTGAAGAGAAATAAGTTAATTTCCCTATAAATAGGTTATCACTTATTGGCTTTTGCATATAATGTGCTATGTTCACATTTTCACAACGTCATACCCAACGGCCAACAGTACAGATATGCAATATTGAGCCTCCATTCTTCAGACATTCCTGGATGCAAAGTTGCAATGAGAAATTGTCACGCCGTTGCCAGAATCGAACCCTAATGGCGGACCAGCATGGTGATGCAAGTTTACCTTAAAAATAACTGCAAAAGAATACACGATATATATGTCACATTTTTAGTAATTAAAGAGATAAAAATAACAATCATTACTTTCTGATTCACCCTAATAAGTTAATAAAAATATTACTATTTTTAGATTTTTAAACTTTTGCATTGCAAAGAACCTCCCTTTGATTTTAGTTACTTATATTATTATTTTATATTCTTGGAAAATATTGTTACGCAACCAGAAAACGATGATGATAGTATTTATGACTTTTGAGATGTTTTGCATCCTGATGATGGAAGAAACTGCTCACTCACAGATATTTCTTTTCACCATGTCACGGAAGTTTCAGAGCAATCGCACATCCCTTTACATTTCCAATAGACCGGACAAGTTTAAGAATGCTGGTCGAAAGTTGTTAAATGAAATGAAGAGAAGGTAAAAGGAAGTGAAAAGCGTAGGTGGGACGAAGTCATGGAAACAGCAGAACTCCAACGTTACGACAATCCAGTGTTAACCCAAGCCAATGGGAAAGGACATGATAACAGTGACAAACCTCCCTTGGAAGTGACGTTCCGAAGGAAAAGATATATCTCACTTACCCTTTATATCCGCTACAATAATAATGAATTCTGAGCACAGAGCCCATACATCAAAATAAATGTATTCGATCCATAAATCTCCGAACTCAGAAGAGAAAGCTTTGTCATGCAACTTTGCCCTGAGAAATGTTCAGTAACGGTTTATGATTTTCAGGTAATGGAGGCAGCAAAGGACACATGTGCTTGGCTAGCCCCTGGACCCGTTTCTAATCCTCCCCTTTTCACCACTGTCGTCCACGAACATCGCAGATTCCCTGCAGAACTCAATATAAAGCCTGAATGGGATGGAAAACCCGTGTACTTTGCACTGAGTATATCTTTCCACTGTTGTTAAAGCTATTTGCATATCAATTAACTCTGTTGTTTGTCTGTTGCAGATAATGTGCGCGAAATGGTGATTGCCTCGAACTGCGGACGCTTTGTTCTGTTTGACAAGCGTGTTAGAGCATGAAATGAGAATAACATAGTAAATCAATGGTCTGATATTCAAAGAGAGTTTCCAACACAATTCGGCGAAACTATGCACGCCAGCTCTCAAACAATAGCACCGTACTTAGGTATCGAACCCACTAAGTGCATTAACTGAACTCTGTGCATACTAAGGTATGAAGTTCAAGTATTGCTTTTATTTACTGTACATTTCAAACCACGATGAAATAAATAATAAGAAATAAACTAATTAAAGGATTGTCATAGGCATAATATGTTCGATTAAGCGGGTGGTATATTACAATCGCAAGAGGGGCAAAATGCTCATTATGAACCATTAGATTTGCATAAAGTAAGCAACACAATTTATAATATGAAAATAAAATGACGCTATTAGCAGATACAACTATTAAAACACTATGTCAACGAAGATTAGGGCTAAAATTAAAGGGAAAAGGGGAGATGCTAATATAAACTGGAACAGAATTTAAGATTAAAGCTTTTGAAGCTTAGAGAATACAGGTAAAAACAGTTTAAGGGTAATGTGCTCTCCTCTGGACCCAAGGCTCGCGAGTTCAAACCCTTGCTGAGGTCGATAGGTATAAATCTTGAACGCAAGTACTCTAGAAGGGACCTAAATCTAAGAAACAGTCTTTGGACAAAATAACCGGTCATTTCACGTCCAAGTAAAAACCTTAGCATCACACTAGATGATATTTAAAGCGATTAGTGGACCATCTATCCTTCCGACATCTGTTAGTCTAGGTGTAAAGATCTTGGGATGGCTCACATAGTCAGCCAGGAATTTGCTCACTGCAGAAGTTTCTGCCTTGAAGTTTCCGCGCCTGAAATCCTTCTCTTTTCCTATCGTTCGAAAGCAATGTCGTAGGATTCCGCAACATAATATTTCACAGGTGTTTTCCGACGTTTATGCTAAATACTACAATTAGATGTTCTGCATAAAAAATGTAAGGCATCACATATAAGTCACTTTCATAAGAAGTAAAAAAAAAAAAAAGTGCATTATTGTTACGCTACAATGTTCATTAATACTAGAAGAGCTCCGAGTCGGTAACAATGTGATTGCAGTAAATGTTGACAGTACACATGTTTGGTTTCTTCACTCTTTTATAGCTCTAAAATAAATCAAAAGAAAGGATATAAATACATTAGAAATATAATCTCATTATAGTCATTTACATTTAGACAGTAATTCCCAACTTAATAATTCGACAATTAAGTGTATCTGTAAATGACATTTTAAACACTTGGTACTTTGAATCTAATTTATTAATTTTTTATCTCAGTATATAATACAAAAGTCAACCTTTTGTTTCCATTAGTTTTCTAAAGATTTTTGAAAACAACATATTTTATTTATTTTTATATGCTAATATTTGAATTCGAAAAACATAGTGGTCAAAGTCGAAAACTTGACATACAATGTTTGACGTTTACAAACAAAGCTACAGGATCAATCCGTTACACAGCACACAGTTACCAGGAGGAAGGTTTAATATTTCAGGTGGTTCGATGTCTGTAGTAATATAGTTGATAGATAAGAAGGAAAATTGTATTGTTCCTACTACTTCTAAGCTCTATGATAGTAAAATATACACATATTCAAACACAAAACTATAAATTATTTTAATTGTCATGTATTTATGCAATAAAATATTTTTGGGCTTTTCAAAATAAAAATACTGTCCTTTACCAAACACATAAACAAAGATTACCAAAAACACACCTAATATACACTTCAGAAGAGCATTCATTTGGCAAAATGTTAGCAGATTTACTATGAATCTTGAAACCAGCATTTTTACTCTTTCGTTTTAGCTCACGCGTATTTCCAAGTTTCGTCTTCAACAATGTTCAAACAATTAATTATATCTCGATATCTCAATGGTTTCATTGACAACAGGAAGAAAACCAGACCAGTATTAATACAATGCATATTATATACAATGGAAACATCATTAAAAGTTTGATTGATTGGCTTGTTTAATTTACGGACGCTCTTTAACATTTCAGGTCATCAGCGTACCATTCTATTCAGGGCGTGAAACAACCGGTAACTTTTGCTCAGAGATCAATTCCTTCAGGCTTGAAGTTCTTTTCGTGCCGTAAATCTACGACATGGGACCCAGGACTTTACTTCCCTTCCGAAGGAAGCTATACTTAGGATTTTTAAGCCCGAAAAAATCCATCGATCCTGGCCGTTTTGAACCCGCGATCTTGGATCTAAGAGGCAAGTATGGCTACCACTAGGTCACCAGGACCGACAAAAGCATTAATATTGATGTGAGTTATTTATTGCTGCAGTATTACCTAAACGAATTACCGGAAAATTTTCATCACAGACTTGAAATTGTTAGAACAATAGTCGCAAGGTTTTATCCACGACACCCAAATAGTAACAACTGGAGACGCAGGCAGAGGTGTTTTAGATCATTGTTGTTTGAAGTATAAAATACCATTTTTATTTTAACATTATGTATAAGTCTGTCGACGCAGCCAGGAAATTGTAACCTCACTCCTTCAGCAATCTTATGACACCTTATGTCTATCATATTGGGTTATTGTTCTTTAAGACAAATTTACCATTAAAATTGCAACATAAATAGAATCACATTTGTTTACTTCACCCAAAATGGCCAAATTTTACTCACAGCTCAGATAAAAAGCTCGCATATTGAATAACAATTAATAATATCTAATATTTGTCACGTTAGAAGATACATACAGGTAATTTCTGCATTCTACTTATCTACAACTACGAAATCAACGGTTTCGTCTCTTGAAACTCAAATATTTTCATTTTTAAACTCGTTTCTCAGTTTACTTACATAATTGTCATATGTTCATTGTACGTGTGTTTTTGGGGTTTGATTTGACATGACTTTTTTCTAAAAACGAACTTTCTTATCCTTCTAGTTTGCAAAACACAACACCAACTGCTATAAACTTTCGCACATGTAATAACATTGAGCTTGGCTGTACTGTGCAGGCCAGCACAGAGAAAAGTGAAACCCGGAACTCCCGAAAGGGAGCCTCATGCATTACCTCCTGAGCCACCCCGCTCGGTATTCAACTTTTAGCAATAATATGTTGAAGCGTAATTGTGTGGTAGATTGGAGTGAAGTGAAGTTAGTGGTGAAAATTATAAGAATAGTTTTAAACTTGTAATAATGTGAGTATAGAGGATATATAAACAAATGTAATAGAGAACTGTAAAGTGTAATGGAGTAGCGAAAGGGAACTTTTTATAGGATATAAAACAGTATTGTGTATATAGAATGAGAGGAGGGTAAAGTGATTGTGGAAAAAGGGTATGGTGAAAGAATGAACAAGAAGAACAAGATAAAGAAGCAAAGCAAAATATAATAAAATTGTTATAATAACTATTACAATTATAACTAATATTGCTAGTGATATTATTATTATTACTATTAACGATGTTAAAGTAATGAAATGGTAGGGTAAATGTTGCATTGATAAATGTCAATTAGATTCGCAAACAAAGAATATAATTAGTGTTGGAAAAATTTGGTGTATAAGATATAAATGTGAAATTTACACGAATGTATTTATAAAAATGGTATAATATAATATGGGATATAAAGAAACATTACGATCAATAGATATATAATATAGTTTTATACAAATATAGACAGGAATAGATACATATAAGTACAAAGTAAAAGTATGTAAGAAATATACTGGTCACCAGTACAGTTTCTACCGGATACCGGTAGATAATAGTTTATTAATTTAGAGTTAAATTTAAGTGGAAGTAGGAGCTGGTTTTAAGCTATTAGGAAGTAGTTGCAGGGAATGTAATGTTGTTATTTATCAATTGTATTATTTTTATTATTTTATTAAATTTCTAATTGTAACCTAGGTATAAGTATTATCTGGAAAATAATAATGTAAGAATGTAATTTGGTAATTTAGGAATAAAGTGTAAGAGTTTGCAATACACGTCCCCGTGTAAGAAACAACGTACCTGGATGGAGTATTTGAGATTTTTATTATTTTTTTTCCTTCAGCAACACTTTTTCCAAAGTGATCTAATATGTTAAACATTTCACATGATCAGGAGTAAATATTTTTGCCTAAATAGAAATATTAGCATATTCATTTGACGTTAAGAAAAATTATATTTGAAAACATGTATTTAGAAATATATATCGACTATTTTACAATATGAATAGCTCGCAATGGACGCTTAAAAACATATCACATGAGAAACTAAATGTAACACGAAAGTAGGAAGGTATAAAAAATTTTATTTCACGAAAAATTTATAGTTTTACTTGAGAGCACCCCCAAGTAATTATAAATAAGA
Source organism: Metallyticus violacea (assembly GCA_030762175.1). Lineage (NCBI taxonomy): Eukaryota > Metazoa > Arthropoda > Insecta > Mantodea > Metallyticidae > Metallyticus > Metallyticus violacea. The sequence continues at coordinate 84,196,580 of CM060844.1, forward strand.
CGATTCAAGGCGAAAAACGATGCCCTTCCTTTAAAGCCAGCCTTTAAAATCTGAAACGTTTTTCTGCAATAGAAGGCAAGTCCAAAGGCCACCCATCTCATTCAGAAGGGGCCTTCTGACTGACCCGTTTCCTTTTCCTCTATAAGAAGAGGTTCGTTACTCAGCACCGTGCTGAATGCTGATGATGTTCCCATCTGTAGGTTTTCTCAAATTAAAAGTCGAAACCTCCGCGCAAGTAAAACTTCTCTCATTAGGGGCCACTTGTTCTTGGATCCCGCCAGATTCATTTAGGGGCAGTCACGTGACCAGCCCGAAGAGATTAAACAAATACCCCGCTGGTGTTGCACATTAACAGAGTCTCGTAAAGAAGAGTGATGAGGTCGGACGCAAGAAAGAAGAAGGGAAGTTAACTTTTAGAATGTTGGCAGGCATCAAGAAATACAAAGCTTCTTTTACAGTAAGTGGAGTAAATACTCTCAGCATTTATCAAAACTTTTGTTTATATCTTATCGTACCTCAAACAGACGAAAGTTAATACAAGCGATTAATACAAAATGAAATTTTATTTCAACAAACTTTCTGCACACCTACGAGGGTACGTCCATAAGTTCACGGCATCGCCGATAAGAATTATCACCTTCATGAAACCCTTAAATGTTGTTATACCTTATTTGTTAAATAAATAATTTCAGTTGTAACTTCTGCCTCGCTGAGTCAAATTGTTCAGATATAGTTGCATAAAGAACGCTATGTGTAGAAGATTGTGACGTTCAAATTGGAATATGGAAATGTTTTTAACTTCTTCACCAAAAAAGATCTTACTCCAAATTGAAATTAAACAGCGGACGGTGTGTATGGGGAAGCGTCCCCCTCTACTGTAAAAGAATGTGCCAAACTTTTTCGAATGGGACGAGAAAGCATTGAAGACGAAGAGCGTGCAGGTTGGTCCTTGGAGGTGCTCACTCCTGAACACATGGCTCTTGTGGAAGGAGAAATTATGGAAGAACGGCGGCTCAAAGTTACAGAAATAGCAGAAAAAAAAGGGTTGGGCCTTTCTAAAACAACAGTCCTTCGAATTATTCATGAACATTGAATCACGAATAAGATTAGTGCCTAGACTTCTTTCCTCAGTTCAAAACAGCAACGAGTCACCTGTTGTCAGGCATTTTTGGAGCTCTGCTGTGGCAACGAGAGAGAAGTTCTGCAAACCATTGTTACAGCAGATTAAACTGTGGTCCTCTACTATGATCCCTTGTCCAAAAGAGAATCAATGGAGTGGCGTAAACCTGGCGAAGCACCTCCTCTAAAGACCAAGGTCATTCAGTCAACCAACAAGAACATGGCCACAATCTTTTGGGACTGTGAAGGAATACTCTTCATTGACTTCAAAGAGAGGAACACCACAGTAAATGGGGAGTACTATGTGCCCTATTGCACAGACCACATGCTTCCATCAAAGCGAAAAGGCGAGGAAAACTGATTGGTGATGTGCGCTTTCTTCACGACAACGGGTCTGTGCACACAGCTCTTGTTGCAAAGGAATCTGTGACGAAATGTGGCTTCAAGGAGATCGACCATCCACCCTACAGTCCAGATCTAGCTCCCAGTGACTATTTTCTCTTCTCAAAACTCAAGAAGGTCCTTCAAGGGAGGAAATTTAAGTAAGACGAATAAGTGATGGATGCTGTTTATGCCCATTTAGCAGACAAGACATCTGACTATTTGGAAGGGGGGGGGTTGAAATGTTAATTCAAAGATGTGAGAAGTGTATTGTAATAAAGTGTAACTATATTGAAAAGTGAAATATAGTTTTTGTCCTTATCATACATAGAAAACGGTTAGGCCGGAAACTTATGGACCTAACCTCGTATCTCGTGTGCAATGTACTGCTTCAAATCGTCCAATGTCCAGTGACTTGTGACGTGCAGCACAATGGATAAAGTCAGGTGTTGTCAGATCTTGGTGGCCGCAGATTTTTAAATTATTCTGCCAGCAAAGAAAATTTCAATCATTTCCATGAACTCAGTTGATACATGGCATGTGACCTGTCGTGTTGGAAATATTCCTGATGCAGATCTACATTACTCAAGAGCTCAACAAACTCTTTAAAAATGTCTCGGTACTCTGTAATGACCACAATGTTTTCCCTCGAAAACAATGGAACAACTATCCTCTGTGCGAATATTGAACATCAACCCTAATGCACGTGTGCTTTATAAATGACGTGTGGATTTTGGGTTACTTCAACTCTTAAGTTCGGTGATATAGCCTCACAAACGGAAGACAGCTTAAATGTAAATGACATGATGAGCTGTATGCAAGGATTTTGCATAATGAACAGCTGAAATCAATGGCAATAGTTCCAACGCTATGACACTTTGAGTATGAGTGAATGATCTCCTGCAACAGAAGCCTTAATGACTACGGAATGACAGTTCCAGATGACTTCTTCGCCAACCATCGGCATTGTAGATGAGTGGTACTTGCTGTTTCCACCTACAAGTAGGGTAGTTGTCACTAACAGTGTACCAGTAATGAGTTCTTGTCGGGAATACCTTTGCGTAGCTACAATCGAATGTGTGATCCAGCATTTCTTCATAAAGAGTAGTTGCTGTAGCGTGTATTGTATCTCCACAAAGACCCCCAAAAGGGGCTGAAACAGCTGCTGACTCCACAACTTGAACATCGATGCCATATAAACATATCTTAAGAGCAAAGAATTCCTAACAAGTATGGAAAGCTCGCTTTTGCCTAACGTGGTGAGCTAACATCTGACTGATGTTTTCTTTGGTTACTCCAGTTCTCGCTGCACTAGTTGCTTCTCGAGAGATTTCCACTTTTCTCTTCCTCTTGACCAATCTGGACCTGCATGTTCCTTGAAGAGGTCTGTACATCTTCTTCTGGGCCCATCTTGTGTACTTTTTCTTACTTGGAGGGTCTCACATGGGGATCTTGTAGATCCATCTATTGTCCTGCATTCTTGCGATGTGGCCGCCCCGTTGCCATTTGCTTCTGGTAGCTATTTGTGCGATGTCTGTTGTCTGTAATAACTGATTTATTAATACTATAGATATTTTGTCCTTTAAAGTTATTCCCAGGATCTTTCGTTGCATTTTTCTTTGGTATGTCTGAATTTTGTTCTTTTGTTTTTCTGTTAGTGACCATGTCTGGCACCCATATAGTAATACAGGGTATAGATAGATTTCGAGCGTCTGGAATCTGATTTTGTTAGTTAGTGTTTGGTCTAGCAATATAAACTTAAGGGCTCAAAATGCTTTCCAGGTTAATGAGATCCTTCTTTGTACTTCTTGTTTCAATTTATCAATGAAGGGAATTTGTTGTACTGACATATGTGATGACTGTTCCATCTATTTTTATTGGGGTTTCAGGTCCATTTGAAATTAGCCGTGTCTTCAGTTTGTTTAGGAGAGCCAGGGATCAAACGTGCAGGTCCCCCGTTCCATTTGAAAGTTAAATGAACCATTATAGTTTATTCTCGTCTGAATAAATAAAGGCAGAACTATGCGAGTTTTATGTGAATCACAAAAGTTTCAGTTTCAGAAATACTCGCTTGTAGTTGCGAGGAACAAGAACCGGAAAACGTTACACATGGCACACTCTCACTGAGAGGCTCTGTTATCTCGATTTTCTCGAAACATTTTCGACTAACAGTGCTCCACATACGCATAAAAACAAGAGACTGTCGATTGTGTTTAGAGAGCTAAACGATAGTTTAAATGACTGCATTGTTCGAGAACGTAAGAGCGGAGGATCGATGCGGATGTAGACAAAGGAGGATTGGGATAAATTTGAGAAGTGAAGTGGTTAAACACTGTGTAGAGTTATCATGGGCCCAAGAAAGGCGGGCTTGAAGAGGAAGAAAATGGATTTCGTTGTGCAACCGAGCACTTCCTTTCATATTCGCATTTCTAGCTAGTAATTATAGCTATATGGCCTTCTTAAGCGAACAGGTACACATGATCGGGTAACACAATAGGGAAAAGTTTAACCTTCAATGCCACTTTGGACTATGGCGGACCTTTCAGTTAAATAGTTTTGCTCGCTATATTGTCAAACTTTTAAAAAATAAAATCACTTTTATATAAATTCTTATCAAGAGCTTTTTTTTTAAATTAGAAAAAAAATAGTTAAACGAAATTGCTGCTTTTGTTGAAATGGAAAATGCATTGACAGTAGTTCATATGTGAACACGAGATAAACATTTGGTGAAGAGGGAAGAGTAATAGTAGTAGAGTAGTAGTAATAGTAGTAGTAGTAGTAGTAGTAGTAGTAATAGTAGTAGTAATAGTAGTAATAGTAGTAGTAATAGTAGTAGTAATAGTAGTAGTAATAGTAGTAGTAATAGTAATAGTAGTAATAGTAGTAATAGTAGTAGAGTAGTAGTAATAGCAGTAGTAGTAGTAGTAGTAATAGTAGTAATAGTAGTAGTAATAGTAGTAATATTAGTAGTAATATTAGTAGTAATAGTAGTAGTAGTAATAGTAATAATAGTGGTAGTGATAGTAGTAATAATAGTAGTAGTAATAGTAGTAATATTAGTAGTAATAGTAATAATAGTAGTAGTAATAGTAATAGTAGTACTAGTAGTAGTAATAGTAGTAATAGTAGTAGTTGTAGTAGTAGTAGTAGTAATAGCAGTAGTAGTTGTAGTAGTAGTAATAGTAGTAATAGTAGTAGTAGTGATAGTAGTAATAATAGTAGTAGTAATAGTAGTAATAGTAGCAATAGTAGTAGTAGTAATAGTAGTAGTAATAGTAGTAGTAATAGTAGTAGTAGTAATAGTAGTAGTAATAGTAGTAGTAGTTGTAATAGTAGTAGTGATAGTAGTAATAGTAGTAGTAATAGTAGTAGTAATAGTAGTAGTAATAGTAGTAGTAGTGATAGTAGTAATAATAGTAGTAGTAATAGTAGTAATAGTAGCAATAGTAGTAGTAATAGTAGTAGTAATAGTAGTAGTAATAGTAGTAGTAATAGTAGTAGTAGTTGTAATAGTAGTAGTAATAGTAGTGATAGTAGTAATAGTAGTAGTAATAGTAGTAGTAATAGTAGTAGTAATAGTAGTAGTAATAGTAGTAGTAATAGTAGTGATAGTAGTAATAATAGTAGTAGTAATAGTAGTAATATTAGTAGTAATAGTAGCAATAGTAGTAGTAGTAATAGTAATAGTAGTAATAGTAATAGTAATAGTAGTAATAGTAGTAATAATAGTAGTAGTAATAGTAGTAGTAATAGTAGTAGTAATAGTAGTAATAGTAGTAGTAATAGTAGTAGTAATAGTAGTAATAGTAATAGTAGTAGTAGTAATAGTAGTAATAGTAGTAATAATAGTAGTAGTAACAGTAGTAGTAATACTAGTAGTAGTAGACAATTTCAATAAAACACGGTAACTTTGACTGATTTCTGCATGAAAACTACATTGAATTAACCACGTGGAAAAGTCAATCCTGGTGATGTAGTGGTAACCATACTTGTCTCCTAAACCCAAGATCGCGGGTTAAAATCCGGTCAGGATCGACGCCTTTTTTCGGGCGTAAAAATCCCAAGTATGGTTTCCTTCGGAAGGGAAGTAAAGTCGTGGGTTCATTTACATTTACAGCACGATAAAGAACTTCAAGCCTGAAAGAAGAGGTCTCTGAGCAAAATTGGTCGGCCGTGAATAGAATGGGAAGGTGATGACCTGAGATGTTAAAGAGAGTCCGCAAATAAAACAAATCAAAAAACATTGCAGGTCTCTCTGCAGGAGACTTAGTTGAGGCAGGTGCTAAGAATTGCTACTTTTCATCTATGTGAATATTTTAGAAAGATCATTGCCGGCATATTGTAAAAGAGTCCTTTTCACTTTCAGAGCAAAAGTTAACTAGCGTCGGAGATGGCAGATAGGTGATTGTGTATAATGCAATCAAAGGTTCCTGCCGCGAATTCCTAGGAAATAAAGACAGCTGACAGATGGTTAAAAACGTGCGTTATCTATGAGGATATCTGTCTATCTAAACGTAACTAAGGGAGAAAAGACCAATTACTATAGAAATTTATAACATAGGCTCTTTCTAAGAAAATAACGGGCCGTAGAAATTATGGAAACATAGCTGAGAAAAGTAGCGACAACCAATGGACGTTGTCTAAAATAGCACGAATCGGAGCCAGATTGTACAACATAAATATTAGGGGATATCCAATATGGAAGCCCGGAATTCACTCTGATTTCAGAATAATATAGAATTAATATTCGCAGGGCTTAAAAATAAAAAAAAAATCAAATATTAGAGTTTTAGAGATAAGTAAGAATTGGCAATCAGGCAGTAAGAAGGCTCAAGAATTGTATAGTAGTCGGAAGCTAGAAAAAGTGATAGCTCAGATCTTCGTGGACAGTCCGACCTATAATAAGAAAATATTATATAATGAATAAATAGTGAGATACAGAAAATGTGTGTTCTTCTCTGTGGCTAGTGTTCGTAACCTTTTGGTCCCGCTGGCCTTAAATGTCACAAAACATCCAGTATAGCGAACCCTGAGATCCTAACAAAACAACAACTCCATCAAACGAAGCACCAATGTAGGGCTTTGTAACACAAAATACTACAATAATTCAGCCAACCAATTAAAATTACGTCACCGTATTCGCGTTCTTCTTCAGGGGTATAGTTTCAGTGCGCATGCCTCTTATAGGAGAGACAATACTTTGTTTTAATAATGCAGCTGGAAAAAAACAGAATCCTTGATTAATTGAATGGCAAGCACTGCATATTTTGTTTGGCAAATGTGATAAACACACAGACTAGAAAGAGCAACAAAGACACAAACTGAGGTTGTACAACATACTGCTTTGATGAGTTGGGGGACCAGAGGACTGCAACTTTCTTTCATTGTAGGCCTATCTGACAATTTAAATATCATGCAACGTGTTTGAATATGTGAATGTCCAAAATACACTCTGTTCCTCACATTAGCCACACGCTAATCACGTTTACCATTTCGCAGCAGAAGACAAAGCGATTGGTGTGTAGTTGCTGGGTCTACCGTTTCCTCTTTTCCGGACACATGTTAATTTTCGGAAATTTGAAGCACAATGAACTTAATCGCGGCTTTCTCTTACAAAACAGTTTAACTTGTCAGGCACCTGCCCAGTCTCTCGCCTTAATCAGAAGGTTGCTTGGCGACCGAGATTAAACGATCTAACATCAAGATTTTTTTATTAGAATAATCATAAAGATGAAATCTATCTAAATTCGTAATTGAAGTTAAAAGAACAACATAATTAAATTTACATCTTTTACTGTTAAGGATAAGCGATATTTCTAAAGATATTTACACTAAGGAAGTAGGTATTTACAGAAATAGGTATGATTTTAGTACTTCCCACATTATATTAATTAATTGTTGTACAGTGATTTTACTACCGCGGGAAAAAAAAAGCGTACACACCAAATGCTAATTACAGATCTAAATATCAGCATTTATCTATCATGTTAAAACTTTCATGCCTGACATTAAGGGTTTGAAAGGGAAATAAAACAGTTAATGCTATCAGAGAAAGAATTTGCTCACCTGTATATTCTGGCAGAATGCAGGGAAATGGAGATTTTCAGAAATGTGTATTTATCACTACAATTTCTGAATTCCAGCAGAAGTTTGAACGTTTGCCTGGAAGTGTTGTTGCATGAGAAATGCACACACAAATTGGGAATTTTTCTAGCGAAGACCCGACAAAGAAGGCTAATGGCTATAGAGAAGAGAGGGGAGTTGGGGAGGAGGGTGAATAAAGGGAAGAGGCACTCAGGGGTAAGGGTTCTACTCATGTTTGTATATTTGTTTATAAATTACTCGTAGAAAATGTGTAACGTAAGTGTATCGATGTGTTTTATATATGTATGTGGGTCTGTATGTATGTATATTTTAATTGTTACACAAGGACAGTATTAGCATGTACGCCCGTAAGGCCCATGCAACAATTATACTTACTATATTATCGTTGCTAATGTTAATAGTATATAAATCAGATTTATCGTTGTTAATGATCAAGAATAGCATAGTTGTGTTGTATTTACATTTTTAATTGATTGTTCTTACTAAATTTTGTTTCTGCTAAAGTTGTAAGTAAACATTGAATTAAATATTGTAAAGTTTTTGTGTTACTGCTTTAATGCTGTAATGTACCAAGGTAAAGCATTCACATTTGGTAATATAGGTTACGAAGTACATACATTAATTTTTTTCATGGAAGTTATTGTCCATTTAATTTTAGAAGTGAATGAAAACAAGGAAAATTAGAAATTTAGTTAGCCATCTAGGTAAATTTCATTGCATTTGTATCTAGTATATAATATATTTAGAGCACATCCAAATCCAGGATTACGTCTGCCTTTTAAAGTTACACTTCTTGCATTCCTACCTTGACTTCTTTCCGTTTAATCTCGGTCTTGTAAATGATTAATATTAACTAGTCCATCTAAAATCAGACAGCCAACTTCCTTCTATGTTTACATTTAACCGAAACTTTTTTCCGATTACTGGCACCTTTAACAGGATGCGAGAAAATAAAATCCGGAAACGGAGGTTATTTCATATCACTTCCGCTCGCACGCAGAACGCATGATTTATGGCCGTGCAGCGAAAGTTTGCTAAGCAATTAACTACAGTGTGATTCCGTCTCTACATAACCGCGCATGCGCAGTTGACAACAATCCTCCACCGCGCGCTAAAATAAAATTTTATAAGAAGTTTAAACGTTTGTAAGCTATTTCTGATACCACATTTTGTAAAAGTGTTAATTATTTAAATTTTAAAGATTTTTAACGCGTATTTCAATATTTTAAAGTGAACATAGCTCTTTAATATACGTTTTAATGAAATGACAGCAGCTTAGTCAAATAACTAATATTGTGTATGTATAATATAAATGAAAAATAAAACAACCCAATGAAATATAACTAAAATAACAATAACTAGATAAGAAGAAGAAGGATAAAACACTTGGAAAGCTTGCCTAAGGAGAACACGATCAGTTCGAAATATCGTGATATATATAACCAGATAAGGAGAAGACATATATAGAAAACTTTAAAAATGACGTAATGTATATTTTTAATTGTGTTTCCACGTTATACCGTTTTATATATTTTTATTTTCAAAGACAATTTTTTCTTAAAACGCCAAAGATTTATTATTTATTATGACAAAATTTACTGGGAACAGGGGTTTCATATTTTGTATCTCCTGATGCTTCAAATACTATAAACAATTCATTGATTTTCAAAACATGACACCAATGTTTAAACGCCTTGTTCGCTTTGAGTTGGAATATTCGGTATTGTGAAAGATTTCATTGGGGCATGTTTACCAGGATATTTCTGTTCGACTACTGCTTGCTCCACAGCGATCAACGTAATGTTAAAGAGCGGAAAATCAAAGGTTCCCTGTACTTTTGAAAATATTTACGGTGGGAATAAACTTTTCTTCTTTTATAAATTAAAGTGGTTTGGTATAAGGCAGCCCCAATTTAGGCGCCAATTTTGAAGCGGTTTTGTGAGTGAAGGACATGATAGTCGCCAGCTATGAAGCAATTGGCATATTTGAATATGTATAGTAATATATTATTCTCAATATCTTTCGCGTCCTCTGGTGTTCCGTGTACGATAGAATTTGGCCACGTTGAATATAAATTTAGTTGCCGCGACTTTCAAGGAGACGAACTGACAACTGCGTCCGAAGCAGAAGTTTTCGTAGTACCCGCGTCGATTGTAGAGCTTATTTTGCGTAGAATTTAGAAAATTAATGTCACCGCGTGTACAACTTATAAGTACCAGAGCAAGTCTCGTGCTCAGACCGACTGAGTATATGATCGTCTGACAATCTGAATGTCTGACTCTCTCTGACTGCCCGAAGGAGTAAACGCCTCCTCCATTCAAATTAACTAAATGTTGGTTTCACACAAGCACGCAAATGTCTCGCAACTTGCTTTAAAAATTCAAAGTATACATTTTTTATTGGCTGGTTTAAATTCACCTGCCATTCCCATGACACGCGGTACCATTCAAAAGTTTAAAATGTTTATTTATATTGGTTGATTTAAAGTTAACTTTAGAAACGGCGAGTTCATTGACTGGGTACCGTAGACTGTTACACCAGATAACTTCCTCTTTTGATGACATTAGAGTTATACTTCATGAGTCACACACGCAAATACACATAATATCTACATTACTAATTAAAATGTACAATATATGATTTGGCTTAATACGTAGACACTATTTTAGATTTCAGTGGGGGTCGGCTGTAGGAGTTGTTTCAAAATGTATTTCATTTAAACTAACGAAAAATTATAAAACAAGATTTAAATGTTTCTATGTGTGCTGAATTATAATTTTTGTGTTTATTGATTAAAGCTCTATAACTGAAAAACGAATGTGCTAGCACCAATTTTACTTCATTAGGTAGTCGGTGTATTCATTTCAACATAAAACAGGAGTAGCAGATTAATATTTTTTAGATCAGTGCTGTCCTCCAGCAAATTAAATTAAAATGTGTCTATATTTCAAAAGGGAACAAAAAAACTGGTTTTGAAGAAGGATTTTCTGATAAGCTGTAATACACTGTTTAACGAAAGTACTTCCAAGAGAGCCAAGTCTTTATTCTTATTTACAAAATGTTTAGAAAGTTCCTGCAAAATATAAAAAACTTCTTAAGCTCTAAAGTGTTAAAAAACGTACAGCAAATATGTCGAACATCTAAAGCACATACCTCTATATAACGAGACTCAAGGCAGCCTTTGAAGGTCTTTTCATCAAAAACGCATGGCCATGCAGTAGGGTAGATAACTACCAATCATTAAATTAAATAAATAAAAAATTGTTGCTTGATTGATTACCAAATAAACAAATAAAATAAAAAATAAACACTCATTTAGGATAAGCAAATGTCTAGGCCGAAAGGGAACAAGTAACATGGAGGGATATCTTTGGTGGAGTGTTTCAAGCTCTTTTATACATTTAACTGTTCATCTTGTTAAATGTAAAGGCATTATCTAATGCGGCAAACAGGAGTGTATCTCTAGTTAGTCTCTATAAACATTTAGGAGATAATAAAGTGCTCTGCTGGGTTTGTTTGGACAAACCTATGGGGCATTCTGTGTAATTATGGCGCTTTTAAAGCACCTTTGAGCTCATGGGCTGAACTACAGTTACGTTTAATGCACATAAGGTGATTTACATGAACAACAAAACTATATCACACTTTAATCTGTCTAGCGCGCATTGTGACCTTTTCCTTTTGTAAAAGACCTAGAATGAATTTATATGTAGTATATTACAGTTTAATGTTTCTGGCGTAACGTTTTCATAGCAGCAAATGAACATATTAATGTTTAAGGCCAGTCTTAGCTTAACTTCTGCGTGCGGGATTCTAAACGGTTATTTGCTTAATATTAGTTAAATGTATTTAGTGCACGTGAAAGGGAATTTAAGTAAATTTTGGAATTGGTAAATTGTAATTATATTTGTCAATATAGATATTGAGCTCAGTTCCACAAATGAAAAAAAAAAACGCAAACATTGCTGTAAATTGCCAAAGTAAATTTTTCTATAGCACTTTACTAATGTTCGATAAAGAAAAACCAATAGTCCGATATACACCTTGTAATTTAATGCATACGTTTTAATACTTTATGCTTATACAATGTGGCACACAAAAAACCGGCTTCTCCCTTCCTCGTAAAAAATACTTGGCACTATATCTGCTATGTCATTTTGATTTAGTAGGACTTCTGACCACCTATTCCATAATACCCCAGACCACAACAAATATTAAAACGGAAGGGACTCAGTTTACGATTTTCACAAAATCTTATGCTCTCTGTTGCAGGGAATGAATCTCGAATATCTCGCCTATGTACGTGCATTTCCTCAGAGCACTAACCACTTCCTCTACCTGACACAGTTTTTTTAATGGTGTTTAACGCCAGTTTTTACTACAAAGGCACCACAGGCGGTGGACACTGATGATACATGAGATGAGATGATATATTGGGAAAAGATTTTTAAGGAAGGAAATGTTCCAGGCTTAAGTTTAGGGTAGCTCCCCGGCATTTGGCACTTATGAGAACTGAGGAAAACCTGGAAAAAACTTCAGTCAGGGAGGACGGTCCTGGCAGGATTCGAACCTCAGACCTCCCGCTAACGAGTCCGCGCCTTAACGACCTCGGCCACTCATGCCGGTCCTAACACAGCTGCTCAAATAATTACTACCTATTTATTTTCCCTCTGTGTCGCTATTTCTTCATTATCTAGTTCGCCGTGGACTTGGCTTATGCACTCTCGATCCTGTCAACTGTCTGGTTGAGTTTCTTGAGTCACTCAGTACCTAAACATTTTACTGCAACATCAAAATCTTATTCATTTATTATAAATAGTATATGGGTACGGTGGATAATGCTGGTATACACATATGTTATTCTGAAAGCATGAAGGTTAGAATTATTACCATTAGTTCAAAATGTACTTTATACCTTCAGTATTTTAATATTTAGTTAGCAGTCCAGTAAGATACGATGAGGTGCATTCTAGTTATAACACTTCCGATTTTTTTTTCAGGACTGGAAACAGATAGAAACATGCGGTTTATTTTAAAATACGCGGGCACTCGTTGTCAATGCGTGACAGAAATGGCAGCAATGTATGGCACAAGGAACTCTAGCGGCAGCGGTGAGAGTGGGGACTGTTTTTGATACTTCAAAATGGAGACGTTTTCATTACAAAAACAGCGTGTAATCACTTGTTTTCTGTTTTCTCCATTTGCGTGGTTTGACACCGTTTGAAATTCATCGCCAGTTGATTGAGACATGGGTGCGACAGTTCAAGGAAATCAGATCGTCGTGTGAGTACAAACCAAGACAATTTCTGCCTCGCACAAGTCGGTCTGACGATATGATCGAGGGAGTGGGGAAAGTTGTTTGGAGGATCGCTGAATGAGTGTGGAACACATCGCCTTCAAAGTTGGCATTTCCGTGGGATCTGTGCACACAATTCTGCACGAAAATCTGAAAATGCGAAAAGTGTCCTCCAGGTGGGTGGCACGAATGCCACGCATGTTGACAGGCAATGCTGACGTGTAGTGAGGGTATGAATGGGACGTTCTTTCATCGATTGTGACAGTGGATGAGACATGGGTGCCGTTTTTCAATCCTGAAACGAAGTGCCAGTCTGCTCAAGCACTCAGTTTCACGGTCACCAAAAAAAAAAAAAAAAAAAAAAAAAAAAAAAAAGGATAAGCCCCAGTGCAGAAAAAATTGTGCTGACCACCTTCTGGAACAGCGATGAAGCAATCCTCACTCACTGCGTTCCAAAGAGCACTACGGTGATCGGTGCATCATACGGAGAGGGTTTGAAGAAGAGGCTCCTTCCAACATTGCGTGAAAAACGGCCGGAAAAGGCTGAGCGTGTGCTCTTTCACCAAGAAAACGCCCCAGCGCATCGGGCGAACGTGACGCAGCAGTTTCTTCATGAAAACAAATTTGAAGTGCTTTCTCAGGCTCCCTACTCACCTGACCTGGCTCCTAGCGACTTTTGTCTGTTTCCAACGTTGTGAAAAATATGTGTACCGTTCAGGGACATTACGTCGAGAAGGGACACAAGTTTCATATTTTTCGTGTGACTAGTTAGTGAGAAAAAAAAATTGAAGTTGTTATAACTTGAATGCACCACGTATAACACTCGCAAAACACATTAGAAAATAATTCCGCTGATTTACTGCGGCATGGTATTGTTATAGAAAAGACAGGTTTCCCAACAGACAATAAGAACAGTCAGTGACAGTCAGGAAAGCACAGAGAGAGAAGGAAACGTTTCCCACGACCCCGAAGGTCTATAAACACCATAGGAATCAGCTGATCTCACCACATAAGAAAGAGTTAATGTAATGAAATATCCACGCAATTATCCACACCCTACTGTACGACACAACTTATTTTAAACATTTATAAAGATAAGAAACAACATGACTTATATACTTAGAGAAAATTGCACTTTTTTACTTATACAGAGCACTGCTGATTATGAAAAATATTAAGTTAGTTTGTTATTAGGATAATACGCACCCTTTTTATATTTTAGGTTCTGCAAAAGTCTTAACATATGAACTTGTTATTTTGTACTGCACTTTCATCAATTAATTATTTCACTACAACGAAAAGTATGGAATTTAAAAGACTTCTATACCACAACCCCAAGTTTTATGTCCGTTTTTATAAACTTAGTGTTCTTCAATGTATGGGGTTATATTTTGTTATCCTGAAATCAAATGCTTTTTGAAGATTTTTCGGGGATAAAAATCCTAAGCTTGGCTTCCTTTGGAAGGGATGTAAAGCCGTGGGTCCCGTGTCGCACATTTACGGCGACAGCCTGAAAGAAGAGGCCTCTGAGCAAAATTTGTCAGCCATTTCATGCCCTGAATTGAACGATGACCTGAGATGTTAAAGAACATCTGTAAATAAAACAAACCAATAAAAAAATCGACGACTCAGTGTCATAATTTGAAAGCAGACTTTGGTGTCCGGAACTTCTAACGTGGAAGCCCAGTGCAGGATCCTAGTGGAAGAGCAACTTCGTTTTGGCGTAGTCAGGAACCTTTAAGCAATACAAGTCCGCATCTTCCCTTTATGTCTTTAACGACAGCTTGGAAAGTCACACCAGTTTCTCGATTCACCGTTTTCTAAAGCTTTTGAATCCCACTGCTGCTGATACCAGCACTTCCATTCAGAAGTAATCAAATACTGTGTCGTCTTTCACGGTATTTACACACACACACACACACAACTCCTCACTCTCTTTTTTTCCGTTAGAGGCCACTATATGCTTCTTTCATTCTTTCCCAGTTCTTAGCTCTCTTTTCATTACTTTTTTCCCCACGTATTTCTTTTCTAGAGTTTCTTATACAGAAACTGGGGGTCTTGTTTACACAAATTGGGCAGATCTTAATGAGCTACGCTGCCTTGGAACGGAGCACAGTGGCGGTTTGTGCACTTGGGTCACTAAGAGTCAAATATTTTGCAGAGTTTACACACTTGTATACTAGAAAACCATAGATAGACATAAGTATCTATTAACGCTGAATGTTATCTGAAAATAAAGGTAAAATCATAAAGTAACTATTTTTTTTTTTTTTAGATATCTATTTAATATATTTCAAAATTGCATCCCAAAACAACAGTAATGTGTAGTATGATGTTCTGTAAACAGATGTGACTCACATTATGTTGCTACAACAAAATGGAGCTGCACTACTACCGAGACGTACGTGCGTACCTTCATGACAATCTTCCAAGGCACTGGATAGGACGAAGAGGTCCGAGTGAGTTTCCACCGTGTTCTCCTCTAACTTTTTTGCACTTCTACCTATGGGGAACTCTTAAGGATGTTGTATACCGTAGAAAACCAGCTACACTGGCAGCACTTCGGGAAGAAATTGAAACGGCATGTGCTGCAATCGCCGAGGACACTTTCGCAAACGTTGCTCAATCAGTAGTTCAACGTACTCAGAAGTGTATCGACGCCGATGGTGGTGGACATTTTGAGCAACTGTTGTAACTGTAAAAGTCTAAGATGATTAATGCTCAACATTTTCTGTTTGTGTGAATTCAGTTTTGTTATGTTAACACAGTTTTTTCTTTGTTTGAAGTGTGTATACATTTTTGACACCCTCTGTAGATTGAAACGATAAATAAATAAAGATCACTTTTGAAGGCAAGTATTATACATGAAAGCAAAATTATTATTTATTTCTCTAAGATAAGATAAAAGCCATACCAGGTGTCTCA
Source organism: Metallyticus violacea (assembly GCA_030762175.1). Taxonomy (NCBI): domain Eukaryota; kingdom Metazoa; phylum Arthropoda; class Insecta; order Mantodea; family Metallyticidae; genus Metallyticus; species Metallyticus violacea. Next base: position 84,212,406 of record CM060844.1, read on the forward strand.
TGTGATGAGTGTATGGCTAAAAACACAAGAGCGAACAACTCACAGTTGCCCGGTCTTTAACGTAGTTTCGCATAATGCAAGCATAACTGAGTGTTCAGTAGTTCATTTCAGTTGAATGCAATTGTGTTGTATGAAGGGATGGATTCTTTTATATGGCAGTACATTTATTACATTCTTGTAGTAAAACAAAATGACGAAATATCCTGAGAGACTAGTCCATACTAGCAGCACTATGTAGAGACTCGCAAAATAAGTGCATATTGTCATCACTAAAGTTGTGACATAGGGGGTTAGCTGTTCAGGTGATAGAGACCGACTCCAGTATGCCATGCCTATTGGTTTATTGTAGGCGACATGTCCCCAATCTGAAGTATAATTATAAATGAAAAACCTGATGGGCCCTTACCTTTTAGGTATTTGTCGTAGTAATGCTGAGTTTGTATGTCGACTGGTTGACCTCCAAAGACAACGGGTAGAAGACGAAGACCAAAGACAAAAGACCCTGAGCCATGACTCTATTTCTTCATATCGTTTTACGATTGTCTAGGGGGGGGGGTCTCTACATTGTGACATAAATTATACCAAACATAGTGTGCTACCGCCTTAGATTTAAATTATATTAATCAATGAGAAAGTACTGTGTAGGTGTTTGACCCTTTCCAACACTGAGTGACAGATACAAGCTCAGTATGTTTTGCTTGTTACCAGGCAGAAGTTAATGTAACTATAAAATACCTTGTAAGCAGCCTCTGAAGTGAATGATCGCTACTCTGAGATTCCCTAAGGTGATCATGTTAAAGAAAGATACAAAACATAAAACCAAAATAATTTAGCTTCCAAAAATGTTAATTTACAACACCCTTCAGCAGTACATGTGACAATATGACGGGTTCTTTCTATACAAAAAAAGTAATCAAAGATTTTATGTTCTCACAGCAGAAAGACTGGATGAGGTATTATCGATATTAGAACACTTAGCACAGAAGCCTCAAAGAAACAGGAATATCAAAAAACACAGCAAGAAAATCTACAAAACATCTTAATTAAAACCGTACAGCTTGATCACACCAGCAGACTTAATTTTTATAGTTGAATTTTCAATTGTGATAGTTGTAGAGAAATTGTTTCGATATTGGCTTTTTTCCCCTTATGAAATTTAATTTTAACTTCATAGGCAGGCCCAAAAATAATATATGTAGGAGGGTAGGCCTATAAGTTTCCGGCCAAACTATTTTCTAGGTATGATAATAACAAAAACTATATTTCACTTTTCAATATAGTTACCCTTTATTCTTCTCATATCTTTGAATTATCATTTCAATACCCCCCCCCAAAATAGTCAGAAGTCTTGTCTGCAAAATGGGCATAAACAGAAACCCTTACTTCTTCGTCAAACTTAAATTTCCTTCCTCGAAGACAATTCTTGAGTTTTGAGAAGAGAAAATAGCCACTAGGATCTAGATCTGGGCTGTAGAATATCCACCCCATCGATCTCCATGAAGCCACATTTTTTTACAACTTCGTTTGCAATGAGAGGTCTGTGCACAGTTGCACTGTCGTGAAGAAGACGCACACCACCACTCAACTTTCCTCGCCTTTTCTCTTTGATGGAAGCACGTAGTCTGTGCAGTAGGCCAGCATAGTACTCCCCATTTACTGCGGTGTTCCTCTCCTTGAAGTCAATGAACAGTATTCCTTCTAAGTGACTGAGTGATCTTGGCCTTTAGAGGCGGTGCTTTGCCAGGTTTACGACACTCCATTGATTCTCTTTTGTACAAGAGATCATAGTAGAGGATCATAGTTTCATCTCCTGCAACAATGGTTTGCAGAACTTCCCCCTCTCTGTCACGCAGATCTCCAAAAATGCCTGACAAAGATGACTCGTTGCTGCATTTGGACTGAGGAAAGAAGTCTAGGCACCCATCTTGCACTAACCTTATTCATGTTTAAACGTTGATGAATAATTCCAAGGATTGTTGTTTTACAAAGGCTCAACCTTGCTGCTATTTCTGTAACTTTGAGCCGCCGGTCTTCCATAATTTCTCCTTCCTCAAGAGCGATGTTTTCAGGAGTGAGCACCTCTAAGGGCCAACTTGCACATCAGATAAGGGTTATGTGAATGTGATGTCCCTTATAGGTGAGGCCGGATCTTATGGACCTACCCTCGTACTTTTTATATGCATGTTTTGCCCTAAGATTGCATTGGGGCATGTTGAAGCAAGAAGCCACCGTGGGAAGCATAAAAAGCCACAATGTTTTAATATCATGCTACCTCTTATGTAATGACACTTTATGCCATGAAATAGGAAATTAAAAAACGCATATCATTGCATATTCTCAGTTTTTTTTGACTTAATGTTTCTTTTAACTTCATACATAGTTCGTTCAAATACATAGTCATTACTTATATAATGAAGCAACTATTAATTTAATTAGATGAATTATTTAAATGGCTTTTCCTTTATTATTCCGTTAGATAACATTACATTAGCATACGTTTGTAAAATAGTCTATTTATGCTTAGATATTTTATAAGCAAATGGATCATAAGAAACTTGAATTAACTATCACCAGGCGTTTCTTAATGACAAAATTATAAACCAGGTAATTACAGAGAATGTTTTACGAAGTTGAAAATTTACCTGTCGTCATTTGATCTTCCAATTAATACACGCGTTAAATTTATGTAATTACAAGCGTTATATATTACCTTAAATGCAATCTTTAAATTTCTTTTTAAAATAATGTATTCTTGCTTATCATAAGCTCAAGGAAATAAGAATCTTTACAAAAGAAAATGGGAATGTGAGCCATGAAATAATGTATCGTAGTGTTGTGTTATACTTTCAAATATTAGCCGCCACGGGTGGCCGATGTCGTTAAGGCGCGGACTCGTGAGTGAGAGGTCTGGGGTTCGAATCCCGCCAGAACATCCTCCCTGACTGAGTTTTTTCCAGGTTTTCCTCAGTCCTCATAAATGGCAAATGCCGGGGAAGTACCCTAAACCTAGGCCTGGAACGCTTCCTTCCTTAAACATATTCTTTCCCAATATATCATTTCATCTCATGTATCACCAGTGTTCACCGTCTGTGGTGCCCCGTAGTAAAAACGAGCGTTAAACACTATACAAATGTCCTTGCCTAATGATTTTTCCTTTAATTTTGCTGCAAAATATCTTTCTGCTTTGACAATCCTTCCTATTTTATTTATAAGAAAATACATAATTTTCCAATGAAATACACCACATTTATTTTTCACTTCTAGAAATTCTGGAAGCACTGCTGCGAAACTTTTACCCCCTTTCAGTTACAAATATATTGTTCATTTTCTACCTTTCTGTTCACTGTTCTATTCAACAGAGAACCGTATATGTGTTCAAGACCATAGTTAGTCCTGGTGGGGTAGTGGTAGTCATACTTGCCTCCCAAACCCAAGATCGCGGGTTTGACCCCGGCCAGGATCAATGGATATTTTCGGGCGTAAAAATCCTAAGTATGGCTTCCTTCGGAAGGGAAGTAAAGTCGTGGGTTCCGTGTCGTACATTTACGGCACGAAAAATAATGAGCAAAATTTGTCGGCCGTTTCACGCCCTGAGTTGAATGGGACGCTGATGACCTGAGATGTTAAAGAGCGTCCATAAATAAAATAAATAAAAAAATTAAACATCTTCCAGACCATGAATGGAATAAGTAATAAATTAATGATGCCACTAGTGAACCCAAAATCTATCCGCACTAATGTCTTTTGTTTTTATTTTCTTACACATTTATCAGAAAATTGGCTGTATTGCTTCCCTGAATTTCTAAAACCAGCCACTGATATAAAAGCTTAACCCTCAGAATGCACTTACGCGGGTTTTGTATTTAGCTGTAATGTTACGAGAAGGTGTGTATTGATTTTGAATTATTTGTATATTTATTCTCAGTTTCTTGTAATACTTTCAAAAATCCCGAAGAGGGACAGTAATTCTGTTCCCCTTTCCGTCGTATTTCTACCGAAAAATCTTAAAACTTTCGTTAGGGGCTCTAAATAGCTGCAATCAAATGCAAAGCCTCCTAATAAGGTGTTGATAATATTGAGAAAAAAGGGGATTGGGCGAAGGAGAAGATTTAGGGGCATGAGAAAAGATTTTTAGTTTTCGGGAAATAAAACACGAGAAAGAGAAGGCACTAACCATACAAAATCCAGTCTTCCGACAATAGCCTAGGCGCCGATTTTCCTAATTAGTAACTCCCTTCTTCCCCTTACCGACACCCCTTCAATTACTGTGTTCATTAGCCCCTCCCTGGGAAGAGAGAAACGGCAAAGAACTCATTAAGGTAGCTAGTGAGACCCCTCTAACACTAGGAAGTCGTCCCTACCTATAATAAAACACGCTGTAAGGTTGGTGGAAGATAGGTAATTAAAATTTAATCACGGAAAATGCACTGGCAGCGTAGCTGATTTGTTTGAGTCGACAAGGAAATGCCACGGCTGATGCAAAACTTTCACGTTTCTCAAGCAAGGGCTCCCATAGGTTGCAGCTGTTTTACTCAAGAGGTTTTGCTAAAAGTGAACTACACGATTTCAACCAATTAATTAGCACACTCTTTTAGGCATACAGATAGAAAACGTTGACTTTGTATATTGTCAAAATTATTCCAGAATCTAAAAATATAAAATACTGTACACTTATCATATTAAATATTGCTTTAAATAATTGAAGAAATACGAATGATAAAACTTTGATTAAAGCTTAAAAAAGCAATCCATTTACTATCACTATGACCATGTAGGAACTTATTTGTTAATAGATACTCTGCTATGAAGCCTCTATTAAAAATTAAAAGAAACATGAATACTAATATGCCTTTGTATTTCACACAGTGATTGTAATTTCATATTAATAAAATATTTCATTTATATTTAGTGTAAATTGTAAATAAAATAAATAATCCATCTCTGTAGAACACAGAAATCAAATCAATGGTTTCTATAACACTGTTTAAGATATGCTCAAAACAAAATAAATATGATTTATATTCATACATAATTTATCACTAATTTTATACCCTATTTTGTCTTGACTAATACTCTTGTATACATAAATGAGGACATCTTAATTTTATGACAAAAGTCAGATTGTAAGATAAATTAAAGTTGTATAATTTATTCCCAGAGACACATTGAAACATTTATTTAGAGGCTTAAAAAGACCTAAAGGACTATTAAATTTCATGTATTTGGCGTGCAAACACTCATAGATGCAATTAGCTTGCCGTTTTTTTTAAATGGTATTTAACGCCCGATTTTACTACAGAGGCACCACAGGCGATGGACACTGATGATACATGAAATGAAATGATATATTGGGAAACGATTTTTTTGTAAGGAAGGAATCGTTCAAGGTCTAAGTTTAGGGTACCTCCCCGGCATTTGTCGGTCCTGGTGGTGTAGTGGTGACCATACTTGCCTCCTATACCCAAAACGCGGGTTCGAACCCCGCCAGGACCGATGGATTTTTTCGGGCGTAAAAATCCTAAGTATGGCTTCCTTCGGAAGGGAGGTAAAGCCGTGGGTCCCGTGTCGTACATTTGCGGCACGAAAAGGAACCTCAAGCCTGAAAGAGAGACCTCTGAGCAAAATTTGTCGGCCGTTTCACGCCCTGAGTTGAATGGGACGCTGATGACCTGAGCTGTTAAAGAGCGTCCTTAAATAAATCAATCAATCAATCCCGGGCATTTATCATTTATGAGGACTGAGGAAAACCTGGAAAAAAACTCAGTCAGGGAGGACGGTCCTGGCGGGATTCGAATCCCAGACCTCCCGCTCACAAGTCCGCGCCTAAACGACCTCAACCACCCGTGGCAGTATATTCTGTTGTCTAAAACATAGAGAAGATGCAAGAGTTTTCGTTTTTCCGGTGCACTGGTGATGTGGCGTCTGTCTGCCTGGTTTGGGCCTGTAAATTGTAATATTTTTCTTTTTAACAGCTATAGAGTATCTTTATATGTGTAAGCGGATTAGTTTAAGTGGATCAGTGTTCAATTCTTGTAGAGGTACAGAGCGAAATAACTTTAAAGCATTACGTTTGCTTTTTGTTGGTTGCCTTTATTGACACTATTGAGCTTTTTAGATCAGCTATGAAATACTAAGTAAACACTTCTATAGGAAAAATTCATTAATCAATTAACTTTTTTATAATAGAGTAGATTAGTTCATTTGAAATTATTAGAATAATGAGCTTTCTTTCTGCTTAAAGTTCTTAAGCAGAACTTCTTAATCGAGTTCTATCTATTAATTTAAAAATTTCTTAATTACAACAAAATCATTCTATTTTAACTTCATTTGCTTTTACACTTAAAATTTTATTACAATTAGACGCAACTTACACTCTTTGAATAAGTAATGAGGTAAACGTTTAATAAACATGGAACCTTGTACAATCTTGTGCGAATTAATGTGACTAAGCAGGTAAGTTTAATTTTATAAGTTTTTCAATGTTAATAAATGTTTCCCTCCAATTCTACACCGCATTATTGACACCCATTGTTGAGATGTACTTTTATTGATTGTAGAAATTAAGCAATTTGCTTGTGTTTCTGGTTGTTTTAACCTTTTATTTAGCAAGAAAAGTTTAATTCATAATGGGCATCACACTTAAGAAGAAAAGTGAGGTCATAACCCTCATGAATTTAGTAATATGACTCAGGGACAGATAGCAGCTGAATGTAATGTAAATTTGGGTGCTGTTAATAATATAATTAGAAGGAAAAATGACATTGGGTCAATTTCACCGCAAAGGAAAGGGCGATGTGGCTGAAAACGAAAAACGTCCAGGAAAGATGAAGCCTATCTAATAACAGAAAAGTTAATCCTGAAAAGAATAGTTTTGTTTACAAAAGAGTTGGAGGCTGCAGGGGCGAAAATCGATACTTCAACACTACGTAGGTGGCTAGTAGAAGATGAAAGGAAAGCTAAAAGACCGATCACAAAACAGTTACTGACATGACCTATGGCAGAAGAACTGAACATTCAAAAGGCGATTTGCAGCAAGACCTTGCCCCATGTCATGATGCATCGAAGAATGTTACAGACTTCGTGGTGACTGGAATTTCACCGGATCTCAGCCTTTACAGAATCTTTGGGTGATTACTAAGAAACTGGTGAGGAAAATTGACTGCAACACCAAAGAAAAGATGCGTTATGTTGTTATAAAAGGGTGGTTTCATGACTTGTAATAAGTGGAATATGTAGGAAACTTATTGATTCAATGCAAAAACGAGGGAAAATGGTGGTTAAGGCCAATGGTGGGCACATTAAACCCAAACATTGTTTAGTGAAAAGTAATATTGACCTTTCATGAAATAATTAAAAATAACAGAAAAATGTCTTTGTTCACATTAATTTATCACAATGCACTTTCTGACAAAAAACCCATGATCTTGAGAAAGAAATGTTTAATTATTAACTAGGAAAACTTATAAAATAGTACAGAATTATTTAAAGCGATTTTAAGGAAGTCTGCTGAAAGTGTTGTGTTGAAAAGACAGCACTCACCTGAAGAGATTGGGCAGAAAATATAACATCGTCTTCTTACCTGTAAATAAAAGTAGTTCTTAGGTTAAAATGTATAGGATAGTTGAAGAAAAATATGAACAGATTACTTTTAAAATACTTGACGGGCAAATGTACATTTTTATTTATCAAAGCCAAGAGAAAGTAATGTATAGATTTTTTTTTTTTCAAAATCTTCACATCTGCACAACATGAAAATAGTGAAACGCATTATTTACGTGTTTTTCAAATAACAAAAAGTGAATTTAAATAATTGAACGTGTTTTTAAAAACGTATTCCATTGTAGTTAGCATTTACACATTTCTGATATTCAGTTTGATGGAAGCTTGAGGAGAGCTACTTACATAAAAACCTAAGAAGTTGGCATTTCAGATATATTTTGAAAATATTATTTCAGTGCACCGTTATGCCCATTTGTTATGCTTGTTTGTGTTTATATATAAACCGCCAGTTTTCAGTATTATAAAAGGAATTATATTTGCAACAGTGTTTGTCTTTGCTAAAGAATGAAATATTATTTTAATCATACTTTTATTTATATTTTAAACGCCTCATGTCTCAAAAAGTGAATGCTTTTGTGAAATTATGTACTTTTTATGTAAGTATACCTAGTGTAATGAGAAATATTTGGACATATAATTGATATTTCTAAGAAACAAAGCACTTTTTGGTTTAATAAATAAATATATTGATTAAACACAAAGACTCATTACCTCATTAAATTTGAAACGAAGTCCCTCATCCGTGTTATCTAGACATGGTGGTTTTCTAAACATAACGGAAAAAACTATCCCTCTGTTGATTAACAATTACTGAGCGTACCAACATTTGTGCGAGACCTCAATCAAACTGTACTCTCCAGTTCCGATGCACCTGTTGTTGAGCAGGTTGATCAAATGAAGGAGCGACCCAATCTTTTATTAAATAAGGTTTGAACGCTGTTCTGAGCCAACACTTTTATGAAGCGCGGATTTCAGAACGTGTTTGATATACTTGTGGAGTTTATCTTTGCCTCCTTGAGGGAAAATATCAAACACTCCTTCCCAAACACGGATCCCAGCCCAATCACAGATGAAAGAATCTTCAATCTATTAGAATGCCTCATAAAGACAGGAACATCTGCACGACTCCTTTTATGATTTATGATTTATTTTCTACTACCCGGTGTTACAGTTTCGGGTATTTTCTAAGAGCTGTAGCTGTTGGAGGTGAAACCTTCAATTACACATTCAGTCTTTGGTACCGGTATAGCAATAATACACTTATCAATATTTTAATTTTGTAATTCTACTGTTAAATGCTTGTTATATTTAATACGATTTTAACTTTACACCTCACAAATAATAAACCTTATATTTCCAAAGCTAAGAGATAAAACAATACATCATTTCAGTATAAGAAAAGTCGTAATATTAATTCAAAGTGTGATAAAAATTATTTCTACATCAGATGTATAAAACAAGCATCCCACATATTCAAATATATGTCAGAAACCTCCTGAGTTTATCAATTTTTAATGCTATAATTGTAATACAAGGTTTTATGTTTCTCATTAAACAATCATGGCAGTGACCTTCATCTTATATTTAACTTGAACAGGGGCTAATATATTGAGCTCTCGATTTAACTGTTTATGCGGAATGAAACGGGCCTTATAGCCAACCCAGCATGTTGCAAATCTAATTATCATAATATTTCATTATACTTGTACATTACGGCATAACATTAACCTTTTTGAGTAGTGTTTAACGCCCATTTTTACTACTGGGGAACCACAGGCGGTGGACACTGATGATACATGAAATGAAATTATATATTAGGAAAGGAGTATATTTTAAGAAAGGAAACGTTCCAGGCCTAAGTTTAGGATACCTCCCCGGCACTTATCATTTATGAGGACTGAGGAAAATCTGAAAAAAAAACCTCAGTCAGGAAGGACTGTCCTGGTGGGAATCGAACCCCAGACCTCCCCCTCACGAGTCCGCGCCTTAAAGACCTCGCCTTCAGTGGCGGTTTTGTTAACAAGTGAATTAAATGTCCACTAAAGAGAAAGTTCTTTAGTGTTTTCTGTCACGGTAGCTTGGAAAGCCAAAAAGACCATAAAACTCAATACAAAGGGAGAAGAAACTCGAGGGTCAAGTGTGGTGCCATTTTTAAAAGGACTGTCGTTGGAGGGTTACTAAACCCAAGGAATTTAGGGCTTTGAACTCGACAGGCGGTCGCAGTGCTGGTCCTGGTTTTGTAGTGGTAACCATACTTGCCTTCTAAACCCAAAATCGCGGGTTCGATCCCGGCCAGGACCGACGGATTTTTTCAGGCGTAAAAATCGACTTCTCTGGGAAGGGAAGTAAACTCGAGGGTCCCGTGTCGTACATTTACGGCACGAAAAAGAACCTCAAGTCTGAAAGAAGAGGCCTCTGAGCAAAAATTGTCGGCCGTTTCACGCCCTGAGTTGAATGGGACGCTGATGACCTGAGATATTAAAGAGCGTCCGTAAATAAACCAGTTAGGTTAAAACTGGCTAATGTGAGCAAAATGATTTTAAACATTCAAATAATACGAATAACACGTGTAGCAGGCAAACTTGAACCAGCCAATCGTAAATACTTATAAAGATAGGCGCGATACTTGCTTGTGCCTGTGTGACCCCGTAGCGTCGTTAAGCCAACGATTACTTGATTTGACTTTAACATGTAAGTAAGAGTTTGCTCGGCTGGGGCACGCAGTTCAGCTACCCATTTGTCAGTTCTACACGCGGCAAGAAGCAGTTCCAACCCGCACGCAGCACGCACGTCTAAGTCCCAGACGCGGTGACAAGCAGTTAAGTAGTTCTCACTTGACATACGCAGTCATCAGTTAAGCAGTTTTCAGTTTCACACGACGCGGCAGTCATTTGTAAGTTTCACACGAGGCAGCTAAGTCTATCGTACGCAAAACTCCAGAGGACGCGAAGGCTTTTAAACATAATAAAATAACGATATATATAATGTCACATCGCCTGCTTATTTCTACTATTGAATTCCTCTCCCAGTCCTCCTGAATACGAGTCAACAAAAACACAGAGGCGATCATTCATCAATTTACCGCTTCAAAATTGTCATCACAACGTGAGACCCGACAACGAACCGCTTCAAAATGAATGCCTAACCTGGGGCACTTAGCAGGAGCCTATCAAACATGAACTACAAAGGTGCAGTACTTCAACTAGTGTTTCTTCAGAGATCTTCAGCAATTAGGATACCTTTACATCCTCAAGAATGCACAATTCATGTTTAATTCGGTGTAAATTTGGTTTAAAAACCCAAGTGCATGCTATTATCGATATAAGCACAATTTTTGAAAAGTACCCTTTCTTTTGTGACGGCTTTTTATGCGATCTTTCACGGCTTCACGCGAATGGCTCACCAGGCAGCCATAGTGGTATCTGCTGTTGTCGTCGCATATCGTTTGGCACACGTTGCGACCTGTTGAATTCGTTTGAGCAACTAAGGTCATGCTTATAACTGTGCTGTGGAGTGATGCAGGTATTATCTGTGCTTAGCATATTTACATAATGCATCGACTTATGTACCCATTGCAACAAAGAATTTTAATGTATCATTCACATTTGAAAAACAAATTCTAGCAGGAGAGTTTGAAGTAAGTTTTAAAGAAAATATTCAAGTCTACCAACTCTACATAGATATACCGTACGGAAAATTGTAACCAAATTTAGAGAAACCGGATTTATTCTTGATAAAAAAAAAGGGGGGGTAGTGTATCAAGCACTACAAAGTTCTTAAAACTGAAAGTCTACAAGGTTAGGGTACTCTGAGAATTGCTGGCAAGAGCTGTTGATATTCGGGTAAATTTCTGTAACAGGCTTTGCAAAACCTTAATGAAAGTTTCCTTAAAAGTGTCAATATTTTCAATTTATCCTGTCATAAGGTACGTGCTTATTTTAAATGCAGTTGCACTGTAATCGCGAGATGTAAGAATATAATATTCAATACACCGGGAGTTAGCACTGTGACTGCGCGGTCCGCTAGTCGCCATAAAGCGGGCGATCGACTGTGAAAGACTCCGTACTTACACTTTACATTTTCATAAATTGTAGCAATGTTCTATAATAAACACCCTCATATTGAACAAATATTTTCTGCCACACTTGCACTTCCCTTCATTTAACAAGCTAATACATAAACTATGTATGCTTTTGATTTGCCATTCGTTTATATCAGTAGCTGGAGAGTTTAAAATAAGGGCACGTCTAACTCTCTAAATCTGCCCCACCCCACGTTTTTCCCACTAAAACTGATTAACGATTATTTATCATTTTCCTCCCTAATTTTATCAAACTCTTCTACCTCTCCTCCAAATTCACCTTCCTGTATTCGCATTTGTCACCGCAATAAGCCTCCATGGACCGGGATGCAGAGAAGAAAAAAAATAATTTCCACGACCGAACACTGACCTGACCAGAATCTGCCATTTTACTAATAAAAGAATTTACATTACCCACGCTGCCACTTCGAAAAAGCGGGGGGGGGGGGGGTGAGACCACAGCTGGAGTAGGTCTACGATGGTGTAGGGAGAAAAGCTTTTAATAGATTTAATTAAATTCGTAAAAGGGAACTGCGGCGTGGGATCGACCTGCATTGTGAAAAACAAAAGCTGTGTGGTTCACGCGGTTCCAAAATACAAATTAATTTCGTTCTCATAATATGTTATCCTATTGAGGACGATAATTGCCTACACATTTCGTGACAGGTTAAAAAAAATTGCGTTCAGCTATAGGGCATGTGGGGAATTTCTACACATTGCACGTTGGTTATCGATGGAATTTAGAAAGAGAAATTATCGAAAAATAACGGGACTAAGCGTATTGCTCTAAGGCTACTACAAATTGTGTTTAGCACATCCGAAACAGAATTTTCCAGACTGGAAATAACGTCTACGTGGCTCTGTTTTCAAACGTGAAGAAAGACGGAAACCACAGGTGCACAGAATGAGTTAACACCTGCTAACTGGCAGTTTCATAGAGTTCGATGAGTAGAAAAAATTTTCCTGATGCAGAATCCATTGTGAGCAGGATTTAGTGTAAAATCTTCATAGTATTGTCACGTGAACTAGGGGAGTGTAGGGGTAAGAGCAGTGGCAGATATAAGGAAAAGTACTACAGCCCTTGCATTGTACATGAGTAGTAAGTTGTACGCATTAAGGTCTCCTCTAATGAAGAAGGCGCACAGTAACTGAATAGCTAGAAGTCAGGCCACTGAGGCAGATCGGGGATGATGTCACGAAGAGCCGAGGGTGCAGAGTGGCCAGCAGCAGCTAAGGGCAGCCCAGACGACGAGTGAAGGAACAGGCGCTTTACTGCTACGCCCTAATATAGCTTTGTGATCACCTAGGGTCTTCACTATTCATCAATTATGGTATATCAACGCCCTAAGTTTGAGTTACAGTGACCAATGAAAAAGAAGTACGTAGGTTAGGAAGAATCTAAGTTCAACATGATTCTGCTTGTCGCTAAGTGAACGATTGCGTCACTGTAAAATCTTGTAAGTAGTCAACGGAATTGGTGGACCAAATGCACTTAAACAAGTTAGCACAAATAAAACTAGCTGCTCGCATAATACTTTTAACTATGTGACGATAGTACTGTACAAGGATTATAAACTATTTACGCACCGCATGACAATAAGCGATGTCAATTTTTCCTGCACCTCTCTGAACCTTCACATTTTTTGAACTCGGGTGTTTGCTTCGCGTACTTCTGTACTTGAGAGTTTCAGTTTTAAATTGTTTTAAACAGCAAAACCTGATTGCCTTATGCTTGCGCAGCTTTATATCTAATGAGATGAATCGCGAAATACCAACTTCTTATTCCAAATGTATCTCTTCGTCCAAGTAGGCGGGGGAAAATGCATACAACATTTCCTTTTGCTCAGTAGCTTTAGCCAAGTTTATCTAACCAGTAGATGCCACATACTCTGAACTAAGTTTTTCCCATTGTTTTATAAGTTTTAAACAACATATTGGTGAATATATTTCAAAACTGTCCCATATATTTTTATGGTCCAAAGTAAAAGCCCCAAGAGGCATCTTTGAACACATGGCGCAGTAATAGGAGATCATGAGCATAAAACACACAAAATTAATTTAAAATTGGAAATAATAAAATATGAAATGCTACATGACAACACTTTCATACAATTAATAAAAAATGTGCAGCAGTAATAAAGCATAATGGCTTCACAAAGTGATTAATATTCACAGAAGTTAATGTTTGAAACAAAGCTCACATAGCAGATCGGTATTTTTTTTATTGATTTATTTAAGGACACTCTTTAACATCTCAGGTCATCAGCGTCCCATTCAATTAACTCAGGGCGAGAAATGGCTGACAAATTTTGCTCAGAGGCCTCTCTTTCAGGCTTGAACTTCTTTTTCGTGCCGTAAATGTACGACACGGGGCTCACAGCTTTACCTCCTCCCTTCCGAAGCAAGCCATACTTAGGATTTTTACGCCCGAAAAAATCCGTCGGTCCTGGCCGGGTTCGAACCCGCGTTCTTTGGTGATAGAGATCGGAAAAGAGGTAGCGCATTTGACTATATCAACTCTTGGGCAAAGGAATGATACAACACCATGCATGCATAAAAGTTTTCATTTTACAGAAAACAAAACATTAATAGTTAGCCAGGAATAACAGCGCCTTCCAAATTCAGTACCAGTGCAAATTGTTGACCAAATAATTAAAATGTGCACTTTTTATAAATTTATTTACAGTTAAAATCGTAACTATTAAAACTTTACAATTTAAATAACATTTGTTCATGCAAAAATACCTGATTCACTGGGTATACAAAGTGAAGAAGCTTCATAGTGCATTTCTAATTAAGGAAGCCGAAAAACATCCAGCCCCAGCAGAACAGACTGTCTAAATAGCTAAACATGTAGCATATCCATGTGTACTAAATTGCATTACTAAGCAAGTTGCTTTAAGCAATAGGCGAAGACGTTCAAAATGAGAAGTCTATGGGAATCGCATTTTACAGATAATCATTAACAGAAACAACAAAAGGAAAAGGTTCCAAACACAGACCAAGAGTCATAGTTTAGCTCTCGAATATTAGAAACTGTATTGCTAATGTATACTAGCTTCTATCGTTTAGTCAAATAAAAATATTACTTTCAGGGCATCATTAGTAACACTGCTATGCCTCAATTTATCTAAAATATGTGGGAGATAGGTCTATGATTTCGAAGTAAGAGAAAAAACAGATTGGGATATTGATAGTGGAGAACGGATGCGTGCAAAAACGGCACAAATTAATCAGCAGTAAAACACAACTAACATAATTCCCGAAGAGATATGGGGCAAATTTATTTTTCCACTGTCTTCGATGCCTTTGTTCTCTTGTTTCCGTTTTCTCTAAAGTATTTTGGACGCCTTAAGGATTTTAAACCATACAATCGTGCGGCATATCTTGCCTACACCATCACTGGTTGTGATCACACATTTGTTGTCGACCAGCAATTAGACAAAATCATGGTTTTCTAGCATAATTTTATCTGAAATGGAAAATACAGGAATTTATCGAACTCTCTTAACAAAAATTAAATATACGATTCCGAGTGAGCTTAGTTTTAATTCTTGAATTCCCTGAATCTCCAACATTTGAAACCAAACTTAAGATACTGTCATAACTTTAAAAAAATATTAGTTTTCGCTCTGTTGACTCCAATAGAAGCACACACACACATATACATATACACATACATACATACATATAAGTAAGGACACCCTTTGCGGCGGAATTTATCGACAATCGAGCTCCGTGATTGGTTCGCCAGCATCAGCTGTCATTTTGGGCATGATGTCTGTGTGTTGTGCCATAAGTTTATATGAAGAACATTTTTAATATTTTATTTTAATTTGGGTAATAGCCTGGATGTTGTGCATTTTGTTGTACGACTCACAAAGAAAGGCGTTACGTTACATCGCATTCAAGGTTTAATTTGACATGTAAACTGCGTTTAAAGTAACTTATGTAATAAAATATTTGTCAACATGGATACGTTGCATTTATCAGTGACTATTACTAAGTGTATTATACTTACAATATTATTACTGTATTACAGTATACTCTGCGTTTATTCTCGAATACATTTGCCATAGCTTTCAAAAATTAGGTGAATGTATGTAATGTGTGAAGATGTTTTGATTTCTTTTTTTACAAAAAATAGTTTGCCACTGTCATGTAGTTCATTTGCAATGCCACTATTGCAGAAAAAATAATTTAAAAAATGCAACACGCTATTGTAAGATGCATGTTCATAATTGGAAGGAAAAAAAAAAATAGAAAACGCAGATCTATAGATTATGAATACTTTAAATTTTCACGCATACCATTTAGTTTATTTGTCCCTTGTTTTCACACACCAATTAAAATATAGGTTTCTGGTTGTCATAGTCATTCTCATTGGACGAATTTAGAGCAGAGAAATGTTAAACTACATAAAGTTTTTGTTCTAAATTGAATTTGGTAGGAAGCCCTCTAATTCTTATAATTCATTCTTAACTGACAGGTTAACTGAAGGCCTTATACAGTTTATGTCAACAACAAATAATTTAAATATTGCATAGCAAAATAAAATGAGAAATTCTTATTTTAAGTTTCACGTGTTAAAGGATGTAATTAATAAGATGTATGTTTAATATTGCGATTTCTGTTTTAACCGATGACAGCCTTTTCCTCTCCCGGTAAATGACCCGTCATTGGCCGCTCAGTTCGGATGCGGTATACGCGAAAATGCGGTAACTATAACTGACATAGTCTCAAAAGTATGCATTTTCTGTCTGACCTAGGTCTTCTAATGCAAAAAGAACACGAGCAGACGCAGAAGGCACCATTCAATAGTATAACACCAATATTTCAGGAATTAACTGTGTGACAATCGAGTAAAACGACAGAAACTTAACACGTGGTCTTATGGGAGTTAGATACGGTTAGACAATGGCGCGTGTCCATACTTGTATAATAGATAGCTTTATGCGCTCTGCTTACAGTGTGCCATCAAGCGAACTTTTACATAACTTCATAAGAATAAGCCTGCCGTACTCTGTGCTCTGTTTGCTAAACTCAAGTTGTCTTTCAGTTTAACTACCGAATGCTGCTCAGGTTTCAGCGTCTACTCAACTCTCCTGCCCCATTTCACACGCTATCAGTCTACGTTCGGCGTTATCCGAACTGCATTTTTTATCTCTCAGCATTTTTCATGCTTTATTCCTCCGTAGTTTCTACCGCTAACCACAGCATTTTTGCAGCCTCAGGAGCGATTTATCTTTTGCCTCTCTCACAAACATGGCTTCTCCTATAACCCTGACGTTAGCCCTGGGGCAGCATCATTAAGCATTTTATAATACTGCGAACTAAGAATTATCCGAATTGCAACATGTGTTATTGAAAAAAACAACATTACAACTTGGGAATCGCATTTTACAGATAATCATTAACAGAAACAACAAAAGGAAAAGGTTCCAAACACAGACCAAGAGTCATAGTTTAGCTCTCGAATATTAGAAACTGTATTGCTAATGTATACTAGCTTCTATCGTTTAGTCAAATAAAAATATTACTTTCAGGGCATCATTAGTAACACTGCTATGCCTCAATTTATCTAAAATATGTGGGAGATAGGTCTATGATTTCGCTCTAACCTCGCAACAGAGCACTTGCACTTTAATAATTATTATCTTCATTCATGATTATAGTTATCATACTCTAAGCAACAGAAATAGTCAATTTTACTTGCATAAAACTACCCTGCGGTCCATTTATAGCCAGGCGTATTGTGCAGTACGCTTGCACTGAGGTGACCTCGCTATTATTCCAGTTACACACTAGCGGTGAATGACCCGCTCAAGGCTACGTCTATCAGCTGTTTTGTACTTGTCAGTTGCGTCTTTCTGCGAGCTCTGAGGACTAGAATTTGTTCATTAAGCACCCCGAAAGTGAAAGTTTATTCGAGACATCTCTGTGTTGTCCGTGAATTACATTAGAATTATTCTTATTAGTTCACTGAAATGCCTACAGAAAAATTTACATACGTAAAAACCGAATCATGTAGACAGGAAAAATATCCCGTATTCCAGTTCCGTATAGAGAAACTATTTGGTATCTGGTTGATAAGTTAGGACAACGGGATCTTAAACTTAAGAAGGAAAACAGAAACGTTTTAACGCAGGAAAAAAATTGACGAAATTGGTGCATCATTCGCAAACTCTCCAAAGAAATCTCTAGGACGTGTTGCACAGCAAGTGAGTGTTTCAAAAACCTCTCTGTTCATAGAGCTGCTAAATTTTTAAAATTGAAACTCTACAGAGTGACTATAGTTCATGAATTACAACCTCGTCACGTCCGTAACCATACTTGCCTCCTAAACCGAAGATCGTGGGTTCAAACCCGGCCAGGACCGATGGATTTTTTCGGGGCGTAAAAATCCTAAGTATGGCTTCCTTCGGAAGGGAAGTAAAGTCGTGGGTCCCGTGTCGTACATTTACGGCACGAAAAAGAACCTCAAGCCTGAAAGAGAGGCCTCTGAGCAAAATTTGTCGACCGTTTCACGCCATGAGTTGAATGGGACGCTGATGACCTGAGCTGTTGAAGAGCGTCCATAAATAAATCAATCAAAAAAAAAAAAAAAACAGCCTCGTGATGAGAAAGATACCTCAGATGAGGCATCTTTCATTTAAATAGGAACAATCCCCACACCATAGGCGAATATAAGGACAGTACAAGAACAGAAATTATGAACATTAAGCAAGAAGAACTTTATGTACCTATGTGAATGGAAATTTCACCCGGAGATGCCAGAAATGACTAAATGCAGATAGCACCACTTTCAACACCACTTATAAGTTCAGTAGTCATTATAGTGCGTGTTACTATGACTCATCCAGTAATTAACGCGGGAGTTTTAGAATGGAAAATTCCCATTGCAAAACACAATGCGCGGAGAACGCGATCCGTGGCCGGCATTATTTAGAGCGCTCTGCACATGAATTGTTGTCAAAATATAATGTAAAAAACATATATAAAAGTGTATTCTTCATTATCGTTTCAGTAACAAATATATTTAATAAACCCATTATTAACTAAATTAATAAATATAATATTCACGTGTTCCGTTCTTGCGCGCAAACTTTTGGTTCTTAGCGATATATTAGATTCTCTCTCTCTCATCTGCCCATGCCAAGATGGTAAGAAGAGCTCTAGTAGTTGGAAATATAGCGATTACAAGTGTAACTTTCTCTTAGTGTTTTACCCTTTCCTGCTTTTACAATTATTGTTAATTTAGTTACATTGTTAATAGTGGTACATTATTTTTCCATTATACATATGTGACGTTAGGTCTATAAGTTACCGGTCTAACCCTTTTTTATGTATCATAAAGGCAAAAACTATATTTCACTTTTTAATATAGTTGCCCTTTATCGCTATACACTTCTCACATATTTGAATTAATACTTAAATCCTCCTCCCCAAAATAGTCACAATTCTAGTCTGAAAAGTGGGTATAAACAGCATCCATCACTTCTTCTTCACACTTAAATTTTCTTACTCAAGGTGTTTCTTGAGTTTTGAGAAGAGGAAATAGTTACTGGGAGCTAGATCTGGGCTGTAGGGTGGATGGTCTATCTCCTTGAAGATACATTTCCTCACAGTTTCCTTTGCAACAAGGGCTGTATACATAGGTGCGTTGTCGGGAAGAAGGCGCACACCACTACTCAGCTTTCCTCGCCTTTTCTCTTTGACGGTAGCACGTAGTCTGTGCAGTAGGCCATCACAGCCCTCCCCCTTTACTGTGCTGTTTCTCTCCTTGAAATCAATGAAGAGTATTCTTTCACGGTCCCAAAAGATTGTGACCATGATCTTCTTGGTTGGCAAAGTGACCTTGGCCTTTAGAGGCGGCGCTTTGCCAGGTTTACGCCACTCTGTTGATTCTCTTTTGGAGAGGATCATAGTTTCATCTCCTGTAACAATGGTTTGCAGAATTTACGACTCTCTCGTTGCCACAGCAGAGCTCCAAAAATGCCTGACAATAGATGTCTCGTTGCTGCTTTTGGACTGAGGGAAGAAGTCTAGGCACTAACCTTATTCATGTTTAAATGTTCACGAATAATTCGAAGGACTGTTGTTTTAGAAAGGCCCACCTTGCTGCAATTTCTGTAACTTTGAGCCGCCGGTCTTCCATAATTTCTTCTTCCACAAGAGCCATCCATGTTTTCAGGAGTGAGCACCTCCAAGGGTCGACCTGCACGCTCTTCGTCTTCAATGCTTTCTCGACCCATTCGAAAAAGTTTGGCTCATTCTTTACGGTAGAATATGAGGGGGATATTTACTCATATACTCCGTCCAATCGCTGTTTAATTTATTTTGGAATAAGTCCTTCTTTTGTGAAGAACTTAATAACAAATCTATACTCCATTTTGAACATGCCACAATCTTCAATAAGCAAAGCTCTTTTATGCAACTATATCTGAACTGAACACAGTGTAGCGGAAGTTACATCTGTAATTATTTACTTAACAGATAAGGGTTTTGTGAAGGGGATAATCCTTATCGGCGAGGCCGGAAACTTATGCACTTACCCTGGTATATATATAAAAATTGCTTGGTATTTATGTTAAAGGTATAATTATCTCACATATGTAATATTATAAGATTATTATAACATTAATATAAACACCATACTATTCCATATATATACACTTAATTACGTGTATATGACACAATAACAAAACCGGAATAATATGGCAACTAATTTTCTAATTTATCTTAGAAATATGGACGTTGAAAATAAAGAAACTAAATGGGGGTGGCTTAGGCGATAATGTTCCGAACTTGCATTCAAGAGGTCCCGGGATTAAATCCCTTGGGACCGGCTAACGTGACCTTGGGATTTTACGTAGTTTCCCTGATCATTTAAGCGAATTCCGGAACGAATATTTTCTTTCCACGAACTTTCCGATTTGCTGTTTCATTTCATATCATTGCAGGATATAAAATGTCATACTACGGTCTGGTACTGTGCGGCGTCACGGAGGATTTTCACGTTTGGATTGTCAAGCGAGTTCTGCTTGGGAGCCTCCTCGGGCTGTCCTCGGGTGACACTTTCGCAGGCTTGGCGGATTTGGAACTTACTGTATGGGAAACGTTAAGAACTCCGCCTATGTCCGTGTATCAAGTTCTTTCTTTTCGGAGCGAGTAATTTAAACCCTAAATATGGCTACTACTTCCTTCGTGGAATACTATGCTGTTCTATCCTAACACTGAATCTGTGAGGTGTAGGTGGGCATACCTCAAACAAACATGAATTAAATGCAACAACAGAATTAAGCATTTCAGTATAAATGACTGATATAAAACAGAGATGAGAATGCAAGGGACATTTACATTTAGAATGGAAAATGTACGAATACAAACAATCCCATGGAATAAGAGAGGCATAGGCCTGTCATATTTAAGGTATCAAAGATAACTCGTTCAAGAGGATGAAACAGCTAGCTAGTCAATGTTGATCTAATCCATAAATAAAATTATAATTGCATCATACTATTTCATAGGAAGTAATATATATAGAATACCTTGAAGGTTATGAAAAAATTCAAAATTAAAAAAAAACTAATCACAGTTAAAATAATAACACGTTTACAATAACAAGTTCTTATTGCTGAGAAAAATGAACCATTCTACATTACGTATACTATATTGAGTACCAGGAATTTATACTTGTATTTATTATATACCTGCATATATGTAATTAATCTGTAATTACAAACAAATAAGGGAACGTCCGTCCTGGTGGTTAGCATACTTGCCTCCTATACCCAAGATCGCGGGTTCGAACCCCGCCAGGGTCAATGGATTTCTTCGAACGTAAAAATTCTAAGTGTGGCTTCCTTCGGAAGGGAAGTAAAGCCGTGGGTCCCATGTCGTACATTTACGGCATGATAAAGAACCTTAAGCCTAAAAGAGAGGCCTCTGTGCAAAATTTGTCGGCCGTTTCACGCCCTGAGTTGAATGGGACGCTGGTGACCTGAGATGTTTAAGAGCGTGCATAAATAAATCAATCAAAAAGAAAAAAAATGAGCGAACAAATTAATTTCTCTCATTTCTGTCCTCTTAAGGTAAAAGTTAAGGCTGTTGAAAGTGAATGAACAGAAAGAATAGATGATCTCTCGAGGGTATTATACATTAAAGTCACTGGGAAACAAACCCACAGCAACAAGTGGCCTTATTCATTACTCCAGGAAACATGGACTTGCAGAGACAAGTATGAATTACGACCTCGAAAGATTTAATCACAAGTTTGCCAAATAAGGGAGATAATAAAATAAAGAAGCAGTACACTTGGGCCAAATGGCAAAATGCCTGCCTATGTAACTAAACCGGTATTGTACGTGAATTTTTCGTGTTTGCTTTTAGTGTTAAATAGGCCGAAAAGCGTCTTAAATTGATTTGGGGGCATTTGGAGCTGATATTAATTTCAAAATTAAGGGAGAAAGGAAAGAGGAACAAAATGGTTCACTACTTAATATAAATTCATCTGTATAAAAATATTTTTCTATTCAAATTCGAGGTAATTGTTTGATAATTTCAGTAAAAAGCAAGTTAGACAAAATTTTAAAGTAGATTTATATCTAAGTTATCTTAACTATCTGCTACTATAGCAAGTGTATTAGAGTATTAAAGGCATTTGATTCAGAAATAAATAAATGTATATATATATATATATATATATATATATATATATATATATAATGCAAAACTATTACAATGTAACTAAAATAAAATAATTAGAAAAACAGAAAAGGATAAAAGACTAAAAAAATTCACAGATTGTAAATCTAATATATAGATATATAAAACGTATTGTGTAATTTGCCATAGCAAGTACTTCCCTATGTAGACTGGATTGGCTAACTATAGACCAGATAGCTACTTATTTCCCTTTCGATACTCAAGTTCCTCAAACCCTTGAAATCCCTAGATGTAGATTAAAATAGGATTGGGATGTAACTGGATATCTAGTTAGCAACTTGGTAACTTCAAGAATTGCAATATCTGATGTTGTCCAATTGTAAAAGTAGAATACAGGTCCAAGAGAATATATTTCTAAAATCAATGAAAAATTTTTTTTTTCACGAGAAAAAAAAGCCAGAAGTTAAAAAACAACAACAACAACAACAGTAACTGAAAGTATAAAGTTTAAATGATCTATATATATTTTTTTCATTAAGTCTTTTCTTCCTGCGGATTAGAAACTAGGCAAACCTGCATTTTTGGAATCTGCAGGTGCTCTCAAGTGCTCAGTAACTTTATCAACAGTGTTTACCCTTCAACATACATACACAAAAAAAGACATCCCAGATTATATGTGTCTTAGGGGAACGATCGTAAACGCTGTGTTCATAACGAGCATGCAGCGACTGGCACACTGCAGTGAGCGCTTTGCCTGTGAAAGTATTGGTCACAAACATAAGCATCTAGAAAGAGAACATTAGGATAGAAAAGTGCATTGCTCTTCTGCTTAAGCTATGATCCCACACATTTTTGTTTTATTTTTTATAAGTATATACATAGAACATCGTGTTACCTTAATAGCTTATTACATTTTAACGTAACATTTGATTTTTGTGACATTACACTAAAATTTAATCACAAACTAAAGTATTCTTTAGAAATAACTAAACATACACAGCTTTGTATCGTGGATGAATCTTCAGCATGCATAACTGCCCTCAATTTTCGAGGTATAGATGCCATTCGATTTCTACACTAGTGTGAACGAGAGTCTACAACATCAGGCTCCTTGAATTTGTGCCCATAAGCTATCTTTTGTTCTTTGTGCATGTACAGAGAATGTGTGTGCAGTATATTGCATTTAGATACAACAAATACTAAATAATATATTAAAGGTAAATCTTGCTGTGTATGGGAAACAATATTGCGCAACTATTTTAACATAATATGACACTAAGGTTTATAAAAATAAGATGCTTCATGCCGGGAGGCGAACCTGCGCCCTTAATCACGGTATCACTGCACATTCTGCTACACAGCTAACGGAACACACACACACACCCATTAGTGAGCGTATTTAGTGCATACCATATAACACCACAGCTGCTGTGGCTATAAAACTTTGAACTGCGAGGTGTAACGAGTAGGACTAAGAAGAATTTTGTGTTCAAGAAATAATTTTTTTTTGTCAAAGAGAATACATATTGCTCCCGTAACTCCTATTTTTTGTCTTTCTTTCTTATATAAGTATATCAAGAGTAAATGCAGATTCTTATATTAATTTATAACTAATTAAAATTTACATAAATAGGATTTTACATCATAAATCATAAAATAATAATTATTACTCTCCTCCATGCGAGAAAACAAAAAGGTATACTTTCATATACCAGTATTTGAACTCCGGACCTTCACCGCTCAATCCCAGCGCGTGCACAGTGCAACACAACACACCGAAAGGCCCATAGAAACCAATTCCGCCAAATCG
This sequence comes from Metallyticus violacea, assembly GCA_030762175.1. Taxonomy (NCBI): domain Eukaryota; kingdom Metazoa; phylum Arthropoda; class Insecta; order Mantodea; family Metallyticidae; genus Metallyticus; species Metallyticus violacea. The sequence goes on from CM060844.1 coordinate 84,236,525, forward strand.
ATATGATGCAGGGGACAGTGTTTTAAGGGATAGTCTGTAAAATGCCAGGATTGTATGCCTTTCCAATCGGAAGGATGAGAAGATTTATTCGGTATAGCATACCAATATTTTATTTTAATATTATACCTAGAGGAAAAAGAGATCCGGATAAACGCAGATAGCGGTGGAAAGATTTATTCTAAGAAGCCGCATGTCCTAAAACATGTAGTAGATGTTGATAGTGATATCCTGATTCCCCAGCAGAGCAAATCCCTCCCTATACACTCAATTCAAATTAACTGAACATTAGCTTGACGCCAAAAGAGTTCGCATAAGCTGACGATGTCTTGCTTCTTGCTTTAAAAATTCAAAATATAGATATATCATTGGCTGGTTTAAATTCACCTGCCAACACATGCCCACCGCTACTATTTGAAAGTTGAACATATTTAATCACATTGGTTTGTTAAAAGTTAAACAGCTGGAAAGTTCATTCCCCTTAAAGGCCGGCTTTATTAGCACTCGCCAAAGGAAGGGCAATTAAGAAGGGGCATATACTGGTTCCTTCTTTTTGCATAGCGGGTTCATTTCATTGCCTCTTTGGTGTGTCCGGGACATCGTAAGCAGTTTCATCAGAGAACTTTCTCTTTTGCCGATATACAATTCACATATTGAAGTTAAACCTTCTGATACACATATATAAACATAGTTATGTTACTAATTACAATTCACAAAATATGAGGAATAGGCTTGCCACATAGATATTACATTTATACTCAAAATAATTACAGTTTTAACGAGTATTTAACATAGAAACTTTTCTTACAAATCTTCGCCATTTTACACCATGGGAGAAGAATTCAGCTTCGCAATGGAGCATGACAAAGAGTAAACCAAATTTAAAGCCTACACAACATTACAATATTGCAAGACAGGGAACAGAAAGGGAAATTATACTTATAATATGTAATCATTAGTTACTCAGGTCGCTGTTGTCATCACAGCAAATAAAGCGTCGCTCCAAATTTACCAAATTTCAAAGAACATTTTTAAGGATAAAACTTGTAGAACACCTGTAGTTACACCAAAGGCGAGAACAAACAAAGAAAAGGCGCTACCTAGCGGTAAGATTTTTTTTTTATTGAGTTATTTATGGACGCTCTTTAACATCTCAGGTCATCAGCGTCCCATTCAACTCAGGGCGTGAAACGGCCGACAAATTTTGCTCAGAGGCCTCTTTTTTCAGGCTTGAGGTACTTTTTCGTGCCGTAAATGTACGACATGGGGCCCACGGCTTTACTTCCCTTCCGAAGGAAGCCATGCCCCGAAAAAATCCATCGATCCTGGCCGGGTTCGAACCCTCGTTTTGGGTGTAGGAGGCAAGTATGGTAACCACTACACCACCAGGACCGACTCTAGCGGTAAGAGAAAGAAGTAAATCGAGAGGAAGGCAAGAATCCTAGCGGAGCAAGAGCGCACACAAACCTAGCCCAGCGGCAAATATATATATATATATATATACTGCTACATTTGAAAGGACTATTTCGAGGAAAGAATAATAAGAAATGAATAAAATAATAAATAATACCGTTATTGAAAACATGTTACAGTGACAATGATCGAGATTCAACGCATTCTTACACGAGAGTGATCAGGAATATGTGAACGAAATGCTCTAAGCTGATTACATGAACTCTAGCAAACATTTCATAAATAACAGTTTCAGCATGCACAAAGCCCAGCTCATGATTATTTTTCTTCTTTTTATACTGCAGCAAGAAAGATTATACTGTACGGATTTCAGAATTCTGATTCATAATCCTAGCAAAATGAAATACTTTCGCATGTTTCCCCCAGGAAGCGTCAGTATAATCCCCAAGGAGTCGTCATCTTAACGGGGCGGTATAAAAGTCTCTCAGTTTTCTGCAGGATAACACTTCGCTTTTGCCCCTACCGTTTTTAATCAAGAGTGAAATATTGGTTAATATATAATTTTTTCCCTTTGCTTTTCTCACATCTAACAGAACCGTGTTGCAGCGAGAGTGTAATCCGACTTTTACCCGCATTGGGAAGGGAGGGGGGGTTATATAGACGTTATATGATGAGTGTGGAAGGGTCCGACAAGAGGAATGGAGGTGCAGCGCAAGCAGGAAATTACAGGTCGCCGGAAATGAATCTACCAAGGAGCCTGGACCAATCACAAGATCTCCTTCCTTAGCGTATCCTCGCGTGGAACACAGACCATCCCTTTACACAGGGTGTAAAAACACTTATTATAGAGAGAAGATCATGAAATGATCACACCTTTAATTTGTTTATCAGGTGGCTTTGGGCTGGCTGATTAAAAGTTATGGACATATCTATGAAACTATGAAAAGGCTAAACTGTTGAATTTGGAAAAATGAGTTAAACTTGCTTTTAAACATCGTTAGATAAAATGAATATTTTTAAAAGTTGACAGCATTGTTAGAAATTCTTTGTTAATAGTAAATTATCTTATTTTTCAACTTTTCCTTACAATTGAAAAACAACCATGTCCTACTTTTAAACAAGGAAATTTTATTAAAAATATAACTTATAATAATTTAAATATGCATTTTATGGACAAGCACGCAATATATAACAAATATTGATCTTTATTGCGTGTTGCTACAGTTACTTATAAGCCTTGTTGCTCAAACTTTTTATATTCTATTTTTTAAGGTCTCTATGGAGCCCTAACGATTTTTGAATAACTCTTTTTAATTAATGACTTACAATTAATAATGCCAGTATTTTGTTAAGAACAGTAAAACGCTAAATAAATAAAACCAACTTGTTCCTAATTTTCGCAATTTCTAAAACTGAATATCTAAAAAATCAGAAGAATAATTGTTAGTACTATTATTATCCAATTATCTGATTATCGACGTGGCGGTGGAAAAAAACATCGGCCGATACGCCATTGCTTAAGGCCAGCAGCGCTACACGAGTCGGGGCGAGAGCGGTTTACTGAATTGCTAAGTTGGTTTTGCGTTTTACGCTACTCAGTAAGTATAGTTTGAACAGTGAAAGAAAGGACAGCGTAAATTCTTGTCTGGTGTGCTTTGTAGCTGTAAGGGATGAGGAAACTTTTTTCTATGTTTTATCAGATTATAATAGTGGTAGACACGGAAAGCAATGTACTAAAAACTATGGAAAAAGAAAGCATACTAACTAAAATTTTTCCGTCGTGCCACTGATTGTTTTATTATAATTTGTTACTTGGTGTTATTACGATCTGTTTGAAATTACATAAATATTGGTTTATAAACTTAACGCTGGTAAGCCGAATATTGCATTACCAAATGTTTTTGTGATGTTATCTGGGATGGTAATTTTTTGATTATGTTTTTGAGACTCTGCAGTTGCATATACACTTAGTGCGCAGAATACAGGATGATTTATTCCCAGCAGGAACAGGCCGGCTATGGTTTTAGTAACCTTAAGTGGTTATTTATACATTTTTGAAAAATACTGTTTAATGTATGTTTTCACTTCTAAGGCACCGCAAGTGATGGCCGCTGATGATACATAGTAAATGAGACATTAATTTTTTTATTGTTTATTGTAAGCCTATGTTTAGTGCAACTCCCCAGGATATCCATTGATGAGGACTTGAGGAAAAGCTTGAAAAATCTCAGTTCCTTGTCAGGGAGACAGTCCTTGCCACGGCATGACATTGAAGCTCTTAAGGTGAATTCAACACAGTCCTTCCAGTCGCTGCATTGCCGATATGTATGGTGCAAGATATAAATTATTTTTATTATTAAAATTACAAGAAAAGACAAAGAAACACTTTGATAGATCTAAGATTTACTTGACGTGGCTCAGCGGTTACACTTATGGTTTGCATTCGCACGTCCCAGATTCAAATCCCGTGGGGCCGAACCTCCTGAGGTTGGGATTTCTTCCTCGGATCGCCTAGGCGAATGCTAGACGGTTTAGGATGGGTTTCATTCTGTTTGTTGAAAGTGCTAGGGAGAGGTGCGGTAGTATGGCGTGACGGTGGCTTGTACTTTAGAAATATTTCTGCCCTTCTGGGGAGCTCGAGGAACTATTTGAAGTGCAGCTCCTCAGATGTCGAATTATTCTATTTGGGAACCTGTTAGAGACCGTCTCCATGCTTCGCCGTCCCTGGATCTTTGCCGCCCGGTGGCTCCCTAACCACATCCCATTCTCCTGGAGGTGTCCACACTGGGAACAGGCCTTTCAGCAAGTTAAGTACCGAAACATCCTCCTCAATTACTAACAATCCAATCCAACTTATCCCAATCTTCAACAGGCTCTCTAATCATTCCAATTTTCAGCCACCTGCCAAACTTCTCAATTTTTCCATATTGTATACCATTTTTTTGAAACAAGGCCCCTTCAACAATATATAAAGCATTAACAGGTATGCTGTTCTTGCACCCCGCTCCTTACCAGGACATGTGATTTATATAAATATTTAATCGTTAACAATGCATGTGTGCTGGGTAAGTATTTTTAGCTCACTCATAGCTGCATTAAAAAAAATTATTTTAGAATTACGAATATATTTGGCCACTTACTTCATTAAACCAGAATTATATTTTTCCGGTTTCAATTCCCTTTGGGCCCATGAATGTGTTCGTGTTCGTGTTCCCCTGGTCACTTAGGCGAATGCTGGAATGAATATTTAATTTTTCTTCTATCTCATTACTTTTCGTTGGATCCGTTACAGGTTCACAAACCTCAGGGCAAAGTCGACTAGTGCTCGGCGTTGGTGACTTTACTTTCACTTTGGAAAAATTTCTTCTCCGACGTCTGGAATGAAAGCTGGCTCTCTGAGTGCGCAACTCGGAGGGGAGCTCAACCGGCATGGGGGTGATTTATCTGGAAACAACTGCGTCCGCGCAGTCGCCACTCATGGATTCTGGAGCACCCCACCCTTTGAGGGGTGCTCCATTAGTATCTTATAGTCACAATTGGCATGCCTATTTTGATTATTAGTATTAAATCATTAGGGTACATTCTGATGTGAGATTTTGTTTTTATGCATTTAAGTTTTTTGTGAACTTTTTACTGAATTACACATTTTAAATTGCACAAAAAAGGAAAACAGTTAATATAGATTTGTATATTTAATTTAAATTTTTATTTAGCTTTTCTGCATATTTTATATTCATTTTTATATATTACATTTTAATCTATTATTATTATTTTAACTAAAAACTCTACTAAGGATTTGGCTCCTGTGGTAAAACACTTTCTGGTTTTAGGTAATTCCACAGTAAGTTGACACCCTATATAACGAGTTGAGGACCTTACACTTTCAAGGCACGAGAACCGAGTGTCGAGGACCATCATAATAAAAGAAATATGAACGACGGAAGGCCACCAAACTACCGCGGCCATAAATCCCGGGCGCAGGGTGTGTGACGGGTTGCTGCCCCACCAGGGGCGTGGTCGGCACGATGCACGTGCAAAGTTTTGGGCAGGGGAGAGAAGAGTAAAAATCCTTCTTTTCAAGCTATTATTACTGTCAATTTGTGGGTATAATTTGGTTGCTTATTAAGTTGAGTGTTTTTAAGGGAGAAACGTTTTCAAGCAATATTTTAGAACGCATAATGAAAGGGGATTTAG